>VZTN01021047.1:172674-187404 GCA_013400515.1 Erpornis zantholeuca
GAGCCGCAGCCGGAGGACGCCGCACTCTTGCCTTGAGGAGCGCAGCCGGCGCCGCGGCGTTTCCTTCCCTCCACCGTAGCCGGGCTCAGGTGAAGCCGGTTGGGCGGGGCGGTGGGCGCGGGTGGCTCCGGTTTGTCCCCCCTGGCGCCGCGCTCCCCTCCCTCCCTCGCCGGGTTTGGCGCCTCTTTGTCCGGCCGGGCGAGAAGGCTCCGCTGTCCCGCCGCTCTCCTGCTCTGTCCCCGCGGGACCTGCCGTGCTGGGGTGCTCCCCGTGTCCCCCCTCCGCTCCGGGGCCGTGTGTGCCCGGGGAGCTGCCGCTCTGCTCCCTGCACGCCCCGCGAACCGGCCTCCCGCAGGTGGGGTGGGTGACTGGCGCTCTTTTCCACCGGACCCAGCTCCTTCCCCTCTCTCCCCTCCGGTGCCCGTCCCGCGGGGGCAGCGGGCAGGGGCCGGCGGACAGCTGTCAGGGCTGCAGCCTGAGTCACGGGCTGACAACCCTCCTGCAGACACCGCCATGGGCTTGGCTTCCGCCCGCCCGCCCGGCTCCACTTCCTCGTTCGGTTTGGGCCAGGAGAGAGGGAGGGAGGGAGGAGGGAGTGACAGGGCAAGATGAAGCTTGCACGGAGAGCTCTTGTAGATAGTTTGTGCTTTCAGGCATCACCTCCAACCGAGTAGTAAAAGTTCTCCGGCTTTGAGTGGTATCTTTACCAACTTTTCCTCGGTAGGTGTGGAAAGTAACAAGTTTCATAGCCCCCGAGGGTGGTGCCTGCCCAGTGAGTTTAATGAGGATTGCTCCTAATTTGCCTAAACACGGGGTGAAATGAATTTTAAAGGAATAACACGCTTCTGGTCATAAAGGGGGATTTTTCAGAAGTAAACTTCATTGGTCAGCAAACTCTGCATGCAGTGACTATTTAATTTCATTTTCTTTTCCTCATTACAATTCCTTTCCTTCTTTTTCTTTTTTTCCTCTTGAAGCACTGTATGTGCTCTTGATCTTTCTTCTTCTGTAGGTTTTTCTTCCGTATCCTATGTCATGATGTCCTGAGCCACACTCCATTAGCGCAGACTAAGAACCTAAGCTTATTTATAAGTGGGCAGGTCTTCCAAAGAATAGTAATCTCTCAAGTAATGCATAAAAAAAATTATGCCTCAGACTTGTAAAGATATTGTAGTAGTCTGAAGGCCAACGTCCATTTGTGAGTTGTCTTCTGTAAGGAAATACAAGGTAGCTTGGAGGCTGGTGAACCATGGATTGAAAGATTAAATTACGCATTCTTGACTCTTGTATACGTCTCCTGTTCATAAGGCTAGGTATGGTAAAGTTTTAACTCCAAAACAACAGCCCTCTAATCAGTTACTGCCTGTGCAGAATGCTTTTGAAATTAGTCACTAGGTCACAATGTGACTAAATTCACTTATCGATGGCATTCCAGCAAAAATGGCAAGTCATGGTGCAGATATGTATCAGCTCCTGGATGGACTGTCTGGGTCTGTAGTGCTCTCACAAGGTTTCAGAGAGATAAACAAATATTTTTATTAACTATAAAGTTGTAATGAGGGAAAGGCAGTTGGTAAATGTAAGTAGCACAGAAGGGTTTTGAAGTTGTTAGTCGCAATTTCCAAAACTGTATAAACACAAGACTTTATGCTAATATGACCTTGTGAAAATAACTACAGGGAAATCATGCAACAGTTCAGTGATGCTCTGTATCAGGTGGAACTGCCTAAACTGACGTGTTCCACTTCTTGATAGCTTTGTTTATTGCACTGACTTGTTGTGTGTGCACTGTCTTTATGGAGGTGAACAGGCAAAAGTTTCTATAACTCTAAGGTAGGTGCAAAGTGGTAGTAGTTAATAGAAATGGGGATCTGAACTTCTTTACTGACCTGAAACATCAAAGCAAATGTCACTGCCACCAAGCTGGTGAGTGATGTGGTTCTTCTTGGAATCTGGTGTCATCTCTTTAATGCTTGACTTGTGTCCCTATTTGAGACAACTTGTACAGCCAAGGTCTGAATTTGGAAGATCTCAGGAGAAGAGTCTGCAACCTCAGTGTTTGCTCTGCTGAGAAGCCTGTGTCTGTTAATGTATAAACAGGAAGACTTAATACTCAGGTTTTGTCTGCCCCAAAAGAATGAGCAGAGAAACAGAAGTCCTTTTATTAGCCTTTGTGTAGATTGTTAGGATATTTCTGCCATGGTTCTGGGTTGGTTTCTGGTGGTTTTGTTTTTGGGTTTTTTTGTCTTTCAAGTTGATCTTGAAAGAAAAAAAAGGTGCCAAATGATAATTTTGTCTCAAGAGATAAAGAATAGTATTCTTTTCATTATTTCCTCTGCGTAGATTCTGATGTTTTAAGAAGACGAAGACAAGACACCATAGTCTTTTAAAATGAATCTAATGAAAAAGTAATAATAATGAAAAAAAAACCCTTGTCCAGTAAAGTTGTAGGAAAGAGATTAGAAAAATCTCTCACTTAATAAACTGGAATAATCTGTTTTGTCCAGCACATTATTTAGGTACTATGCAAAACGTTGGATAGTGTTTAAGCTGCATTGCTGCTGATAGCTCTAATACTCACTCAACTTCAAGTTGAAAACTGCCTTGCAGTTGTATGTCACAGGTACTTAAGTCTCTTTGCAACATTACTTGGCACTACAAATGTATCTACCACAAAAGCGCAGCTTGCATATACTACTGCAACAAACTATCTTGAAAACCAGAACCATTATTATCTTGGAAAGTCTTTAAAAATAATGTACCAATTGTTTTCATTTAATAATTCACAGGTTAGTCATGTGTCAGGCTATTCACATGCAGGTGCAAGGGAGTGCAAGTGTATCAGCTACTACTAGCTTTGTGAAAATATACTTCAATTGTACTGGGAGATTAGTCTGTCTGTACCCAAATTTCAGATTTGGTTCTGTTAATTTCCAGGATACAGAACAGAGGAGTGAGGACACGTGCCAAAGGTATTGTGATTTCTGAGCTGATTCTGCTCAGTCTTTGGCTTCTACCCCATCCCTAGGCCTGTGTCTTGCCCAGATTTATGTTGCTTATGGATTAGTGTGACTGTGATAGGGTGTCGGTATAAGTGGACCCATGGGAGGTACAGGAACTCATCTAGTTAATGCAAGGTTTACTGAAAGGGGAAGTCAAAGCTATGGTTGTTTAATCCCCCACTTTTGAGTACTACATCTGCTTTTTTGTGTGGTAGCTTTGGGTTATTGGGTAATGTGCTGAAGCTAACTGATAATTAAAGTGCATTTTAGAGCCTCACAATTAGTGTGCACGTCTGCTAAAAGGTGTACAAAACCTTAGTCCTCAGTGTATGATTTAATATATTTTTGTTGGTTTGACTCAATAGTGCACTTGGTGCCCTCTAACATACATTTTTTGTCTTTGATTTCTTATATAAATATCTCCTTACTCTTTGTTTTCTTAGTTTATAATTGAGGCAGAGCTGTTTGCATGTTAAGTAGAGAAATTGTATGCCTGACGTTAAGTCTTCTGTGGGTTGGAACAAAACTATAATAGCAGAGGATTGCCTACAGCAGCATTGTTTTTGCTGGCAGTTGCTCTAGCTTAGTGGTGGCTCGGTGACCTTGTACCTTAAATTTCTCCTCAGTTTAACCACACCGTGGTTCTAATTGAGTTTTCTAGTGTAGAAAGAGATGGAAACTAGCAACCTGATTTTAATAGAGTATGCTGAGGCAAAAACACAAATGCAACTTCTGCCCTGGAAGCTAATGCAAATGGGGTGTTGTCCAACTAAATGAAATGCATCAGTTTACAAGTTCATCTTAATTATGGTTTATCCGCTTCGCTTTTTTCTTCAGTGGCTGTGAGAACTTGTTCAGAATACTTGAAGTAATAATCTCAGCACCGATTTTTCTTGCAGTCCTAGGCCACTGTAGTGGCTTAACAGCTTCTGACCTCACTCCAACCCAGTTGTGTTCAGCATAATGGATTAGTCCCCATTTTCAATTAATGGTCCTTTGGCCTGTTCCTGTTCATCACAATATGTTGCCTTTCTGAGCACCCTGAAGAGTCTGAAGAAATAGTAGTGTCCACAGTTTTCTGTTGATGGGGCTGTGTTTGATTTCATTGCGTGATACTTCTGGAGCTACTGCTGCTAAGTCCTGCCCTTTTTAACCATAGGAAAATGGAAACCAGAAAATCGATCTGGCATACTTTGTCTACTGTAAATTATTTCTTGTAGAAGTATTAGAAATGTATAGCTGCTGGTTGCAGAGAGGTATAAGGAAATGTAATGCTGTATGCTGTGGCTTGACTCCATGACCTGTTTCTGAAATTTATGCCTCTAGAGTTTTGTACATAGGGTTTGGATTCTGCTTGTCTTCATGACTAGAAATTTAAATTTCTCCTAATGCATGTATGCTGACTTTACTGAGAGCAGTAAATAAAACCACATGGATGAGCAACTTCAGTAAACTCAAGCTAATAATTAGTATGTTAAGGGAAACTTAACTTGGAAATCTGCATCATAAAGTCTCCTTAACTGATGAATACTTCCATTCATCAAGAACTACCAATTTAATGAGTCTCGGCAGGAAATCCATTGTGATATATGCCTCTGCACAGAACTTGAGTTCTGATTTGCGTGAAAGCAAAGTGGGCGTTTAGACTTGTAAGAAAAAAGGTTTAGAGAAATTTTACAGCTCTGTTTTGTCAGTCATGTGCAGTCGGAAGGGATTTTTTTTCCTGCTGAGCAGCTTCCTGTTTAAAATCTAAGATTTAAAGCATGCTCTTGTAATAGTTTACTTTGCTTTTTATTGTTTGTAGTGATGAGAGTACATTCACCTGTGTTTTTCTTTTAAGCTCAAGACTTGATCAGTTCATTTGAATTTAGGCTCTCTTAATCAACCTTGGAGGTGCAGTAGATTTGACTTTGGTTAAAGTTTGTTATGGCCAACAACCAACCCAGTTAGTTTTAGTGACAGAGTGGTTTTAAATGTTCAAGAAAAAAAAAGGGAACCTACATCGAAATTTCAATTAAAAATTTACTTTTAGTTGCTTCTGGTTTTTTTTCCAAATGTAACTGACTTAACAGAACTGTAGTATCAGTTTGCAGGTCAGTTGTTTGTAAGCTCTTTTTGACAGACTGTTACAGTGTAGGTCTGCTTGCTATTTAGTGCAAGAAATTCCAGTATTTCCCTGCCAGAATTGATAAAATCAATTATTTTGAAATGTGTGAACAAGGTAATTTTCACTGATGTGCTATCAATTTAAGAAAAAGAAGCCTTATGTTAGGATTTAGATGTATTTGAACAGATACAGGGCATTTAGATGTAAGAACTTCAGAACAAATACTGAATATAAATCTGAAGTCAAACTAGTGAACTGGGTTAGAAAGTTCCTGGCTAAGCACTTGAAACTAGTTGGTTTTTAAGTTAAAATGATTTTTCCACCTTTTTTAATGTAGATGAAGAAAAATGCTCTCAGACTTCTGTTTTGGCTATATCAGTCATGATAGTTTAAAATGTGGAGGGAGGTATTGACATTTTGCTTTGGGTTTTTTGGGTGGTTGTGAGGATAGATAGCTGTGTGTTTAACGGTTATGGAACAGGTCAGAAGGGAAGGATTTGAGATGAAGATACCCATAAACAGCAATTTAATTAATAAGTTCCTCATTCTGGTAACTGTCTAGAGAATAGCTTTACTTTTTGTTTGTAAATGCATATGAAATAGTCGAATAAATATTTCTTTTGTGTTAGTGGAATTTTATTTTTTTAGCAGAATGCCACTTAAATATGTTTTCTTCTTCACAGTTGTGGTTCATGCATTTCTTTTTTCCTGTTGTTCAGAGATAGAAATGGTTTTAATCCCTTTCTGACATAAAGTAGAATGTATTCAGTCTTCTCAGAATTGTTTAAAAAAATGGAAGTATGGATGCAGGTATGCAGTAGACTACCTAAAATAGTTAAATAATTGGATACTTGAAACTGCTGTGTTTCAAGTGGATGTGTCTGTTTACTGACCAAGAAAATTTACTTTCTTAGAGGAGCATAAATACCAAATAAGATTTTTCTACGAGCACTAAAACTCTTTAAACTGTGATGTAAGATTTGTGACTTAACTCAGACAATAGAAGCTAAGTGAACTGGTTTGTGTTGCAGTATGAATCTTTATGGCAGACACTAAAATCTTTGACATTTCATTACACAGTAAATAATTGTGAATTGGTTTAATGGCCCTTTCCAAGTTTAATGCAGTATATGATGGGAAAAGTAAAATGAGAACACACAAATGTGGTGAGAAAGATGTATTAGTCATAAAAGAAGGACTGCCAATTTATTAGGCAAATTAATGTAACTTCTAAAAACTATCTAAGTTGTCCATGTTGCACTGGCATATACATGTGCACAATCAGTTTATCTTCTTCTCCCACATGGTGGGAGGTAATCTTTTATGTGGCAAATCTTAATTTTTTTCCTAATGGGCATAACTGCATAAATAAATTTTAGTTCTTTAGTGCTTGAAAAACTTGATGTGGACTTAACTGATAAATATCAGCATGTTGTATTTTTGCTAATTCTGTGAGGAAAAAGTGCAGCTGCAGTAGTGGTTCAGCTCTTGCTCATGTAGATAAGGAGAAGAATATCAGAGTCATGGGATTGTTTATGTTGGAAGGGACCTTAAAGATCATTTCGTTCCAATCCCCTGCCATGGGCAGGGGCACTTTTCACCAGACCAGGTTACTCAGAGCCCCATCCAGTCTGGCCTTGGACACTGCCAGGGATGGGGCATCCACAGCTTCTCTGAGCAAACTGTGCCAGTGCCTCACCACCACAGCACTGCCCATGTATGGTTGTGGACAATGCTGTTAACTATGGTGGAAACACATGAAACAGTTTGGCTACTCTGTGGTCAGTGTTTCCTTATGTGGTTTTTTATCCTCTTAGGGCAGAAAGTAAAACTTGATTGGAAACCTTCAAATTGTATTTGTTTCCTCATATGGGAACCATGAAAGGTCATGTCAGTTGCCTGTCAAAAGGAGACAATTTTCTTTTTTTTTCCAAAAAAGTTTTTTCTTGTATTGCCAGAATAGAGAAAATTTTATATGCCATATAGCCATGATTGTAACAGTCCAGACTAAGTTCCTACTTCATGTGCCCTTCCTTTTACTCATTTGAGATAGAAAGATGAGTCCTTTCTTCTCCTCTAACACAAAACTCAATGCTTCAGGAGATCCAGACACGAGGGCACGGTTGGGTGAATTCTAAAATTAGCGATGCCTAATGCTGTTCCTTTTTAAACACTGATATATTTGCCAATGAGAGAAGAAAGCACAGGTCAGGGAGGCAACATGCTAAGCAGAAGACAGGCTTGAGGCTGAGGGATGCAGACCAGACTAGTGTTCTTTGTGTGCTCTGCTGCACCAGGAGTTTTAAGTAGAAGAGTGCTTATAATGGATGGCTAAGAAGTTGTGCCAGGCCTTGAATGCAATATGGAAATGTCGCAATCTGGATTTTCAGACTATCTGGAACATTGTATTTATGAGCATAAATATTTATGAAACAAACAATTATAAATATAATTAAAAAAAAAAAAACTATAAATATTTTCAACCCGGCCTCCTTACACATCCTGGAACTTAAAGGCTATGTAGCTTTTTCTTCTTTGTGTAGGAGTTGCTGTGTTCTCATGTCCAGAAAGAGTCATTCTTCCCCACACCTCTACCTCAGAGATCACTGTCATAAACAGAGACATAGGTCCTCTTATTGAACCCTTATGTACTGCTAGAAGGGTTGAGAATCAAGCTTGGACCCTGTAAAGGTGGTAGACTTCTCTGTGCCAGGGTTTTTGCCTGTCATCCCCATAGCTGCTGTTAATGTGCAGCAGAATGATTTGAAAGAAGAATAAAAACATGAGATGTAGCAGAGGGCTGTTTGTATGCAGTCGTCGTTTGGCACAGTAGGTTGAGCTGAAAATGTCTAGAGAAACTTCTTCTGCAAAGTAAAAATAATACTTTCAAAAATTATTTACCAGACATATTTACACTGATTCTTGGTTCTTTTCAGTATGAGCTGGAAGATGATTAGTAGTATCGATGCTGAGATCAAAGCAATTTGCCAGTTAACGTTAGCAAGAGTAATTGTTCCTGTAAGATTATTTTGTCTTGGCCACATACATGCTAAATATTTGCATCTGAAAAGGTGAGCCAGAACCATATTTTTCCTCTGTATTTAGGTGTTATTGTTTCATTCCTTGTTCCTTCTTGCAATGAATTGAAACCTGGCATTGACAAAGATGACAGGGAGTGCTAATGTATGTAGAGCTACCTTACACAGTGCTGCAGAGTTCCTGGCAGATATCTTTTTAGCCTTAAATCAGAATACTAAGGAAGGGATGAAGAGTGACCCTGAGGTATCAAAGACAGGTTAAAACTTTCTAAGCTCTCTCTCATGCAATGTCTGTAAGGAATTGTACATGCCTGATCAGAACTTTTGCAGGCCATTATGCCTCCTGAAAACAAGTCTTCCAGCAAAACAGCTTGAAACAGCAGGGATGGGCTGCAATTTTCTGAACTACAGCTGTCTCCTTAAGTGGGATTACTTTGCTGAGTGGTCACGAAGAATGTGTTCTCCCCCTGGAATGTTTTCCTTGTGGGCACACTGTCTCTGTAAGAGGAATTCTCTCCTCTGCTGAGAAGGCATGTACTGTACTCCACTAATGAGAAACAACAGTTGCAGAAAGTGTATTATGCAGGATTGTAAACTTTGAATATTTATTCAAAGTGAATGGGGTTGGGAGGCAGCCAGGCTAGCTTTGTCATGCTAAAGACTGGACTTGAAATCAACAGAAGGCTACCCTCCCCCTCCCTAAATCAGTGTTTGGTGTGTTTAAACAATGTGCACAGGCTTCATAGAGCTGATTAACTGTATTGGTGCCATTTACATGGTAGTGTGTCTTTATGTCTCACTGAACTCATAAGGTGCAATTAAAGTAGAGGCAAGCATACCCTCCCTAGCATTAACTTAGGGAAGCTATGCCTGGCTTTATTTGCCTATAACCTACAGTGGTTAATTACTGCATGCAGTGTGGTTGCCCAAGATCATTCCTGTGCTTCTCTAGCCTGTGGTGAAGCCTGCACTATCCTGGTTTTCGTCTTTGGTACCCAAAAGTGCCTCTTCAGATTGGCATTAATTTTTGTTTATTGTACGTGTGCTGTGCTTGTAGGACTGTTCTCACAGTCCTACTGTATTTGAAGCCAGTGGAGAGAAAAGGTGACGATTGAGTGGCATGTTAATGTCTGCTTGTACGTGTCTTTGTGGCCTTTGCACTTTACCATGGGCAGTCCCAGCTGCCAGAGCAAACCCTCTCTGTCAGCCGTTACAGTAGAATATATGCAAGTGCAGCTTCACACATCCCAGAGTGGTGCCTGGCAGCTGATGAAGGGAGCTGGACACAGGGAAACTGAGAAACATTTATTCCTTGTTCACTGTTCTGAGGATGCATGTTGGGTACCTGTAGGCCACCTGGAAGCTGCAGAATTTCCTTCACCTTCTTTCTTTTTTCCCTACATATAGTCTGGCCAGTAGGTCAGTTTTGTGCAATAGAGGTATCACTTATGCATTAGATAATTAGATTCCTCCTTGATTCTTAGAGCCCCACATAGAGAGGGCACTTCAGTGCTCTACCTTGAGTTTAATTTACAGTAATAAACAGGGTATCTGGCAAGTCTGGGCAGCACTACAGTCAAATTGAATATGCAACAGTAATTGCCAGCAAACTGCATTCCAGTTGTGAAATAAATCTTTCAACAATGTATTGTGTGCGTCAGACTGTGACTAGAGAGGAAAGCAGTGAACTACAGTAAGCCTAATAGCAGTCATTATGAACCCCAAATAAAGCTGAAATAGAAGAAATGAGTCTGCATGGCAGCATTCTGAATGCAAAGGGTAAGTGTAGCTCGGTGCCTTCAGCTCGGGGGGCTGTCTGTGAGTGGGTGCTAATTGCAAACTTAGCTACTTGCCTCGTGCTCTGTCTTTTGTGGGATAACTGAAATTTGTGATTCTTGCATTCTGCCTGAAGCATCAAGCACTGCTGTGTCTCAATATAGTGAACTTGAGAAATAAGCAGATATAACCTGTCCATCAGTTCAGCTTCCTGCCAGCTTTTCCCTTTCCTTTCCTCTCTGCCTCCTCCTTGTGATTCATTTCTCACCCTTAGTGATTTAGACTCCAGTTTTTATGTAGGTGTTGCTTACAAATTGGAGCAGTTTGGGCTAACAAACTTTACAGTTTTCTTTCCCATAAACCTACTGGCACTTGGAGCTGTGAAGTGTCAGCCTAACCTAAACAAATGAGATCTGAAAAGTTTCTTAATGAATACAAGGGAGTTAGAGGAAGTTTTTTTATTGATGGGTTAGGGGTTTTATATTTTCAGCTTGTGGTTACTGCAGCTATCCTGGCCACTAAAGTCTATTTTAGACTAGTTTATTCTAGCTTTCTAGCTGCTCTTAAATCTGATTTGATGAACTGTATTCAGCTGGCTGGGGAAAGCGAAAGAGTTGAGTTGCAGAAATAATGCAAGTATTAGCTGTTCAGATCATATGCTTAGCAAGGATTCCCATCATATGAATGTTACTGGCCAAACTTAGTTTGAATCATTAGCAGCTTCTCAAAGCCATACTATTTTTTAAATGCTGTGTATTAACAAATAATCTAATTTCTTCACTGAGTGCAACTTAGCTGTACCCTTAATAGGGCCATAAGTGACCAGTAATGCTGTAATTTTCTAGTGCAAAGGTCTTGTCTTGCCTATAGAAATGGTGTACGTTCCTTTTGTTCAGTGAAAGGGCCTTTTGAGTTGTATTGCACCCTCTGACAACCCGCTAAAGGTAAGACAGTTTGGAAAGTGGTGGGAGAGTTGTGTTCCTGAACTACATTTAAAATGTAAACCCTTTAAAGAAGGGGAAATTAACTTGTAGTCTAAATAGGTTTGCTATTTATTATTCATTGTTTTTGTCACCCTTTAGGGTAGTTTCTCTTGCACTGCAAGTAGAAAGGCCACTAAGCAAACCATGTGGGAGGACTGTTCAATGTGAAATCACAGAAAATTTGTAACAGTGTCTTACTGGTGGATATGAAACAGAAAAACTATCTAGTAATTATCCACTTATGTCTCTTTTCATGTAGGCTCAGTCTTACTAGCAAAGTCCCAAAGTGGTGATCTGAGTTGCCAAGGATTCCATGCATGTATAAGGTTCTTTTGCGTTCTCTGTAATACAGTATATCATAAATGTCTCATGATTCATATAAATAGGGAAATGAATTCATAAAATAGGGAAATGAAATGGTGTGTGGTTAAATCTGTCTATTCTGGTGTAATAATGCACCTTTGCTAGGAGTGAGGCTGAAGCTAAGAAAGAACAGTGTGGGGATCCCTACTTAAATGACGGGTCAGGTAACTCAAATCAGAAGTGTTTCCTTGCCCAGCCAGTGCTCTAATACTTGTAAGTGTGATGCTTTAACTCTTGCCATAAATGCTCTTCTGAATATATGAATTCTATTTCTACTTCAGCTGTTACCTCCATAGTTTAGTAGACCCCAAGCTTATCTTATTGAGCAGTGGCTCATTCCCAGAAACAGTTCTGTGGCTCCTGACAGAGTAAATGTCTGGGGGAGTGGGGGATGTAATACAATAGTTATAGAAAATTACATTGCAAACAGGTAATGTTCTGTGCTTTTAGCAGTTGCAAAACACTGTAATTGAAAGAAAGGGACCTTACAGCAGAGGTGGCTTTTAAAAGGACCTTTCCAAACCAGAACAAAGTGTTTGTTCCCAGGTTTATGGGAAGCACCTGATGCTTCAAGTAGAGAGTTTGTGAAGTGTCTTATAATTCAAGCCTTAAGGCTATGAAATTGCAGGAGACTAAGGCAAACTTCTGTCCATATGATTGTGTTCCAGTGAGGGTTTCGAGTAATTCTGCCTAATTCAAAGGGAGTGCATGTCATCTTAAGTTAAATCCAGTGTTTGGCTTGTTCCTCTCAAAAGAATCTGTCTGCTGGGAAATATGTATGTCAACAGGGCAGTTGGTATTATTTTTTTGAGGTTGCACTACATATTGATGTCTTGGTCCTGTCCTTTTCATGACTGTAGGAATTGCTTTGCCTCCATCTGTGACTGTGTGGCATTTTTGTGGTTAGTTAAATGGCAAAGAATGTCTTTTGGCCCCTGAAATAATGGAAAAGGAGTAAAATTTGACCAGCCTCTTGCCCAGACTGCTATGAACCACAATAAGGGAACATACTGGGTTAACGGGGAAGTGACTGTAGTATGTCATTTTTGGAAACAATACTAGGAAGGAGGCATTTAAACTCAAAACAAGGATGGTCTGTCTTCCTTCTGTATTCTTTGGTCGTCTTGCCTATAGACTGGCATCAAAAAGGATATTGTTAATGGTATTCTCATCTGGCAGTTGCACAATAGCCATGTAAAGATAAATGTCCTTGTCCTACATAATTATCTACACCCCAAATGCAAACTACCAGGCAAACAAATTGCTTCCTAATTTGTTCCTAAAACGACAATGATTTGCATTCACTGTGAGTTGCTGTAAGAGCGTACTGGGTTTGCTTCCTTCCTTGACCACTTTAAGGGATTTTTAGAAATGCCCTGTGAAAAGCAGCATAAGCTAGGAAGATAAGGTTAGTAGTCTGTGAGATGGAACTTGCTGAATCTGATTCCTCTGGTACTGTTCTTGAGGAGAAGACAAATTAATGGTTGGTTTGTGGTATTGCTAGTTTAGACACCCTGTGGGGTCGAAGTCAGCCTCGAGAATAGCTCTAATGCCATGTTGTCTTAGCTTGAGCCTCTAGTCTTCTACTACATGAAGATTCTCTTCTGGAGTGTAGGAGAGCTAGTTTAAGATGATGATAAGAAGATTGCTACTGCCATGCAATAGGGTAATTTTCAAGTCTCTTTCAAGTTTGAGGTGCAGAGCCTTTTTGAATCTCCTCACTACTATTTGGTAGTACTTAAAATATTAAAACTTTTCTTTATATAGACAATATATTATATTATACTATATTAATATATATTTGATATATTAAAATATATTAAACTTGGTGTTTGTTGAGATTTTAGAATAGCTGTGTTAGGCTACTTCTTCTCTTACTGCGAAAGTTGTTTTCAGCCCTGAAAATAAAAAGGTATAGATGCTCTAGAATGATCCCTTACTGACTGAAGAATGCACCCTTGTAGTATGTGAAATAATTTGGGGTTCTCCTCCTGCAAGGAATTTGATGAACCTCTCTGTAACTATCTTCTTTCCTTAGTTCTCTTCAGATCTAGGGCTGGCTGGGGATACCCCTTGCAAGATTTCTTGTGGTCTTACCTGTTTCTTAGCCAAAAAGAATTAGTCTTTATCCTGGAATGTATCTCCAAGGTGTCCTGAATGCATGCATGTACTCTAGCAGTGAGGAAGGGAGCACTATGTTTCAGTGTAATGTAGGGCATGTCAGATGGCTGGTTACTTTGGATTCCTCAGGAAATGATGAAACTGAATTCAGCTGAAGCATAGTGCCTCTGTGTCCTGCCTGATTATAGCCAAAAAAGGCAACTGGTTACATTCTGGGAGTTGCATAGGCAGGAAGCTGTGTAATGGAGGGTAGAGCACAGCTGTTGCCTTGCCAAACCTGATACAACTCTGAACACAATTGAATATTTCTTTTTTTTTTCTTTTCCCCATCTTTTGCTCCACTCCCTTTTTTTAACCCTTTGATCACAACCTGTAGATGATATTCTGGAGTGTCATGAAATCCTAATATCTTCTGTTGAATTGTTGGTCTTCTTTATTTCCTATATACTCTGTCAGGCTTGCTGTTATAGGATGGTCTTGGAGCTCTCCTGACAGCTCAAGTTTTTTATGGCAGCTTCCAGATTGCAACAAGTCCCTTGATCATGTATCCATTAAAATCTTGTTTTCAATAATAATATGAAAAGCCAGGGAGGAGTTGCTCTGAGAATCACCACTGTGGTTGAGGTGGAAGTGTCAGTGACCCTGTGGGGAAGGAAAGATGAGGTCAAGTGTGGAATAGCTGCTTGGCATATCCTGTAAGGCTTAAGACAAAGATTTTAAACTCAAGCTAAAGGAAGCGATTATTTATAGAGTAATTTTCTCTTTGTTTGCTAAAGAATTTTTGACTGTGAATATACAGCTATCCATACAGTCTCTGGCACAAAGTTACATACCACTTACAGTGATACATTTGTTGAAAGGAATTTCCCTACACGCTTACAAATGACTGGTGTGGGCATTTGTGCCCAGCATTATTATGGCTGATGTTTTTCTGGCTTCATTCACTGTTTGCTAATGCTGGGACTCTACATCTATTGTTGCTCTCATGCATGTTTTGGGAATTCAGCTGCTTCTGTCCTGCTTTCAATACTTTTTTGTCTGCAGTGTGTGTAGTCAGACTTCACCTACTTGATTTGCCTGCTGGTTTGTAAATATGAATTCAGAAGGAAAGTTATCCATATAGCTCCTGATAGCCTTCCAGGACATGAGTACTCATATTTTTATTTCCCGTTCTTTAGGTGGTAAAGAGCTCTAGTTTCTATTCAAATTATGAAAAATGTATATTGAGGACACTGGTATCTTTGTGAGGAAGAATTCAAGAAGTGATGTTTATGGGATCTTGTAAAGAGGCTGCTGTTACATGGTTAATGAGCCTTGACGCATGCAGTCCTTTTCTGATT
>VZTN01021048.1:5064-55095 GCA_013400515.1 Erpornis zantholeuca
TTTAGCAAACAGGTCCAAGCAAGCACTTAGTTTTGTCCTCCTCCATGAGCAAGATCACTTTCCCAAACACAATTTTCTACATAGCTCACATCAGATACCCAGTCATGATGAACACAAAAATCATGACTGTTTGCCAAGCAATGAGTAATAGCAGTAAGTATTTGAAATTAACATAAATATGATTTACGAAGTAGTGGTTTGAACTTTTAAGATGAGCCACACTGTCTGAAGGTGACACGGAGTTGAAACCGGGTGTGCCTCCTTACTGAAAGGAAAACATTCCTTCCAAGCCAGTGAAGCCTGTGCTGCTTGTCAAGCCCAACAGTGTACACAATTGCCCATATCCTCCAGGTATTTAAACAGGTATGTTTAAATAACAAGTATGTATGGAACTTATACACACAACTTCTCTGGCTCTAAGAGCAATCCTAGCAAACAGTGTATTTCACACCAGTATTTCTAGAACTAATCCCAAGTCCTGCTAAATTGTCATTTCCTTACTTTCTTCCAGTACTATAATTAATGTTTCTTTTTGCATGTTACCACTAGTTCAATTTTGAAAATTTAGCTACATCCTGCAGGTCTTTCAGAAGCATAAGTTTTATCTGAGGGTTTTGTTGTTGTTTATTTTTCTTTTAAAAAAAGTGGTGGGGAAGATCTGGTCCTCCAGAGCCTGATCTACTTGTGCCATGAGCAAGTATTTTATAGTTCTAAGTGCCTAGCCCAAAGATTAATATAAAGTTAGAGAACTAATTATTGTATTAAACTCCAAATATGCATTTCCTACACAAATTCCATCTTGTCACACAACTCACCAGGCAAAATTAAGATTCATATTTCATCAGAGACATCTGTCTCTTGACTAACCAAGTTTCAGATGATTCTTAGTTTCACATGAAGGCCTACTTTCTGTTTTAGGTTTCACGAATTTGTATATAATGAGTGGATATGGGATGACAAGGGTTATGAATCATTGCTATGCTGTTCCTATCCTGCCAGACAAGCGGAAAGAGAACAAATAGCCAAATAAATATTCCCGTGTCAATGCTAATGTTGATGGTTGCCTGGCTACGAATGACTTAAAAAGAACCCCATGAGCTAAACCCCAGTGGAAGGACAGGTGTTGCAGGTTAGTAAACTGATACATTAACAACAGGTGGGGGAAGCCCTGCAGAAGAAAGCACAAAAACAGGGGAGGGACACAGAGAGCTAATTAGGGAAGTTCTGGTGCATGAGGTAGTTACTGTACCTATCATCATTTTCAGTCTGGTGGTTCATTTATGGAACTGCTTGCTTTTGCTTTTAGCCTTCTTCCCTGACACAGGGAACTAATATACAGTCATTCTTTCTGAATCAGCTTGGTCTATATAAGTATCTAGCCTCACAGATGGTAGCAAAGCTTTAAGAAAGAGAAAATATGCATCATTGTTCAACTGATTAGAATCTAAAGATTCATCAGGCTGGCTGTCCTATTGCTCTGCCTCTGTGTAGCACAGTGGACTGCTATCCAGAACAACCAAACTGAAGCCAGGATGCTTCATGTTGAGCCAGCCAATATTTAGAGAGGTGCAGAAATGGTAACCTTGGAAAATTTAACTATGGCTTTTTCTTACCATTTATAGCAACTTTCTGACTGATGAGAGAAATTTGGAAAGTTATGGGCAGTGTATGGTGTGACAAAGCAGTAAAACAAGGAGGGAGTAGAAAGAACTTGCTAGGTATCTCTTCCTTGCTCAGTTCCTATCCACCAAAAAGCCAAACAAGAATAAAAAAACCCACCCCCAAACAAACAACAAACAATAAGGCAGGCATAGCCCTACTAATAGGTCATCACACAAGCACTGGATCCTGTGACTGGATGAGTACTATATTATACAATATAGTATATTGTATCCCGAGTTCTGTATGTTGATGTGTCTCAGGGATATTTACTTTGCAAACGCTTATTGGTTAAGTGGGGTGGCGCACCGTAAACAAAAAAAAAAAAAAGAAAGAAAAGAAAAAAAAGGGGTGAAGAGCTTGAAAAAGAAAGCTACTTCTCTCACAAGAATTCTAAGGTAACTAAAAAACCCCAGGAAGACGTCACAGAACCACAGCAGGTGTAAAAAATAACCATGGTTGGGAGAAGCATCTCATGTAAGCAAAGCAGCACATGACAACAGACCTGCTTTAATTATTATCGGTCTGTTGAAAAATCCTTCTCTCTAAATGCTTTGCTCTACTTTTAAAACAAATTTTTCTTTGCTCTTATCATTAGTTTTGTCATTATTTTCATAGTGAAGAAAGACTGGGGGCAAAATTTGGATGGACATGTGGGATATGCCTGGTTGATTCACAGATTGCTGTCAGTAACCAAGAAAGAATGTGAAACTCCATACAGATTAAGTCCAGATATGAGGCTGACGGTCCTAGAGGAGTCACACCATCCAGGAGAACAGGTACAGTTTGCCCTGGCAATGTACACTGAACTAAGCCAAGATAAACAGAACAGTAGCAGAACCAGTTCCTGGTACATTATCTTCCCAGAAATTAAAAAGTTCCATGCAGAAGCTCTATCCTCTTTTTGATGGAAAGTAAGGTGCTTCTTCCATTTTACCATATCCTCTTCAGGACACCAGCAAGGATATTTTTTGTTGTTGTCTATTTTGCTTTTAAAAGTAAAATTCTTCTCACAAGTTTGGTTGCAGCTTATCAAACAGCTAAAGAGGGTTTTTTTGGAGGGGAGATATAAGAGGAAGTGAATAGGGGCAACAGTGACAGAGTTCTACATATCCTGTGTGGCACAAGTAATATCCTTAAAATTAGATGATCAAAAAAGGAAAAAACACCAACAAAAGAAACAAAAGCTTTGCACCAGCTCAGCTTTGCACAGGTTTAAGAAAAAAAATAATTTTGCATATATAAATGATAGGCCTTTGCCATGGGGAAAAAGGAGATAATGGAAAAAGGACTGGGTAAGGGAAAAGGTCCCTCTGGAGCAGCTGTGACATCACTGGAAGGTAATGGGGAGGGTAAGTCTGAGAAAGGGTGCAAGTGGACTTCGGTTGCTGGCACTCATCACATCTCAGACTCTCATGGGAGAGTCACTTTTTACTGTGACAACAGAAGTCAAAGCAGGAAACATGACTGTGCACCTGTTGCCCCATTTCTAGCAAGTCATAGTTTTACAGAGCCACCTCCCTACACACAAAAAAAGGGCACTAAACAAAAATTAAGTAAATAAGTTGTTTTACATACTGCATCTTGGGGATACTGAGGGCTGCTTTCTGGTGTGCTGTATTTAAAACTTCAAAAAGCATAATACACAAAAGAGCAATAGAGACTTTGAGCACACTTCCCATAGTAATCTATTCATCAAAAGAAAAAATCAAGAGTCTAAAACAATTGGATACTGTATGAATTGCTCAATTTTTCTCAATTATAAAACTTAATTGTGCACAATATTCTTAGAAAATACGAGAGGCAACTTCATTTTGTACATAGTGCTTTCAAGCTACGTTTGAGCAGGACTGCTGCAAAGCAAGTGGTTTTGCCTTGCTCCACAGCTTACAGAATAAAAAAAAAAAAAAAGCCAATTAAGTAAATGTCTTTTGACCTAAAAACACAAGGACTATCCTTGGAAATTGATGTGATTCTTCACCAACAAAAGTGGTAAACCAACCCTCAAATCCTTTCAGGAAAACAAATACTGTGATTTAAAAAGGAAGGGGAAAGCAATACCAAGGTAACTCAGAGGGGAAGGGGTAAGGCCCATGGACACCCACCAAAAGCTCCATCTCTCATTTCAGTCACATGAAATCACTGAGTATACCATATGGGACATGTACATACTGCATTTAAAGTATCTCCTTGGGTTCACAGCTTGTACCTGTTAAAGATTCCAGGAGCGGGATTGTTTTGGTGCGGTTTTTTTGCGATTGTTTTGGTTTTGTTTTTCTTCCCCCCTTCACCTGGAACTTCAAAGTCAGAATTAAAGCTCTGACCCTTGAGACCATTCAACTAATGTATAACAAGGTATTCTGGTTTCCTGCTTGCTTTTAGGGACCGAAGGTTTTGAGCATCTAGCCTAATCTGAAGTTCATAATTTTATTAAAGACACTTATAAGCTGGTTGAACCTTTCCAAGATCTGAGAGAACAGAGGAAAGAATGTTTCACTGCAGCACTTGGCTCACTCAGATTTTACCAGATTCCCACTTTTTCATTGCTTATGTCTTAAAGCAGTAGGTAATAGGAAAGATGCTCATGATTAGATATTAAATTGATCTTACAGTATTTTCATATGAGAAAAACTTCATTCCTGTCCAATAGGCTTTACATTGATCTAATACTGTTTCAGTGACTTAACTGCAACATACAACAAGTTAAATAAGTCAGTCCTTTACTAACTCTAAGTGTAGAAGATATACTACTCTTATGACCTGAGGCACAACTTGGCTACTAAACTTCAGTTGGTCCTTATCAGTAAAAACAAATGGGGAGAAGAGTTGATTTACTTAAGTTCATGAAAAGTCAACTTGTTTACTAACATGCCTCAGGGGCAGCCTATGAGCTTCCTACAGTGTAGAAAACACGGCTATGAAAACTAAGTAATTACAACTTGGCCACATTGTATGATTATCTGCTAAAGACTACTAAGAAAAAAGTGATTTACTCACCAAATATTATAATAGGATTACTCAAATGAAGAAGCCAGACAAGACTGTGTCAAAGTTTTGTTTCAGTCTGTCTAGTACTTTACAAGGTGGTAGTGATTCCTTGCAGCACGGCTGGCACAGGTAAAGTTTGGCTCTTTTCAGCTAGAAACAGTTCCTCTGCTAAAGAGCAATGTTGTTTAAACTCCTGAAGGCTTATGCATTTGATAAATACTGCAGCAAAAAAATGAAACAGCCTTTAAAGAGGGCAACAAAGCAAAGCATATGTGCCTCCCTACCACGTCATCCAGGTGGTTGCTGAAGTGTGTAATGGGGCTGTTTTCGCACAAAGGCAAGCAGCAACTACCTGATGTATGCAGCTTTATTTGCCTCTCCACAGACTAGACGGTTCATGGTTTTGGATCCAGAACCTACACCAAAACCCCCGTGTACCTACATCCCGACTTGAAACATATGGACGAAAGTTACAGGTGCTGAGAACTTAAAAACATCAAGGGAAGGCCGAGTCGAAGCTCTCTGAAAACGGCACTTATTGCCCTTTACCTCCAGTGAAGTTCACAGGACCCCACAGGGCTGCATTACAGGCAATACTTAACTATAATTACTGTTGTGAAGAAAGAATTCAGGTGCAGGTTATGGCATAAGCCGCCCAGTCAGTCTGAAAAGTAATTAGGGCAAGTGTTCATTAGGAACTTCCTAACGAATCTGTTAACTTCGTTACCTTACTGCAGTAAACTTTCTTACAGGTAGATAAGGCAATTTACTAGAGAGCGCGCGAGGAGACGCGGTGAGTAACAAACGGGAAAGAGAGCTCCGGGAGGGGGGAAGGGGAATAAAGACAGCAAATAGAAGGCGGACAAGTGCAATTTGAGTCATTTTGTGAAGTTACAAGCGCTCCTGTCCTTGAGGGTGACGCCCACCTCAAAAGCAGGGGAGGGCCGCCAGGGTCCCCGCGCCGTGCCCCGCCCGCTCCAGGCCGAGCAGCCCCTGCAGCCGCGCTCCGTCTGGGCGAGGTCCCCGCCTCGGCTCCCTGCCCCATCGCCCCCCAAGGCTGCTCCCCACTCCCGTGGGCTGCCATGGGACGGAGCCCAGGACGCTCCGCCGGGACAAAGCAGACCGTGAGTGACGGAGAGGGGACGCCCAGCCCAGAACCGCCCTCCGGGCGCGCTGCCCCGGGCACACAGGCCACTGCTCACGCAGCCCACCCGCCCCGGGCTATCCACCGAGCCTCCCACCTTCCGAAAGTAGCCGTCCCCCGCCGGCTCTGCTGCCTGACAGCCGCGAGGCAGCAGGGCGTCTGTCATCTCCGGGCGGGCCGGCCGGCTAGCCAACCGTCCTTCTACCACTGCTGCGAGACGAGCTACTCCCCGCGAAGCCGCGACCCTGAGGAAACGCCGCCAGTGCCCCACGGCACCGCCCGGCCCCACCTCCGGTGTTGGCGGGGAGGAGCTGCCCCGCCCCACGGCGCTGCTCCTCCGCCTCCCAGTGGTCCTCTCGAAGTCGTTGCAGCGAGCCCCGCGCCTCTTCTCGTCCAAGCCGTGGCGGGGTGGCTGAGGTGCCCCCCGTTCGGAGACAGGCGGTGGCTGTGACTGACTGAGAGCCGACTCCGGTGCTCTGCTGTGCTGTGGCGGCTCAGCTCGCTCCTCTTCGGCGAGCCCTGAAGGCACCTCTCGCCTCCTAGCGCTTCCCCGCGGCTTCCCGCGCCGCCGTGCCTGGCGACAGACCCTGGGGCACCGTGGGGCCACCACCAGCTTTCCCTAGGCCCGCCTTGGGGAGACGAGGTTTCCCGCGGGTGACTGCTCGTCAGAGCAGGCTCGTTCCTCCGAGAGCGGTGTTCCCGACCCCGGGGGTGCCCACCGCAGCGAGGAGGATCACCATGGTGGTGCCCAGGGCGCACACGGCCACATGGCGCTGCAGCGACCTGCCGGCACGGTTCGCAGGACTGCTCTCTCCCTGGGCCCTCTGAGGGGCCCCGGCCGCCCGCACCCTGATATGTGTAAGGGCAGGAGGCTGGGAGAGGTCCCGGAGCCCGGGCCCTTAAAAAGGGCTGCGGTGTCTCGGTGAAAGGCTCCAGGAAACTGATATGAGACCAACCTCATAATTGCGGAGGTCTGCAGTTGTTCGCGCTACAGAGAGACTACCTGTCTGAAACACTCCGTTGCGTAACAGGTTTCACAAATGTGACACGTGTGTGAGAAATTTCCCAATATTGGTTCCTATTCCTGGCTATGTATAACCTACAGAGCCTGCTGCACATTTAGCACTGAAAGATGCAATACTTCCATCGGTATTACCAAACTTACCTTCCTCCCCACCTCCCTGGCCTTTTCTCTTTTTCTTTAGCTTTCTTAGAATTATGATGTAGTTGTGTGAGGCAAAAAAAAATCTGAAGAGAGAACGTTATTTTAAGGAAAAAATATCCTTGGAATTATATACTTAATGGAAATGGTTCTTTGAAAATACTGGGGTCTCCAAAGAGTTCTACAGGGCAGGCTGGTTAAACTGTGTGTCTACTACATGTTTTTAAGGAAGAATACTAGAGTCAGCAACTCAGAAATTAGGATCCAAAGATTTGCTGTCTTGAAATCAGCTGAATTTTGTTTGCTGTGATTTTGCTCACTCTCACCTCACTACTTTTTTCCCCCAATAATTCTAAAGATACTGGATGAATGTATCAAAATATGTATTAAATATAAATAGGTGAAAGTAGGAAACTTGCTCCAATTTCTGATTTGAGTGTGTAAAAATGTTTTAAATTTTATGCTATTAAAAAAGGTACTTATCTGACAAAAATTATTTTAAAATTTAAATCTTGCAAATCAGTATAAAACTCCAATGCAATACACAGAAATGGTTTTAAGATAAATGAGCCAATTTGCCAGTGCAGGCTGTGCTGATACAATCTGGCAATTAAAACAACATTAAAGTGGCCATAATTTGAGTTTGCACTGCTGTCACTGGCTTTAGTGAAAACTGATCTCATTGAAATGCTACAGCTCTTACTCCAAATAAAGTCCTAAGAGCCTGTAGTCAGGCCAAAGGGTCAGTTAACAACAACGATTATCATGGTTATGTGTAAAACACAAATTTGCAGAAATTTCTGCATGATACAACACCAAAGACAATTTCTAACACATGCTGGTGACAAAATGCAGCCTTTTTTAATTGCTGGTGGATTCTTTGAATAAAGGAAAGTCAGCACATCAAGTAAGTTTCTATGGTAAAATCAGGAGTCCAAGATAGCGTGCTTCCTCCCCATTGTTGGTGTCTGGGGTATGTCACCCAGCACTCTCACAACTGCCAGATTAGACTGTGCCTTCCCCTCACTCAGATAAAGGATGCTTCATCTGTTTTAGGACTGATAGAGTATTTCTTAACTAAGTCCCTGTAGGTTTTGTCTGCATGTGGTGAACATGCTTTTTTTGCAAAAGGCACATATTGATTGTATGGTGCTCAGCTGTATAATGACTGGGTAGGAGTGCTCTCTGACCCTGGAATGTAAATTGCAGCTTAGAACATTCCAAAACCTGATTTACCCTCAAAAAACCCATGTCCCTGCTCTTCTCATCATCTTGCCTCCAGTAGCTTTTTGGTTGCTATTAGAATTCCTAAATAGAATTGGCTGGGTTCATACCATAAACTTTCTCATGACTACTGCATGAATCAGAAGGCATGGTTGCTTCATGGTAAAGGTTGAGAAATGCAGGCTAGAAATTAATGCATTTAGAAAATGGGTTGTGTAGATACAGATGTTTGCTTGACATTTATCTTTAATATTAGAAGAGTAAGTTCTGTGATCTGGTGCACTGGACATACACTATCTGTAAGAAAGCATCAAATGCTTAAGAATTTGCATCTAAAGAATATCAGTGTGTTCTTGATGTGCTCAGGCCTAAG
This sequence comes from Erpornis zantholeuca, assembly GCA_013400515.1. Classification (NCBI taxonomy): domain Eukaryota; kingdom Metazoa; phylum Chordata; class Aves; order Passeriformes; family Timaliidae; genus Erpornis; species Erpornis zantholeuca. Next base: position 13,615 of record VZTN01021048.1, read on the forward strand.
CCAGGGCTGACTTCAAAGATGAATCCTAGGCACTATGTGACTAACACCGTTAGTATTACTTAGTTAAAAATAGATGACTGAGACACTTATGCTAGCTGTTTAACACCAAGCCAGCTGCTTTAGAAACTTTCACATAACCTTGTGTAGTTATCTGCAAGAAATGTACCATTTTAAGAAACTTTCCCAACTGACATTAATAGATGCTTGTTTGTATGATATTTTAGGTTGCCTACTGTAGGCAATGATTAAGTAATGATTAAGTGCATTACTTGCTTATTTTTGATTGTTGTTAAAACCGAGTGTGTTGTAAGCTTATCCTTTTATTAAATGTATCATTTTGTGTTGCCTTACTATTCATAGTAAAATAAGACCATTCTTTCTATTGGTGTCTGTGTCCTTTAAATTGCCCTCATCAATTGGCAAAACAGCTCTGCATGAAATGTTGAATCTGAAAGCAATGATTCTTATCTCTGCATCATATCTCAGTTTTACAGAACTAGGTGCTAACTGGCTTTGTGCATTTGCACAGATAAAGCAGCCACGTGATCTAGGCAATGATCATGCTGGAAGCAGGCACAGAATGGCAGAGCTTGAGTTGTCCCATTTTTTGTCCCACAATAGTAGAGGTAAGAGGGATGAGAATTGGGACCAGAATCTGAACACCCTTACCACAGACACATATATATTATATATATGTACATATTTCTGACATGTTTGTATCATTCCATCCATGTTAATCTCTTTCTTCTCCTCCTCCATCATATGAAAAAATATGTTAATATATGAAATCCCATCACTAGTCTTCTCTTTGGCTGCTAGGAAATAGTCCCAGTTGGGGAAATCAATTTCCTGCTGGGGTACCTGTAGATGCACTGTTCCATACCCAAGATAGGAATCTGGCTGCTTTCTGGAGAGACAATGTTTTTTATCTCTGGTTTTACAGACCTTTTGGCCACATGGTGGTAGCAAGACATCTTTTGTCCCAGAGAGACCCAGATGTTTACCAGAAAAGCACCTTAGAATTATACTGTGAGAAGGGAGAAGTATGCATCAACTCCTGCTGTTTCTCAAGGTAGGTGTTTGTATTCTGAACCTGACACATGGCTGCACATTTCTGTTCTTATTGTTGGCTTTGAATATTAAACTTAGATTCTGATTGGAAAGACAAAAAGATTTTGTCAGTAACCCTGACAGCCTGTAGCTTTATGCCAATACATTCCACTGCAGTGATTTAGTTGAGTTAGTATCATCCTTTATTTCTGAAGATTGCAGTTCTTAATGAAGCAAATGTCTGCCTACTGTAGGCAAGTACTAGGTGAGGAGGGAGAAAAGGTGATCATAGGTCGATTTTTTTTCCCCAGTCTCTTTCCAAATAGTATTTGTGGGGAGGAAAAAATATTGCAAATTGCAAAAACAGGGCATGAGACACAGTAGCAGCACTGATGTGAAGCTGCTTTGACACTGTTACAAATTTACAATATGGAGTAGAAGATTTCCTTACCAAGAAATTTATTGAGCAACAGTAAAATGTTAAGAAATTGTTACAAACTCATGAGGTATCAGGGCTTTGGATAACCACAGTATGATTTGCTGTATGTGAAATCCCATTTACTGTTAAATAACTAATATGCTTTGCTTATTCGTGTCACTCTAAGACACTATTCTACTGTGAAGTTACATTGGAAATAAGACATTGCAGTTTATGTGGAAACTAAGACCAAACATGGGCAAAATCACCACCACTTTTCCCAGCTAATGCCTTGCCTTTAGCTGAGATCACAGATAAAAGTCTGTGTATTTAAGAACAATATGTATTATCCATTTTTATTTTCCAATCCTTTAAAAACTGAAAAGTAGCACTTTGGAGAAGCTAAAGTAATGTCTCAGGCTGATCTTCAGCTGACTGTTTTGTCAACTGATACAACAGCTCTGAGTTGTAAGGATGAATATTCAGGGAAACATTCCCATTGAATGCAAAATAAGGCAGAGATGAGTTTGTCTCTTTTTGTTGTTCGTTTGTAAAAATATGGGATTTTTATACTTCCTGTACTTATATATTTGTTTTCTTTCTTTAACATGATTAAAAACCTTTAAATGAATCAAGTTTTTGCTTTTTTTTCTTTTGTATATTGATGACACCAATTTTAGTCTGAAGTTCCAGTGACTCACATGACTACAAACTAGTCAACAAATCTATCTGAAGAAGCAGTTTTAAATAGTAAAACAAGACATACCAAGACACTTCTATGCTGGATCTTTTTGATGAACCAATACAGAACCAGATGTTGAAAACTATGTATCGGAAAACAAAAGCCTGAAGTCCACCTATGGCTTTAGGGCTCAATTTCAGCATTCCATCCACTGGCAAGTATGTTAGCATTCATTCAAAAATGCAGACTGTTGGGTTTTTTTTTTCACCAGATAGATTTCTGTAAAAAAAAAAATTATTCAAAATGTAAGTAATTCACCTCTACTAATATTTTAGTTTCATTGCAATTAAAACAAAAAGAAATTGGAGTTATTGTCTTATTTAACAGCTACAAATAGAAATTGTCACCTGGTTTAATAACTGTAAACGAGAGAGTTTACCATGGAGAAGAAAGTACCACTGGGATGCAAAAAACGGGGAAAAGAGCTTCAGTATTTGATTACCCCAACCCTTTGAATTCATCAGACAAAACACTCAAAAGATTCTCTGTTAACATTGTGTAAAAAAGGTTTATTTAAGCCGGTGTGTTTAGTCAAAGTCACATAGTATCGACTATTCAGGAACAATTAATTCCTAAACAAACAGAAACAGCAAGTACGCTAACAGCTCATTTTGCCACTGTATGTTCTAGCCAAGTGCTTAGTAGTGATGAGAAAAGATAATGCTCGTAGATTCGTGTCTGTGGTTTCTACTTTATTGTTTCTAAGTGAATTAGAGACCTAAATGAAAGAGTACTCCCTATTTGCATGGAACCGTGTAAATATTTCCTATGGAAACCTGAAATCACATGAAACTCCTGTAGTTTCACTTTGAAAGAAACCATGTATACAATAGAACAGAAATACTGGGTTAGAGAATACACAGAAGTCTTACCTGTCAAGGGCAGGAGTCTCTGAAGACTATTTTGATTTACTTTCAAGGATTTCAGAGAAACTGGTGATACCTACAAAAGTTGTGGATTGATAGAATCTTCAGCGCAAATTGAAGTGTTTCGTTTTTGTTTGGGGTTTTTTTTTGCGGGGGGGAGAGCTAACACTGGAAATTAAAATCCAAATTTTGAACACTTGGGTCCTACCGGTGAATACTGCTCTTTGTACAAAATACATTCAGTAAACGTTTCTGTCTCGATACAGGACTTCCCAATGAGGTACAGAGATACCTGAAAGCGTTCAGGGATGAACTTCTTTGAGGGAAGGTCTGAACGCTCAAACTTCTGTCCTGATTTCTGTGCAAATTTTTATTGAACAGCTCGTAAAACGTGGTTAGGCCAAGTTTGCCATGTATTTGCTTAAGAGTACAATGAAATCTCAACTCCCTTGATTTTGATTCAGGGTGGAGTCCGCTTTTGTCGTTGCTGCCTTTTCCTACCCAGAGTCTGAGGGGACCTGATCTGGTGCACTCGATGATTCGAGGGAGTATCCCATGGCTACCGATGACCGAGAGTTTGACATTATGTGGCGTTGGTAACTTTTAAAGACACCAGAAAACGTTTCGGATCGTTGATGTGGAGCCGCACACGGCAGCTCCGCAGAGCTTTCAGACCTCTGGCGCCGGGACTTTTTCAGCCAAACACGGTTGCGCTGGAGGGCCCGTGCGGCCGGGACAGGGTCCGGCCCCCGCCATGCCCGCCCCGCTTATACCGTGGCTCCCCGCAAGAGGGGGGGCCGAGAGGGGCCCGCAGGACCGCGCCGTGCCCGGCGGGCAGGACCAATGCCGCGATGAGGCCGAGAGGCGCTGAAGAGTTCCGGGGCGCCCGGCGGGGCCCCGGGGCTGGGGGGTACCGATCCCTCGCAGAGAGCGGTCTCGGAGCCGGGAGGCGCCGGGCACTGGGCGGGACCGGCGGCTCCTCCTCCCTCGTGTGATGCCGCTCTGCCCCGCGCGGCCACCGTAGGTAAGATGGCGGCGGGGGAGAGCAGTGACAGCGAGGAGGAGGACTTGGTGAGCTATGGAAGCGCGCTGCAGCCCCTGCAGGAGGGTAAGGGATCCCCGGGAGGTCCGTCTGCTCCTCCTCCGTCCCTCCGTCAATGCGCTGTGGCGAGCGCTGGGCAGCGGCCCGGCGTTGGGGCCAGGGTATCCCGAAGGGCCCGCGCGGTCCGGTTCGGTTCGCGGCTGAAGGCTCTCCAGCCCTTACGTTGGGGAACTCCGGCGTGTGGGCTCAGCCCAGACCTGCTTCGCCTTCCTCCTGCTGCCGCGGGTCGGCAGCCGTGCTGCCCTGCGGGAGGATCTGGCCCGGCACAGGGCGAGCCGCCTGGGAGCGGACTGGGGAAAGGCCTTCTCGGCACTACAGCGGGTGCGGCGGGGGTACCCCGCGGACTGTGGCGGCACTGCTCTGGGTGCGGCCGGGTGCCACTCTTTGCTTCTGTCCTTTCCCCAAGGCTCAAAAAATACCCAAAAAAAAAACCCCCAAAAACCCCCAAACAAACAAACAAACAAAAAAAACCCCAAAAAACACCCTAACCAAACCAGTTCTAATATAACAGTTCAAGTGTACGCAGTTTGCTAATCTGACCGCCCGATGCTTATATTGATGAGATGGACAGGGTATCGTTGAAGGACTAATGTACAGTTGTGGCTGCCAAGTCTGTAACACTTTATTCAAGAAATATTGTTAAAAAGGGGAAAGTGTTTATGTCAAAGTCTGTCTCCAACAATTACTGAAGTGAGGAAATCCTGCCAGAGATCTTGCATACTTGAAAACTAAAAATGTCCTTTCACAGAAAAAAACCCCAGTGTTCTCAGAAGTCAGTAGAATTAAGACTTTTGAAGAGAACACTTTGTGCTTTTCCTTTAGCAGTGTGCATCAAGGGTGTATACAAATAGTTACAGTGGAATGGAAATAAACTGCTGATGCTTTCCACTTCAGGGTGGCTAGTGTTTGATCCTGTTCTTACTTGCAAGGAAGAAATGGCTTCTGGAAGAAGTGGGAAGTCACTTTTTCATGTAAAGTTGTGTCTTATTTTCTTGGTTTATTTGGTTGTAGGTGAACGAATTAAAAAGCCAGTTCCTCTTCAAGAGCAGACTGTTAAAGATGCAAAGGGACGATACCAGCGTTTCCATGGAGCATTTACTGGTGGCTTTTCAGCTGGTTACTTCAACACTGTTGGCACAAAGGAAGGTTAGATATTTTGTTGTCTTCTGGGAATGGTTAAATTGAGAACCATATTTTCATATTTTCACACTAGTGAAAACAAATTAACTGTCATTAAGCATTTTTGTTCTTGCTATTCCTTATACTGTGAATGGTTGAGATACTATTGCTGAAGTTATTTCTCCTTGAGTTTTTGGACTGTAGTTTTACAAATGTTCCTTTGATGTATCCTTAAGATGTAAGGTTGAAATGTTTGAATTGTTTTCGAATACCGTGTTGCCTTAAGTACCCTACTTAAATATTTACCTTCTTTAAAGGATGGACACCTTCAGCTTTTGTATCGTCACGGCAGAAGAGAGCAGATAGAACCGTTCTTGGACCAGAAGACTTCATGGATGAAGAGGTAAGTTTAGAAGGGAATTGAAAACTTGTGTAAATAGTTGCCATAACAGCAAAAATTGAAGTAACTTTAAAATTATTTCTTGTGTACAGTGTTATACTACTAGGTCATATAGAGTGTTTCATAGGTTCACTTAAGAAGCTTTTCTAATGTCAATATTGAAATATAAAACCAGAACTCAACCCTTTCACCTTCTCAGAAAATGCAAATACTTTTGAAGCTGTTTAAGATATTTCCACTAAAGCTATTGAAAAAAACAACTGTATAAGTGGCTTGAGAAAATTAGCCAATATGAAGGTCATATGCCATTTTCATTACTTTACTATTACAGTAAGTAATAATTTGAGGGATGTTTAATCTAAATGTTTTCATTTTGTGTATATTTCCAGGATCTCAGTGAGTTTGGGATAGCACCAAAAGATATTACAACTACAGATGATTTTGCATCTAAAGCTAAAGACAGAATAAAGGAGAAAGCTAGACAGATTGCGGGAGTAGTTGCTCCCATTCCAGGAACCACTGCATTTGATGATTTAATAGGACCATCTAAGTAAGTAAATTTCCATAAACGTTTGCCAAACAGTTCCTTTCACTTTGAAGTGCTGTATTGCGTAGAAAAGTAATGTTTGACCACAGTAATTGTGAGAGACTGGAAGACCCTGCAGTCTTATATTTCCAAAGTGGCCTCCACCTTGAATGTGCAGACTGGTACCAGGTAAACATTTGTAAACAGGAAGGTAGTGTGTATGCAAATATTAATATATTCAGGTTTGATTTTAAAGTGGGATATAAAAACAGAAGTTCAAATATTATATAGGTACATTATTTATCAACAAATAATAAAGGTGTGGTTTGAAGTAATTTTGAGGTTTGCTTCCTTTTGTTGTCTTTGTAGAATAACAGTTGGGATTGAACTGTTACGAAAAATGGGCTGGAAAGAAGGACAAGGAATTGGACCACGAGTCAAAAGAAAGCCATGCAGACAGAAACCTGGTAAGTTCAGGGAAGTTTCTGAGCTAATTAACTTTCTTGTTAGCAGAAAGTTAACATTAGTAGACTGATTAAAAAGTTGACTTCAGTTTTCTCCTTTTATTAATGAGATGTTATGATGTATCTTACAGATCCTACGGTGAAAATATATGGTTGTGCATTACCACCTGGACTGTCTGAGGGTTCTGAGGTACTGAACAGGCAAAAGTGGTTTGTTGATTTATGTAAGAATATGTGATAACATATTTAAAAAAACCAACTTCTTCAATGTCCTTGAACAGTATTTTAAAATGAAGTTTCAAATCTTCTTAAAAGTGTTTATAAATACTTGGTACATTTAATGTGAAGAAAGGTTTTAATATCTAAATTTCTTCTTTTGCTACATTAGCATGTATAGTTCATATGCAATATTGGAAATGTAAACTTGCCTATGCTCATGTTAACTGAGTGTTGTAAAAGCTCAACAGACAGAACTTTTAGTCATATTTGCTCTTAAAAACATTTATTTTGTACAAGGATGAAGAGGATGACTATCAGCCAGAGAATGTGACGTTTGCACCGAAAGACGTAATGCCTGTAGATTTGACTCCGAAAGAGAATGTCCATGGACTTGGCTACAAGGGTTTGGACCCTTCACAAGCTTTATTTGGTGCATCTGGAAGAGAACACCTGAATCTTTTCACAGGTGGTTCAGAAGAAACAAGCAATTTACTTGGTGATCTGAGACACAGTAAAGGAAGAAAACTAGGTATTACAGGTCAGGTAAGGACGTTTTTTATTGCATTTTATGATCAGTGCAGTGAAATCCAAATAAATTTTGTTTTTTCTTAAGTGAAAAGCTCCTCATCATTGTATTGTTGTAAGAAATGGTAAGTGTGGTTTGAGAATAGGAGTTTTTTTAAAACTTATTTTGAAGATGTAGAAAAATCCTTAGAACTCTGAAATGCCTTCACTTACTGAAACTGTAAAAGACAACTATAAAAAATACCTGACTCTGAGTAGCTGGGTGGAAAAATGTCTTGTGTTACTTTGAGTAGATAAAGCTAATATTCAGCATGATTTAGTTTATGGTTTTCGTCTATTGTACTTTCAGTAATGCTGTTTGTGTCAGCTAGAGAGGTTTTGTGTTGCTCTGGGGTATTTGTAGTTCTTATCTAGAAGCACTGTCCCTTTATATTTTCTGGGAATTCTACTTGTTTAATTTCCATGTCAACTGACATATTTTTTTCCTTTTGAGAACTTAACCTGCACTTAGTTAGAGTGCACATGTTATTCTGGTGGAACTTTTCTGCTGTCCTTGTCCTGTTCAGACCAAACTTGCTGTCCCTCTCTGCCAAGGGAGTGGAATGTGTTTGCTTTTGTGCTTACTGAGGTGTGGGGTTTTTTTCCACCATAACTTTTGTGGTGAAACTGTACATTTTTCCCAGTGTATATATATTTGTACTGTAGATTTTTTATAGATGAAAAGATACACACGCAGATGTGTTCTGATATGTGAGTTAAAAATATTTTTACGCTTTCAAGTTCTCATTTAAAATATATTTTTCAGGCTTTTGGTGTAGGAGCTTTAGAGGAAGAAGATGATGATATTTATGCAACTGACACACTGTCAAAATATGATACAGTTCTAAAGGACGAGGAGCCTGGAGATGGCTTGTATGGCTGGACAGCACCGAAACAGTATAAATCCAAAAAAAGTAAGAACTGTGGTTCTATCTAAAGAGCAAGTGTAATATGGGGAAGAAAAACCCCCAACAAATGTAGTCTCTATTTGTTATATATTTTAATTTTCAGCCTTGATATCTGAAAATCCAGCTAGTCCTCCTTCTGTATTGAAGTGTTCAATTACAGAAATAATTTCCGAAGTCCTTTGTAGATTAAACCTTCAAAGCAGATTTTCAAAAGGACAATATGTGCTGGTTCGTGAGGTGCAGCATTCAGTTTCACTGAAGAAAACAAGCAATTTGAATCACAGTTACAACATATGACTCAGCCCTTGAAAAGAGAACTTTTTTTTAGATAAACTTCTGTATTTTCAGATAATTTTTGTAAATTTTATCTTGGTATCACTTCATTTTTATTGCACTGTTTAAGTGCATGCAATACTGTAGTGATTTCTGGAGTATCCATTCACGTTAGTTGTACACATTAGTGGCACTGATAGTGTTAGCTGTGCACAGTGTGGATACTATGGCTTCACTATAAGCCATGCTCAACCTGCAGCAATCACTCTGGTAGCAGTTTCTAGTTGTATACTTCTAATCCACAATCAGAACCCTTAATTTTAAATGAAAGGTGGTGAAAATAATCGACTACAGTTATGATTCATAATAGACAGTGACAAATGGAAACTGTTCAGAAAAAAAAATTGCCTAACATGCATGTTTTAAATATTGACCAACTCTGTGGTCATTCTGTAGGGCCTGAAAGAGAATTTAAATATATAGGCAAAATCCTGGATGGTTTTTCCTTGGCATCAAAATCATCAACTCCAATCAAGGTAAGCAGATAGTGATATTATGTATTGTTTTGAATGTATTAATGATAGCATCGTTCATCATGTGACCTGTGCAGACTCTACTGCTTCTCAGTGTTTTTCTGTTCCTAGAAATAAATGTTCTGGTCAGCAGTTAAAATTGCTGAATGCACAAAATTATAGCATTGGAGGCTGTTCAATAGAAAAACCTAAAATTTATTGGACTCCTGAAGGTATTTAAACTTTGCCTATGTACTGGCTTTGAACAAATGCCTTCCAGACTATTCACTGCTACTTGCCACGAATTTGGAGGAATGATTTAATTTAACTTCAAAATAAAAAAAAAACCAAACCTATTTTGCTTCTAGATCTTTCTTATGTAACGTTCCATTTTCTGTAAAAATCACGCCTCATCCTTTGTCCACTTTGCTATTTTGGTGACAGTTAAATTTCTTAGTCCTGTCTTCAGGTTTACATAATTCATGCAATATATATTTGTATAAATTAGAATGACAAACATAATTCCTCTTTCAAAGGAAGAATATTTGTGTGGTATATAAAATTGCATTGTATAGGGAACACAGGATAACCTTTGAAGTAACAGCTTGAATGAAGAATGTGGGGAAAAACACTTTGAAAAACATTAAAATATAGTAAGCATGGAAGTACTCAGTAGTCCAATTAATTGATTAAATCATTTGACTTCAGTTCAAAAAAAATAGTAAGAAATATTTTATTTTATTTTCGCAAATAAAAGCAGTGCATCTTAAGATTCTTGTTAATTCTTCTGTCACTTAATGTGCACGTTTTCCTGTTTTTTCATAGTTGCCAATATATTGTCAATGTATTTGTTCCCAGAGTTTGTATTACAATGCCACTTACTGACTGGGTGTAGAGGAATTGGTGGCTTGTACCATGTGATTTTACTGCTAAGATGTAAATTGAGGCATTCTTAGGTTGCACTGACTTTTTTTGATACACATTTATAGGTGTTGCATACAAAGTTGTCTCTCTCTCAGTGGATTTTTTTGTTTTGTTGCCCCTTTCCTCCCCCCAAGATTTATCCACCACCTAGGCTGCCACAAAACTACAGACCAGTCCATTACTTTCGACCTGTGATAAGAGCTGGGAATGAAAACTGCATTTTACATAAGGCACTGGAGGAATCGACTGGGAAACTGGAGAGTGATCCAGCACAGCAAAGCAGGCATGCTTTGAATGCAGCTCAGAGGAGGGAACAGCTAGGAGAGACTGAGCTGAAAGGTATTGAGATACATGACCATATCTTTGCTTGTGTTCCAGGTCCCCTTTTGTTTATAGAACAAGAATTTTGTCTGGCCTTGAATGCTTATTTTCCAACATAAATACATGAAATCTAGTTTCCATAGCTAGAATACAATTTCATTGTTCAGTTTAATCTCAGCAGTTGAATTGTTGACACAGCTGTCTGTATTTCATTTACTTAAATATTTTAAAGACAAAAAATATGTGTTGGATTTTGTTTTGTTGGGGACAGTGGACATTGTGGCTTTTTATGAATACACTGGGCTGCGAGGATTTTTTCTCTAAAATATTCACTGAATTCAAATATACTAAAAAGATAATTTGTAACTGTGGCTCACATTTGTATCTACAATAGTAAACTTTATTAAATTATATGTAAATAGCATAAAAGGTGTAATAGTGGCTAAATTCTTACCTGCCATGTATGCCATTTTATTTTTAATTTCTGCTTAAGAGCATTTTATCCAAATGTGTATGCATGTGGTGGGGATTTTTCCTTTGCTAGAGTGGAAGAAATAGTTTTAGTAATTTTTCATTTCTATTTATCTTTTACTGCTTTTTTTCTTTAGGTCCAGCTCCTTCTATTTTGGAATATCTATCTGAGAAAGATAGAGAAAGACTCAAAGAAATTAAACAAGCATCTGAACAACAAATGAAAGCCAAAATAGTACCTCAGCAGTCACCAAAGAGCAGATTCCAGCCAGCCTCCCTAGAAGATGCTGCTCTCAAATGGCAAACGGTGCTGGGGGGCCAGTTAGAAAATGCTGGTTCTAGTGACTTCAAACCATTTGCAAAAAATCCAGAAAAACAAAAAAGATATGAAAATTTTGTGAAAAGTCTTAGAAAAGGAGAAAAAGGTAAAATATTTCTTAATTAATTTTTTTTTTTCTTCACCCCCCCCCTTTTTTTTTCTCCCAATGCACTATTTTTATATTCACTATGAGTTCTCTGCCTGAATCCCACAGCATTTCTCCCTTCTTTTCAGGACCAATGTTAACAGAATTTTTTACTGATACTTAGTCCTGTTGATTTCAGGAAAGCTGCTCAGTTACTCAGTTGGCAGAAAGTCTTGATTTCAGGCATTACATTTCATACTTCTATGGTGTAGCAGAAGTTAAGTTCTACTTCATTTCCTGGATTTCCCTTATTTCATTTGCTGAACTGTGGTCAGTGGAACAAGCCTTTTGTTTCTCTTTGAGGAGTTGAACTGACAGATCATATAAAGGAAGAAAGATGATTGGGTAACAGTAGAATTCAAAAATCCTCACACCCTCTGCACAGGGGGGAGATAAGGACCCTAAAGTGAATGAAGTATTTCCCACTTGTCAAAGCTGGTATTATATGTCTTTTGGATACGCAAACTTTTGCTGTCACTTATGTTCTTCTCAGAAAGATTTATGACTGTAAAAACACAGCACACATGCAGAGCTCTTACTCAAAACCAAAAAAATCCCAACCTCCTTCATCATATCTTTTCATGCTGTTCAGTCTCCTTCCATTTTGTTTAGGTTTTTGCTATTAAATGATACTGTGGTGTACCTTAGATTAAACCAGGTACTTCCAATGCCTTATGGTAAGTTCTCCAGTATTGTGATTTTTCTGTAAGGCATAAAAAGCTGAAATTGATCTAGGGAGTTCATCATCAGCTCATGACTTTAGATTGCCTTGAAATAAACTTTAAAAAAATGGGTTGGGATTTTTTCAAATTTTGAAGTACACAAGAGCTATTGGGGAAGAAGAAGATGGGCACCAGTAAAAAATTTGACAGGGAAAAGCTCATAGTGATAGGTAGAAATCCTGGTTTTGTTGTTTTAGTTGTGGTTTGGGTTTTTTGGTTTTTTTTTTTTAGAAGTCCTTTCCGTTATATAAAATAAAATAAATATTTTCTGGTCAGTAGCCTCTTCTGGTTGCCACATCAGGACACACTACTTGAGCTTTGAACCCATAGTTCCTCTGGTCAGGACTGGGACTTTCCCTGAGTAAAATGGGGTATTCTCATTTATGACTGTATTGTGACTGTAAGTGCCTCCTTAGTCATAATGATGAAAATGTAGAAATATATAAATAACTGGAATGATTAAAGATTTGTTTTACTTGTAAGTGTATTTGCTTGTCTGGTGTAATTTCCTCTTCTTTCTGGGAGAAGAAGTGAACCTGTTGCTGTAAACCTGCATCCAAACTCTGCATTTATCAGTGAGCACTTTATGTACCAGAAGGCCCCTTAAAAGCTAAAATCCTAGGCTTAAATTCTTTCGTTCTATGTTTTATTTATTTGATAAAGCTTTGGATTATACTTTTTGTTTTAATCGGCTGTTAAATCCATTAAGTATTTTGAACATGCTTTAGAGGGCAATGAGTAAGGAATCAGTTTTGCAAGTAAAATTATTTAAAGTATCCATTTTACATTTGGCAAATGTAAATTTGCTGTCATTTTTCCGATGTTGAAAACCTGCCTCCATTTATCAGGGATTAACACAGCTGATATTAATACTACCCTTATGCTAAGGGTATAAATACTTGAAGGACATTTGCTTATTACCTTATTTTTTATTTGAAAAGTGTTGACCTGAAGTAAGCTGTAATCTCTGCTAAGCATTTCTCTCCTTACCTTACAGTAGAAACATTGGAGCGCTTTTTAGACCCAAATATGACAGAATGGGAGCGAGGAAGAGAGCAGGAGGAGTTCTTTCGTGCAGCAATGTTCTACAGATCCTCAAATTCAACACTGTCATCCAGATTTACCCGGGCCAAATATGAAGATGATGTTGACAAAGTTGAAGTTCCTCGAGACCAAGAGGTATATGCTGTTTACAGTCTTTTAATACACTGGAGCTGCAGTTGGTGCCTTAGCCCTGACTTCCTTTTTCTTTTAAACTCTTATGTAGATATCTTGCTATTTTGTTGACCTTTTGTTTAGCAGCCTTTGAAAACACTCAGTGGATACAGTGTAGTGATTTGTTAAACAGCATTTAAATATTTATGCATTTGTCCTGTTCTTAAGTCTTAGAACAGTTCAATAAGTTTTTACTTATTTAGCAGCTATAAATGTTTGACTTTTTCAGAATGATCTTGATGATAAGGAAACAGCTGTGAAGATGAAGATGTTTGGCAAACTCACAAGAGACATGTTTGAATGGCATCCTGATAAGCTGCTGTGTAAAAGATTTAATGTTCGTGATCCATATCCCGAGTAAGATAATTGATATTTATATTTTAACACTTTTTAAAAATTCTGAGTTCTTCATTTGCTTGTGGAAAATCTGGCTTGATGTTTTCTTGTGTCATAAAGTAATATAGAACTGCCCAATGTTATTATTTACGTCATGAAATACGGTGACCTCTGACAAAATGGCATGCATTTGAAGGACTACTGTAGGTGCTTCAGCTTGCTGTAGATAATTTGAGGACTTCTCTGTGTTGAAAACAATAATCATCAAACACTTTTGTTTCCTTCTAGTTCTTCTGTAGTGGGTTTACCAAAAGTGAAACGAGACAAGTATTCTGTTTTTAATTTCTTAACTGTGTCTGAGCCCACCACATCTGTAACTCAAGCAACAAACGAAAAGATCCAAGAGAGTAACAGTCTCAACAGTAAGTTTGTTGTTACTTTATTAATTTAGCTATCCATGAGATAATAGTACAGAAAAAGCATCTTTTTCATTGAGAACCCAGCCACATGATTTTTTATCATTCAAAAAACCAAAACAAAGGAATTGAAAATAAAAATTCAGTGACATAAAAACTGATGTTAGTGAGATAATGCTAATTTCTTCTACCTAGAAGACATTTATAGGTCAAGTATTCATTAGAAAGATTTTAAAATGTCAAACTGAAGAAGCAGAGTAATTTAAAATCAAGTAGGCCATGAAATACAGAACAATTTGGCATGAAATAGGTGATTTGAATATTTTGGATGTTTTAGAACCAAAGAAACCTTCAAGGTGGGATGTGTCAGATAAAGAGAAGGAGAAGAAGGATTCTATCAGTGAATTCATTAGTCTTGCTAGATCAAAAGCTGATGTTCAGCAGCAGCCACCAGTGCCAGCAAAAGAAGAATGTGGAACTGGGACAAGTGAAGCTCTTCCCGCTCCGGTGAGTTTACAACAGGAATTGAACTTAAAGGGAATTGCTGTAAGCCTTGACAACCCAGAAATAAGATGGGTTAATATATTAATTGATTTAATACAGGTCAGTTTGCACAAGAGCTAACTCAGGATGAGCAAAGGCATGAGATGGCACTTTGAAGAATTTTGATGTTATAACTGTGGGATGCAAGATGTTTGCAGTTTACAAGGACTGCAGATCTGATTATACTTGATGTAGAGCTTAAGGGAATTAAAAATATAGCTCAATAGTCTGGGAGCTAAATTCCGTCACTTTACCACCACTGTGCTCACAGGCACAGAATGTATTTCTCTTTACATAGAGGAGAGGCAGTGTTCTGGGGAGAAAGGTGATGTTTTCCTTTTGCTTAAATTTAGTATTATATAATTGAAGTTTGAATTAATGAATTAGAATTTATAATATGTAGGAATCTGTCATCACAAATTCCACTACTCTTTACAGGACACTGGCTTAGTTCCACAGCATTTCAGAGCTTTACTATTTGGGACTAAGATTTATTTCACAACTATTGTGCCATCCATATATTTTGTAAATACCTGTCAGCGTGCTTGAAGTTATTCCTTATCAGAGAGAGATTGTTAGTTTCTTTAGTGTTTAAATGCAGTTTGTTATGATGCTATTTAGCAGGTAGCTAATGAAGATAAGAATCAGGAGGAAGAAAGCAGACGACCACCCATGGACTTATTTAGGGCCATCTTTGTGAGCTCCTCAGATGAAAAATCATCTTCCTCTGAAGAAGAGAGTGATGAAGAACAACAACCAACTACTTCAGAAAGAGAGTCAGAAACCACCAAGCAAGTTGATGTACCAAGCAGTTCTTCCTCTAATGTACAAGGTAGTATTTAATGGATGTTCACTTTTATGCAGCATAAAATAAATACCTTGTAAAAGTTCCTTTTTTGAATCACATATTCTTGGACTGTTAGGACAATGTGATGCTCCTGTGCAGATCATCTGAGATTGGCAGAGCTGGCCATGTAGAAAATGTGAATACAGCACTGAATAAGGTTTTGCATGTTACAGTGTTATTAGCATTGCCGTGTACCTTCTGTGAAGATCTTACAAGCATATGGAATATGCCTATTTGTACAACGAGGGGGGAGAAAACATCTATTGTTAGAACATACTTAAAATGAAAATACTTTGTCCACTTATTGTCACAGTTGGTTCTATTAACATTTAATTTGTAGTGTTAATTAGCCTTACACATCTCATGGGGTTTTTTATTCATTCTGAGTAATGGAAAAATAGTACTGTGTTACAAAATGGAAGCAAACAAATGCACTGATAGTAATTTAATTAATAATTGTATAGTTTAAACGGTAAATTTCAATTTAAAGGAAAAAGGCCCCACAGTGTGTTACATGTTTCTGAATGTCAGCTATGCAGTTGGCCAAAGCAGTCCATAGAGATGAGGATGCTGATCAGTTTGCTTTCTTAAACGTTTTTAGAAAGCCTCCTTGAACTTTCTTCAACACTTCTTGGAAAAAGTATTTCCTTATTTTCCTTTCAAATATAGCAGACTTTGGTTTCTTTCATAGAGAGCGTGACTGCTACAACTGATTCTGGCATTTCTTCGTTGCCTACTTCAAAGCAGGAACTGGATGCAGCAGAGGAATTTGGACCAAAGTTGCCACCAGCTTTTTCTTCTGGTAGGTTCTGTAAGCATCTAGAGTGTAAAATCTGCACACTAAGATTGTATATAAAATACGTGGTAGCTCTCTTTAAAAAAAGCATTTCTGAATAGGCATTCTGTCTCTTAAATGTGTGTGTTATGTCAAACAGCCATCAGCAAACATTTTGTTGCCATGGCTCACCAACAGGAACCTCTTTGCCTGCATACCAGTTTTGTTTCAAGTCTGTAGAGGCAGTCATAAAAAATTGATGTGAAAATATAGGACCCTTGCAATTCAATTTTGTAGCAGATTGCAGAGGCATTTATTTTCAATAGGGATGTTGCAGTTAAGAGTTTTAGACATGTAATTTCCTTTCTAAATCTTAGGGGTTTTGTTTGTTTAACTATCATATTAGGTTAAAAGTAATACAGAATATAATAACCCATTCACCCTTTTTTGTTTGGTTTTTTTTTTATTCTGTATGCATTTGCTTTGTGTTTTAGGCACTACTTGGCAGCAGCAAACAGCAACTTTTCCTGGGCCTAGTAGAAAAGAAAAACATAGGAAAATCAGAGAGAGGCACAAGACTAAGAAAGAACGCAAACACAAAAAGGAAAAGGTATTCAATTTAAATACTGATTTTTGATTTATTGATTCTTTGATCTGCCTTCCAAAATGTTTTATTATTTATGCTTGGTTTAGAAAAAAATTACATATATATACCAGGGCTAGAATGTAAGCAACAGAATTTCTCTAGTGTTGTGAAACCAGAAAATTATCCTGCTATGAGCCTGATTTTTTACATATATACATATGTGACTACAGGTATGGTATTGTGGGTAGTTTAATGTTCTGTGTGGAAGATGTCAGGCATATTCTGGGAATTGCATTCATAGCTTATATACAAATAACTTCTATGTTAGGGGGAGTTGAGTGCTTGGATTAAATGAATTTTGGTTTATAATTTTTTTTTTTTTAGCTCAGTCTGAATAGTGGAAAAGAGTGATTGATAAGTGTTCTGTTTCAATTAAGCTTTGAGTCCATATTGAAATCAACTTCTTTTTTTGTTGACATTCAGAAAAATCCAAGTCTTTCACAAGAAGATAAAGGCTTATTTCTCTTCTTTTTACAGAAAAAGAAGCATAAGAAGCAGAAAAACAAAGGAAAACACAAGAATAAAAAATCAGAAAAAGATAGCAGCTCAGACACTACAGATAGCAGTGACAGCCTTAGTGATATGGATACCACAGGCTTGTCACCTAAAGAACTTCTGAGAAGGTAAGCAAGAAGGTTACTTAAACACTTGAAAATTTTGCAGTGAATAACTAAAACACCGATTTGAGTTGTCATTCTAGTGAACCTATTTGCAGCAAATATGAATAAGCCATTTTATTTATGAAGATAAAATATTGCTCACTTTGGTGAGGAAAGAGTACAAATATTAGACATTTTAATCTAGAGGGTAATTAATTTTAGGATAGCCTCTTAAGGTAAAGGTCACTAAATACACAGCCCTAGCAGGGCTAATGGACATTAAAATTAAAGATGATTGATATTTTTGGAAGGTATTTTGAATTGGAATTAAAAATAGAACAAGTGCAGGTGGAGATTCATATTTTCATTTATGTACTCCTCTTTACTTGGGAACATTGGAAGAAACATTGTCTGCTAAGATTCCATTCAGATAGATCTCTGCTTGTCTGCTAGCAACATGATGCTGAAGCTAGTCTGTGCTTCAGCAAGGGACAGTGAAGCAAGAAGAACAATGCTTGAGTCATGTACATCTTCTAAATTTAGACTGCTACTACATTTTTATAAACTAGAGACTTGAAGATAGTGCTAACATGAATGTGAAAATTAAAATAGCACAGTTCACAATATTTTGCTTACATGCTTGAGGTAAAGTAGGAACAAATGTAACTGTAGTGCAGATCAGTCAGCTTCAAACACGCCCCACGTGGAACAGTCGCTGTGTTGGCTTCTGTTTAGTGTCTCTTACTAGCTGAAAGAGAGGTCTTGATGTATTTGTTGAATACCACATCCCTCTGGTCTACTGGCAGAATGATTGGGGTCAAGGTGTGTAGTGGAATGGGTGTGTACCAATTACCATTTAAAAGGGCTCTGCCTTTCATTCCTTTGGAACTGAGTGTCAGTTATGTTTTGGTGTTTTCTTATTTAAAACGAAATTACTACTTGGATTTCTGAATAGCTAAAATATGTTTTTATGCATTTTGCACAAAATAGACTTCTTTGTACAAGCAGTTGCTTTGGAATCTTCACATTTGCATGTCTCATCACTGAGAAAAGTTTTTTATCTAATGTAACTCAGATCTCTGAAACTAAGGTTTAAGAAACTGCTCAAGTAATGAAATGTTCTTGATGTGGTGTGTGACTATTTTGTGTGGCCTTTTTCTTTTTTTTTTCTCCCTTTTAGATTAAAACAACTTCAGTATTGAAGAGCTCTCTTGCTTTCTTCAGTATTGTGTGACTTGATCTCAAATTTTTGATCTCCTCTGTGATGGTAGATCAGTGGTGTATAATGTGAAGCACTATAGATACAGTATTCATATTGAATTTTGTTGAAAGTAAATGTGCATATGTTTATTTTATGATGTTTCATGGGTTCAAAATGTATGGATTATAGAACATTGAAAAGACCCCTTTCTGGGCATAATAATCTGAAATAGTGCAGGCTCTGTTTTAATTAATTAAACAAACCATTTTAATAAACTTCATTATTACAAATTAGTTTTGTGTAGTGATAATTTTTTATGCCTAATAAAAAATATGCCTATTTTTTATGCCTTCTCTAAAATGCTGGAGAATAAGTTTCAGTCTGAGTTAAAGTTAGGAAGTTAAAACTAAAGCAATGTAAAATTTTTATTGGGTGCAAGTATTTTTATTGAATATCATGCAGGATTTCACATTGCAGTTTTTGACTATCCAGCTATTATTTTTGCCTCTCCAAATTGTATAACATTTACTATAGCAGCTCTAAACCAATAACCTCTGCTAGAATCACAGAATATGGGGAGATGGAAGGGATCCATCAGGATCATCAAGTCCAAGGCCTGGCCCTGCACAGTTCATTTCACACAAATTATTATGTCTAATATGCTAAAAGATTAGTACCATGATTATAATCTGCCTCATTTTATGTAGTTACAAATAAAACTGTTCGTGCTACTTTTTGTCCACAATTGTCATATTACAAAATAATTTAAATATTAACCATGAAATAATCCTAAGCTGCCCGGAGGTGTTGGGCAGCAGCTCTGGGGCCAGCTTGGAGCCCTGGCAGGAGCTGCACATTCAGGTGATCTGGGAAAGGCAGGCAGGCTGGGCTGGGCCCTGTGCCCTGTGCCCAGGAGGAGTTGGGGGGCTGCTGGCACTCTAGGGATGAGAAGCTTTCTGTGGCTTTGTGTGTGGTTAATGCTTATGGTAGCTGGTGTTTGTTAGTTCTGTTCACACAAACACATGCTTGACAGTCATGAGAAAACTCCCAAATTAGAGAAGAAATTACTGCTCAGTATATCTTTGCCAAAATTTGTAACAGTCTTGGGTAAAATGTGTGGCCTAAGAGCTTGATGTGCTGCATTTTGATGGGCCAGAATCAAGGAAACAAGTGTTGGAAAGACTTGAGAGACTTCATGAGATTTAAAGATTTTTTTCTGAGTGGAAGAAGAGTTGGAAAACAAACCAAAACAAACCTCCAGGAAAATAAAAAAACAATCCTCATCCATCAACTTTTTTTTTTCTCAACCAGATTTAGTAAATCTTTTCCAAGGTAGTACCAAGGAAGTGAACTTTGCTCAGTCAAGTGGGTACATTTCCCTATGGTTCCTACTTTCGTAACTCCCCCTCGTGGACTGAACTGTCAAAAATGATCTCAGGGAAAACTGTTCTTAAACATTGTTTCTTTATAGATTCCATTTAAAATGCTGGGAGAACACAGTGATGCTGTGCCATTTTTGCTTTGAAGAGACAAAAATATTTTCATGTTGTTATGCAGTGAAGCTCTTTGTATGTTATGAATGCAGCAATAACAAATTAAAAAAAAAAAATTAAACGAGGAATCTCAAAGCTGCAGTTAAACAAGGAAGGTTATGCAGGCATGAAGATTGACTAATCACCATGGAGCCTTCTGAAGATATTTTACCAAAGTTTAAAAATAGCAGCTGTAAATGTTTTTGCCATTGCAGTTAATAGGAAAACACCTATTTCATGCTTAGAACACGTTCTTTGACATTGAGGGGTGACTATTAAAAGCCCATGTTGCATATACTGAGTAAAATCTCTAGTTTATTAATATTTTAAAATGTGAAAGTTGATACACAAAGGTTGCTTGTTACACTAAAAGTTCCTTTTTCGGACTTGTTTATGTATATGATTGGATAGGAGGATAGGTCAGGGGCAGGACAGTTGTTACCACCATGGCCATGTTTTTATACTTGTCACTGGCTTTTTCTTATTATTTCAGTCTCAATTGATGTGCACTCTTTCCTTGCTCCTCTTAAGTTTTGTGTAGTTGGCTGGGTTTCTCCAAAACTCCTTTCACCCTGGGGAGAGGAATGGTGAGATCGGAATGGGGAAAGTGTAGATTCCAGGTGATCAAATCTAAATTAAGTCTGTTAAGAGAGCTTGGAGACAGTTATATGAACTCGTGACTGCTATGCAAGCAAATGACTGTATCTGTGCTAAGCAGATTGCAGATCTGGCAATACATTAAGCAGTCATGACTTAATCTAAGAATTGGTAATGAGTAGCAGTGCATTAATGCCATATGAATTTGGATGAATTAATTTAATAAAGTATTTAAAATTTTGATTTCCTGCTGTGCGGTGCTAGGTTTCTACCATAACCAAAAACTTTTTCCAGGCATACAGAAAATGCCCAAGAAGCCCAAAAGCATAAAAAGTCCAAACAAAGTTCAGCTTAATAGCATTATGTTATCCAAGTGCTGTGAATGGCTAGCTCAAAGAAACCTAGGAAAGGTTTCCTTTCTTTCCTTTCTAGCTCAAGGAAATCTAGCAGAAAAGAAGTCACATCTTCTAATTATGTGATCTGAAATAAATCAACATGTGGCAACTGTAAGCATATATAGACTGGAGATATAAGAATAAGTGTCTCTGTGTTAGTCATGACATTTACAGTTTAATAACTGTCAGATTGACAGTTCCAAACTTAACTGCTTTGTCTGAGCTTGGAAGTGGAACTTCTATTTTTCTGTATTTAGCAAAATGCTATTCAGCTCTTACATACAAGGAAACTGAAATCAAGACCAGAAAAGAAGATTAATTTTTTTGAATTACAATAGATCCAATGTTCTTTCTGCTGGAAAGGGTATAATGTGCCACTTATCTAAAGTGTCTAACTTCTGTTTAAGAAATTCTATCTTTGTAATTTTTACCTAAGGAAGTTTTCTTTAACACTTGTTGAGCAATACTTATTTTTCAGAATCTATCTACAAGTATTTGCCTGAGTATTGGTAACTTTCTGACAGCAGTGTATAGGCAAGATTATGTAAAATTTATTAAGACAAGCCTAATTTCCTCCTCTACAGGAACAGCTGAAGCAATTAGAATTCAGGATAGTATGGTGGATTTGGACCATGGTGGGCTAGGCCAGCCCTGACAATTTTTACTCTGGCATTCTCATTTTTTCCCTTTGAAAGAGTAGACACCAAATGACTGGCTGTACTGAGAAAGTATTTGAAGTTCTTCTTGACAACAAACAGTATCTCTGTGAACTGACAGTCCACATACCTTTTGGAAAACAAAGAATAATAGTGCATGCAGCAAAGACTGGGTAAGTCTAGAAGGGCAGTTTTGACTGCAAGACTTCTTTGACTCGATAGAACAAGAACACACAGTAGCTTTGATCTATTTTTTTTTTTTGTTTGATCTTAGAGACATGCCTAATCATTCTGGTATCAGTTAGTACATTGACACACACTGAAAAAATAAGTGAAAAAGTGAAAAATAAATTTACTTTCAAGTTTTGTCTGTTATCAAGAGCTGCCAAATTAGCAGGATAGCTCCTTCCAGTGAAAGTCCTTGTGAGGGAGCAGTTCTGGATCTGAGACTTGGTGTCAAAAAGGGCAGTTGTAGTCAGAGGTACAAGATTTTATTCTCATATTGAAGACAAATGAAAGAACACATGATGAAGGGAGTTTATATTGGCTACTTTCTGACTGATTCTAAAATACTTTGTAATTAGGCAAACAAAAGTCTGATTGAAATAACTGGGTTAGTCATGGAAATGGAAGATGGTTTACCTAGGTGAAGGTATGATGACTGGTCCTGTGATACTCTGAAATGTGAGTTCCTCTCACATGTCAGCAGTACCCATGGGTTTCTGTAGAATTCTTTGGAAGGAGCCTTAAAGATCATCCAGTTCCAACCCCCCTGCCATGGGCAGGGACACCTTCCACTATCCCAGGTTGCTCCAGGGCCTGTCCAGCCCAGCCTTGGACACTCCCAGGGTTGGGGTGGCTTCTCTGGGCAATCTGTGGGCCAGGGCCCTCAGGGCTAGGGGCTTCAGTACCCTCACAGCAGAGAACTTCCTCCTAATATCCAGTGTAAACCTATCCTCTTTTAGTTTGAAGCCATTTTCCCTTTTCCTGTCACTTTAGGCCTTTGTAAATAGTCTCCTTCCATCTTTCTTGCAAGCTCCCTTCAGGCACTGAAGGGCACAATTAGGTCACCCCAAAGCTTTTGTTCTCCAGGCTGAACAATACCAATTTTTTCAATCTTTCCACATAACAGCTGTTCCAGCCCTCTGATCATCTTGATGGCCTCCTCTGGACCTGATCCAACAGCTCCATGCTTTTCCTGTGCTGAGGACCCCAGAGCTGGAGGCAGTACTCCAGGTGGGATTTCACCAGAGAAGAGTAGAAGGGCAGGATCACCTTCCTTGACCTGCCGGCCATGCTTCTTTTGATGCTTTACTTCAAAGCTTTATTTATGGGTTAGGATTGCATTATGTTTTGAATGTTGTACAGATACCGCAAGAAGATAGCCCTTTTCCTGATATCACTTCAAACTCTGTGTGTAACAGAGTAAATAGATAGGAGATGGTAGGGAAATACAACGGCCTCAGGTTTCCCCATGGGTGGCCTAATTTGGATACTTGAAAAAAAATTCTTCATGGAAAGACTTGTTAAGCATTCTAACAGGCTACCCAGGGCAGTGGTGGTGTAATCATACCCGGAGGGATCTGTGTTTTTCTCTTCTTGGAGATGAGGCACTAAAGGATGTTTGGTTTAGTGGTGGAACCTGGCGGTGGAACCTGGCAGCAGTAGGTAATTGGTTGAATTTGATCACCTTAGAAGTCTTTTCCAAGAAAAATGATTCTATGATAAATGAGCCAGTAATTCAGTATGGGTCAGCAATCTGCTGATTGCTGCTGTATCAAAACAAAGCAGATGGTCAAGTGAGATTTTGTACTATGAGAGAGATTTCCAGTTATTTATAGGTGAATCCTTCAAAACATGAAGGACAGCAAAGGGAACTCCATAAATTTTGCAAATGAAGCAACTAAGTGAGAAAGAATGGCATCAGAGGTAAGGCAGAAGGGAGATTAATATCTGCGAATAAATCACTTAGCTTTGTATTTGAAGACAAGAGCTTCTACTTGTGACTGAGAATGAGGAATCAATGAAAAAACAGGGAAGAACAAAAAATAGACATTTAAGGGGAATCTTTGGAGGTTAAGATTTTTCCTTTTTCGTTTCTTAGGGAATTTTGTCCCATTTGTTGCTAAGAGATGATAATGACTGCTACTTAAGGCACAAAAGAAGTGGCCAAGGTGGGACGAAGGGTGCAGCTGCACTCTCGTAGCTGAGGAGTTTTCTCTTGGAAGGGTAGGGATACCGTAGGACTTTGGTCAGGGGGTGAGGGGCTGGGCTTGGCTTCTCAGGCTCTCGGGATCGGAGGGAACGGCTAAGCTGCTGCTACTGTGGAAGAATTCGCTGCCATCGTGGAGTCCAGCCCATTACTGTTTTCTCCTACCGTGAGTGAGGCTTTTGCTCGGAAGAACAGCTGTTGAACTGGGACCTTATTAACACCGGATCTGACTGGAAATGACCCGAGCCACTGAAAGGAATGAGGTGAATGTGCCTTTACAAACAGACCGTGCGAATCTGCTTGTAGATGGGGCTAGGAGCTCAGAGATAAGGAAGTGAGAGGAAAAGGGACTTTACAAACAGGCTGTGGGCCTGCTGGTAGATAAAACAAGCCCTGAGAGATAAAAGAAACAATGGGAAGGATTCCACTGATTGATTAATGGGAAGAAAGAGATTTGTCTTTACAAACAAACTGTAGGTCTGCTGATAAATGAAATTGGATATTAAGATGAAAGAAACAATGGGAAGAACCATAAATTCCATATGAATTAAAAATTAAAGGAGGGGTTATACATTAGAAGGGAGTCTTAGGCATTAGGCGTTCCGGGAAGTCTGTACCTCTCAAGTACCTCAGCCAGGGGAAAGAGGGAAATGCGGTTGGGAAATTACGATAAATAGGAGGCTGCGCCCTCCAAAAATTTGAGACACCCCACCGGAATGCTCCATGGCCTCTCTCTTTATTCGAATAAAGTAACAGTACTCCTCTGTCTCCTTTTTGGACATAAACCTCTGGTGTTTGTGGATTAATTTTCCTGACAGAAGTAACAGAAGAAAACTCTCAGTTCTAGAAGATGTTAATAATCAACACAGACTTCTCTCAGCCAAGCCCATGTTACATTCCCGAACCTAGAGAAAAAGAACAAAGACCTAATAGAATTATGAATAGGTGTTTTTCTTCTATATAACAAAAACGGGGGTGCATATTAGAGGGAGGTGTAGAATAGGTGATTCGAGAAGTCTTTACCTTCTGAGTACTTCAGCCAGTTGGGAAAGTAAGAGGGTGTTGCAGCCAGGAATTAGGATAAAAAGGGGGTTGCATCCCCCTCAACAATTTGAGAGACCCCACAGGAAATGCCCATGGCCTCTCCCTTTATTTGAATAAAGTTACAGGACTCCTGTCTCCTTTTTGGACATAAACCTGCGGTGTGTGTGAATTAATTTTTCTGACACCATCTACTCAGGTGCCTCAGGAGAAAAACCTGGGACCCTGAACCCCTCCCCTCTCCCGGAGGGCATGTCTGCCCTGCTGGGTGCAGCAGCTGCTTCGGAGAAGCCCGGTTGCCGCTGCCTCTGGCTTTTCCATTGCACTATAACCTAACAGCCCGTGTCCACCCAACTCCCGCAGCTCCTGCTAGGACATGTGGTTTGTCCCCCGCCTCTGCCAGTCCAGCCGCCATCACCGCGTGAGGGCCGGGCTGGCTCCGGAGCGCCCCCTGCAGGCTCGGGGGAACCATCGCAGCCACCGCGCTCAGCCGGAGCCGCCAGCGCCCCTGCCGGCCGTGAGCGGCACTGCAGCGCAGGGAAAGGGCCTAAAGAGCGGGTGAGGCCTCAAATGGCTGCCTAGAAACAGAGAGCAGACAGGAATAAGGGAATAAAGGAGGGATTGATTGGAAAGGCCTTCAGAGGTACACTCTGGGCTCCAGAGGCTCCTGCCTCAGTGCATCCCAACATGGACAAGGACAGCTCACGAGTTCTTCCCACTTGGATCTCAGCATCAATTCCCCAAGCAGAAGCCAGGCAAGGATGGAATTTGCCCAAGCTTGCCCCCCTGTCCCCAAGATTGTGGTTTGCAGTTGTTGGGCCTAGGAGGGTCTGGGTGTCCTTGAAGAGCAATCTAGAGAGGCTTTGTTCTGTCTGTGTGAGCATAAGAGTTACAGGAAATTTCAGAGTTACACTAACAGTACAGGATTTGAAAAATATAAAAGTTAAAACCTAAGGCATCATGGGAAGGGACTGTTCATTGGGTTTTCTGGATTTTTTTGTTTGTTGTTGCTGCCATTGTTGTTGTTTGTTTGCCTTGTTATACATATACATATTAATAAAGAACTGTTATTCCTTTTCCCATATCTTTGCCTGAAAGCCCCTCAATTTCAAAGTTATAATAATTCAGAGGGAAGGGGTCATATTTTCCATTCCAAGGGAGGTTCCCACCTTCCCTGGCAGACACCTGTCTTTCAAAGACACCGTGTAGGAGTGTTGCACACGGATACAAGTATGGGAGGCTGCACTTATGAAGAAAATGATGTTGCAATAACTGATACAGGAATGGCAGGCCTTGAGAACCTGAGTTTTAAATATATGAAGGAAAATGGAAAGCCACACAATTTATGAAGAAAGACTTGCTAGAATTTAGGTATGGTCATAGATGTAAGACTCTTAAGGAGAACTCTAAAAAAAATTTCTGGTGAAAACTGCTGTGATAGGAAGGAGATAAATAGAGATAAATAGAGAAGTCTGTGTGTGATAGGGGAAGAACTCTATTTCAGTCGGTATTAAAAAGAAAGCACAGGGCACTACAGCCCTATCAGTCTCATTTCAGTGCCTGGAAATATAATGGAAAAGATTACGGGAAGGTATTGAAAAATTGGAGGACAACACACTCATCAGTCACAGCCAGCATGGCTCCATGAGAGGAAAGTCCTGCTTGTCAAACCTGACTTCCTCCTGCGGCAGGCACTGCAGCTCGGCCCCGGGAAAAGCACGGCAGCGCGGCCCGGGACAGGCACGGCAGCTTGGCCCGGGACAGGCACGGCAGCTTGGCCCGGGAGCAGCAGCTCGGCCCGGGACAGGCATAGAAACACAGCCCGGACCGCGCTTAGAGCTCTATTAATGCTGCATTGAAGTAACGCTCACCGCACGGCGCCGTGGCTTAGTTGGTTAAAGCGCCTGTCTAGTAAACAGGAGATCCTGGGTTCGAATCCCAGCGGTGCCTGCGCCCACGGGGTGCTTCTTTTCTCCCCCGCACTATTTTATCGCCTCCGCGGGGACGGGCAGGCCTGGGCTGAGGCTGCGCTGCGGCTGGGGGGAAACACACGCGGGGGTGTGCGCGTGGGTCTGCATGAACACGGACACGCTGAAATATCTGCCAGTCGCAAGTTCCGGCTCTCTCCTATGTGCTTTGCGGGGGAGATCAGCGTTCTCTCTAATAAACATGGCCAACAGCACATGTCTAGAGCAGAACATAAGCACAGGGCAAACAGGCAGCAATATTTTGCCAGAATACCCTACCAGCCTCTGGTGATTTCCAGCTTAGGGTCTTGAACTTTCAAATACAGACCTGATCAAATTTAATTTTTCATTCCTCCGTGTCTGTGAATAGGAATAAGTGAAGTGACTCATGCAGGCAGATTTGCTTATTGGAGATATCTTTTATCAAAGTGGCAGTTGCCTAAAGAAGGGAAATATTAGAGGCTGCCAAATGTTTAGTGGCTGTTTATTGCAACGCTGACTGTAGGCTCAGGGGAAGACATCTCCACTTTGCCTGGGAGCTGGCATTACTGCCTGTACATTATTCACAAAGATTTGGGTGAAAACATTTGATAACAACATCAAGCGAAGCCACATTGCCTGTTAACCCCAGTTTGCAGGACTGCTTTTTTGTCTTTCCTGACAGGCTCTGCTGTGATGTGTCACTCTTCAACAGGCATGTTAAGCTACACGGTGTCATGGCTGTATAATGTGATTTATGTATCGTGAAAGGATTTGCCACAGCATCGCCTCTGAATTTTGGGGGAGAGGCGGGGGGGGAACTGTTTAGGATGCTGCACTCTTCATATTGGAAAACAAAGACATTGCCCAGTTATTCCTTTACTGCTTGTAGAAAATATTGATATCGATGGTTTAATTTGTAAGTACTTTGCAGAACTTATACCTATTGCTTGTAGGCTCATTTTAAGGTTTTCATTGTCCTTACAAAGTAAGCAATGACATTAGAGTGTCTTATTGTGAAGAAAGTGACTTGCCTCCATCACCCAGCAATCCCTGATGCATTTCACTATTGATATTTACAGCCTAGATGTTTACAGAGATAAAACTGACCTGTGAACTTGGAGATAGATATGGTAGATATCCCACAGTGTCACTTAAAAGGCAGAAAATGCAACAGATTCCAGGAGGAGAGAGAGCAAGAGGACACTGAGGAGTTTAGATTCTTCCTCTTTAGGGCCTATGCTGCTCTATTTTCCAGGCAGCCCAGCTCATAAGTACACCAGATTAAAAGAAAGAGTTTTTGACAGTTTGACTGTATTTTGGTTTATAATGAAGCACAAGTTTGTTCAAGCAGGGAGTGTTATTGGCTAGTAAATTGAATGTTGTGTGCCTTCCTGCAGCAAACCAGAAAAATTTTCATCCAAAAGGCTGAAATCCATAGCCACAAAACACAAGGTCCTGTGGGACTGATGGGAGAAGTGAGGCAGTTTTGGAGGTGTTCTTTGACCTCTTTGAAAAATGTTTTTTCATTAGCTGTTCTTGGCTCATGTGCAGAATTTTGCCTTTGTGCAGGTGTTTTCACTTCTTATATTTTAAATGTCTAGTTGCCTGTCTTGGCAATTTGTGTTTGTATTTTTTTAGATGGTGAAGCCATTACAAGTCAGTTTATTTTCAGTTTACCCTTCTACTTTTTTTTCCAACAGGGAAGTACTCTATCAGGATTCAAATAACAAGCAGTTCCCTATAAATCCAGATGAAATCCAGGGTACCCAACTCATGTGGTGCCAGTTCCTACAGAGTGCACTATGCCAACTCATTGGCAGTGATGGTACAGACAGAAAGAGAACAAACAGTGGATAATTTGGTTGCCCACCTCTGGCAAGATGATGAAAGTTTCTCTTCTCCTATGGGTCTGCATCTCAGCTGTGAAAAGACTGTCCAAGTATGTCCTGCAGTTTAAGGTTTAAATATACAAGGTTATTTTTAATATTATTTGGAGAGGCAATCAAGCAGTGACCTCACTTGATGTCAATGGCAAAACTCCCACTGACTGTGCTGTAGTGAGGTTTTCATTCAATAAAAAGGCAATAAAGAATCTAATTCATAATGAAGGGAGGAAAAGATGAATCAATTCAAACTGTGTGGGTAGATTCTTTCATGTGCTGTTAACTGTGCAGTGCCATCAAAACAACAAGGTCTGTCCTTATCTCCTGTAGTGTTTATGGTTATTCTTTATTTACAAATGACTAAAACAAATTAGCCCTTATAATTAGCTGTTTGTTGTCTATGGAAACTGAGTGATGACTTTTTCTGAAAAAACCCTTGTTAATATTTTAACATGAGAAATACTTGGAAATTGCCTAAATTACAGCTTTTTAAAAATAATGTAAGGGTTGACCAGGTATTGTTTGTTGATGTTTTTTAAACAAATGTGGTTTTTAGTATGTATACTATATACATCAGAAATCTTTCTCTCTTTTTGTCCAGTGATAAAATAATAGTTAAAAATATCATAACAGTTATAACTATCATAAGAGCAAATAATATGACCATTTATCCATATTATTTCATTTGATATATCTTTTGCTGAATGAACATGCTAGAAGGTCATAAGTCAGAAATAATTTATTACAGTGTCCCTAATTACTATGAGTATGGCTTAATATTTGAAAAAAAATTACTGATATAAACTATTCTATTAGCTCTGCATGCTTATTTCTGATGAATTATACTATATATAGTGCTTCTCTGTTAAAATAAATACTTACTGTCAGTAACAAAAATTGTCAAATAATATGCTAACTCAGTTCTGTGTGGCCAGCTCTGAGTGGCTATTTTTTTCAGTACTAGACTTAATTTTTTTTTTAAATTAACATTTTAATTTGCATGTCATTTTCAGGCAGAACAGAATCGGTATTTTTTTTTTCTTCTTATGGGTTACACTCTTTTATTATGTGCTTCTCAAGGTAATTTGAGTTATCTTTATGTAATAAATATGTATTGATGCACTATCTTAATTGATCAGGGTACCAATATCCTATTATTTCCCTACTTTTAAAGCAAACCAAACCCAATCCTTATACTGTATTATCTATACTGGCTAAGTTCTAAAGTTTGTTCTTTTGTATTCTGTAATAGAATGTCCTTTAAAGTGCAAGAGCTCTGTGTTCTTAACCACCATGACTGCACACATGTGATGAAGATTGGGATTATGCAGACTGCCCAGGTATGATTATCACATGACATCTTTTTCTTTTGCCTCAGAGAATGTATCCAAGGTATGTCTAGAAAATGCCTCAGTATGTAAGGTTTGCATATTGAATGAAAAAAAAAAACCCTCAAGACTTTTACTTCTCTAACCAGCTGAAAAGATACACAGGTTTCTGGTCTACAGTTCTTTGACTGCTCAGAAAACCAAAGTGTTGGGTGAATAGCTAACTTGGACACCTGGTCAAAATGAGTAAACTGCCTTGGTTGCCAGGGCCACAACCTGCCGTCCTTCTAAGAACAGGGTGAACTCCATGTGCTCCTTGTTTCCCATGAGGTCAATTGTGATTTCTTCTGCTATTCTCTCTGGCTGTGGTCTGCGGAAACAAAACCTGGAAGATTTGCAAACACAAATTTGGAATTATTAGAGCCCAAAGCTGTTATAAGATAGCTCATCTCTCAGAAAAGGTGCTAGTAAGGTCCCTAACACTGTTGTTTAGATACTATTGTCCAAATTTGGTGTCACATGACTAGAAATAACAGAAGGATTTAGTTACTTCTTTTGTCTTGTTGAATCTCTGACTTAATAGTTTCCAAATGTTTTCACATACATTGATTATGCAGCTGCTGCTGGTTTCTGTATTTCAGCAGCTCTAACTGTGGGGCCTTCAGGAGAGCATAGAAATAGATTCAGGGCTGCCTTGGCACTATTGGTTTTAGGCCTGCCTGACAGTGATCATAGCTAAAGTAGCTGCAGAGCTCTTGGTTGGTAGTGTTCTGTACTGACATTGATCCACATATCTGCCCTGCATCTGCTCTTCCCTGTGAAGAACTTCAGGAAGAAAGTTAGTAATGACCTTGGGAGTGAAAATTACCCATAAGGAAGAAGAGTCTACATTATGCGGTAAATACAAATATTTCTGAAACAAAGTTACATTCTGGGACTATTAAGATGGTGAATGCTTGCACACCAAGATTTACATTTCACCCATGGGTTTTGTGTTAACTTTTTGTGCCCTTGACTCTAGAAAGAGCTTTGCAGAAATCTTACTGAGCCCTTCTGTGCTGGGATGCATCAAGTAAATTACCAGCAAAAACAGTGAGACTAGTGCCAAACTAAATGTGGGCTCTGAACAAATATTTGTAATTGTTTCCAACTGGGATTAATGTACTTGCACTAGATGTATAGACACTGGATGAAATATTTTAAATTGCTTGACAGTTAAATATTTGCTAGTGTGACTTGCTTTTGAGAAGTAGGAACCTTTGTGAATCTTCCTTCTGTGTAACTACAATCAATGCTTTGCCATTTAAGTTCAGCAAATGTAGGATTGAGAACAAATTAACTCATCACTATACACCAGTTCTTTGCAATAGGGGAGGAAGAAGAGTTGAATTTGTGATTGCTGCACTGTATGATCAATGTCATGTTGTCTAATGAAACAGTGGTATTAAATATTATCTCTTTGAATCACTATCTTTGTTCAAGCTAGTACAATGCCATTTTTATGGACATAACTTCTACTATGTTTTGTAATTAGAGCAGAAGAGCATGGAATAAGTAAGATTACAAAATAACAATTGTTGTAATTAGTGTCATTTATGATAGCTGGCAAATTACTACAGTAAAGGAATATTTTATAAGGAGTAGGTTTTCTTAAATTACATGACAATTATATGGGAGCTGCCATATTCCTGGAATTCAGCAACACAAATGCATACACATATTTTTGTTCATTTGTTCCAAGAGTGTCTGTGAATAATGACAGATTCATAAAAGCTAATTACAGTTAACTCCCAAAACAACTGGTTGGGTGAGATAGTAAGTGAAAAATCTACAAACATCTGAAAAGTCAGTGAGTCTGAAAATTTGAATACAAATTTAAGTATAAATGAATACTTGGGTATTTTATCCAAATAAGTTTTAAAACTAGTTTAATCTTCGTAGCACTTCCCCTGACATGGACAGAACAAATACTATGCTGCCATGGGGAAAAATGCTCTGCTGAAGGGTATTTGAACAATGATTGCTGTAGATGTATACACCAATCCGGGATTTTCTGTGCTATGTATACTATGTTACCCTGGAGTCTTCTCAAATCTGTACAAGATCAAATAACTTTTCTGTTAGCTACCTTTAATTTAGAATATGTGACCCCAATGATTCTGTCAGCTTGATTGCTTTCTCTTTAAAATAAAACATGTAAAATATAAACACAGAGCAATATGGAGCAATGTGTGTATAAATTCATTTTTTTCATTGTTGCCTGCTGCAGGATTCTCCCCTATGCCCTCTGGAGTACGTTTGGTTCTGAGATTTCTCAGAGTGAATTATTTGTTTAGAAGAGTTATAGTTACCTTCACATAATTCTGATTTTAAGTAGGTACCATTTTGCAACATTCCTGTTCATTTGCCATTACAGGCACTGGTGGATACTACCCTAAGTGGTTTTACTGCAGTTTTCTTTGATTTTATTTCCTAATTTTTATTAAAATAATATTTTTCATTAATTTAGTTGGCTTCTTTATCTGTCACCTTCAACTTCAGTGTTTTGACAGCCACATGGATACTCTGGGAGGGGATGCCTTCTTGGGGAGTGCAGCCATGCTACTGCTGCCCTCAAGGATAAATAAATGAATGTCAGCTCAGGGGAGCACCACTGATCCCGTGTGAGAGGTTGATATGTATGAAAGAGGATCTCAGATGACTCAACCTTCAAAAACATTTCTGCAAGGGCAGAAATTTTCTCAATTTTGTCTTTCAGTTTTTGACAATGCTTAGGCATCAGGTTTACATATGATGTTGTATCCTAACAATATGTGTGGTTAAAGCCTTGTGAAACAAGTACCAGTGGTCTCTTAAAACAGTTATGATCCTCTAAATCACTGATTATCCTTATACTCACTGGTTTTTGGTGTGGGTTTTTTTTTTTTTGTTTGTTTTTTTTGGGGGGTTTTTTGTTTTTTTTTTTTCTCTCTGGGCATACTTAGAGCCTGTGTGTGTATGAATCCCCAGGGCTGCCAGTCTTGTTCACTCACTGTTCAGTTGTTGAAATAATTTTCCCTTCTCATTCTTCAACCCATTTACCACAGGCTCTCCTTTCATTTTCATGCTTTGGTTAGAACATACATCTAGGATCCACAGCTCTGCTGCACAGACTGTGCCTTAGTTGAAGGGTATCTTGGATTACAGGGCTTTCTTTATGCAAAACAAAATCTGACTTTTCATGGTTTTAAACTCCATTGAAGTTTGAAGCAGTTTGATTATTCTACAAATCTTGGACAGTAGTTCTCTTCCATTGTTTATGCTTATCCTTTTTTTTTTTCTCTTTTCTGTAATGTGGTCTGAATTAGCATGCTCATTTGTGAAAACATTACTGGGTTTTATATTAATCAGACTTCACTTGCATGTTTCAGCTAGATTTTACTTTTTAGAAATTTTGTACAATGTGCAATAATAAAAACAGCCTAAGCAGCATGGAACAGAGATGAAAACATTACACCTTCAGGGCAGGTATAATTTCCTATCCCTAGCTATGAGCTCACCATCCTTGATGACATGCTACCAGTTTTTTACCATTCTAGCTGTTACTGTCAATAGTTGGCAGAATCAATGAGGATCCAGAAAGGCAGTGTTTGTTTATCCAGTGTGACAAACCAAAGAGAGCAGAGCATTTTGTGTCACTGAAATCCACCTCATGACTCAGTAGTGATGGACTTGACATGTTCTGTGTCCTTTTCCTGGTAGATGTTGGCTCACAGACTGTGTAAAGATCTGACATTCACACCTGAGCACAGGTTTGCCTTTCTTCTTTCCTAGTGCTTTAAACTTGTTTTGTGTTTTAGCGAAATTAGCTGAACAGATTACTGTCCTGATGCACCAATACATTGTCATCATTATGTCATTTTTAATACAATACTAAGAGTCTGGCTGTGAAAAGTAGGTAGATTTTTTTAGATTTTAGGTGAGCTTGTGTGTTCATTTATATCTTTTTTCACTCCTTCTGTGGAACAGCTTCACTGAGGCACAGTTCCAAATTCTTGCTGTGTTATCAGTCTACTCATGTTAAGAAGAGCTTTGGGAAGGAAATAAGTTGTAATTTGTTCTTTTATGAACCCAAAAATCACTGTACTATGAAGATGTACTGAAAACATCGAGAAGAAAATTTAGAAGAATTGTCAGTAATAATGATTTTAGTTGATTCTGAGGATAGGCTCATAGTGTAAAATCATTAGGACTCTTAAGACTATGTGGGGTATTGCCGTGAATAAGAAGTACAACACTTCATGCAGAATGGGCTTAAGAGAAATTTATACTCGAAAACATACCATTGAAACTTTCAAAATATAACTATAGTAGACAAATAAAGGAAACGAAGCCATACACCAGTCTTAGTGACAACCCCTGAGACAGGTGAAACACAAATTGCATTTTCTAGGACCAAATAAAACCTTTAAGGAGGTACCTGGGGCAAATTTTAATGAAGTGCCAGAGGCACTAAATTTCACTTATTGGTAACGTGAGCAGTAGGTAGTAAAAAAAGAAAAAAAAAAAAAAAAACTGTCAATGAAACAGGAGAAGCCTAGTTATCCTTACCCTCTGTTGTGCTTTTCCTGCTCAATTGGTTGCCAGTAAAATGGCAGTCTATTATAATTATACAGCATAATATAGACTTTAACTGTTATTCAGTTTACAGTGGAATTGCTGCAGTGAATGGAGTCTGATCCAGAACTGTACTGTCAGTATTGTTGTGATTTTTAACCCAGTGCTTGTTGGTGAAACGGCAAAGCACCTGCTCCAAGTTACTTGCTGCACCATTCCTCAGACATCAGCTTGCTGAACAGCATGCTCTGGCTAACTTGTAAGTCTTTGCACAAGTTTCCTTGTCATAACAATGGATGGAAGGCAGCTCTATAGTGTTCCCAACTAATAGGTAACATTGTACCAGAGAGCATTTTCTGGGCTGGTAGTGACAGGGGAGCTGCTCTGCAGCCTCTGCATCTGCACTGCAGTGGTTTACAGCCCTTCTCCACAGTACAAAACCAGTCACTGAACTCATTTGAAGGTGTCTGTTCAGTCCTAATGGTATGTTTTGCTTTTCAGTGCATGCGCCATCTTAGATAAGACTGATTGTATGTAACACTTTAATTAATTTCTAATTTTTTTTCTTTCTTTATAACAGAATTGGAGGCTGGAAGCACATTGCTGAGCAACCTCAGGTGGCTATTTTCATCTACTCTGATAACAATATGTATTCTGAGCAAAGATATTTGTTCTCTCCCTAGGAGATAGCTTTAATGCACATTCACTGTGTTCATGCTGTGACTTAGAGGAGCTTTCATGCTTCTAATTCCAATCTGTTTGATCTCCTACTTGAATTCTAAAATAAGTCTAGTAATTCATGCAGCTAGTATATCTTGACTAAGAATGTATTGATAGTTTGTTCCATTTCCTTCTGGAAAAAAGAAGTAAAGTAATAAAGTAATAAAAACAACCTCAGGCCCCACTGAGCTTGTTATTTCTCTGAGTTCCTGTAGGTGAAGGGGAATCTGGAAGCACATTAATTCACCTGAAATGCAATTCAGCCTTTTTTTGGTACTGCTCTTCTATCATTTACAAGCAGAGACCTCTTGAGTTACTTTAGCCCTCATTTACCAAACATTTTGTGTGTCAAGAATAGTAAATCCTTTGAGACTCCAGCTACCAGAGAGAGTAAGCCTCTAACATAAGCACAAAAGGATTTATCATAAACTAAATTAAATCATCCAAACTCATCTCATTAATAGATATGAAGGAACAGGCAGAAGAGAGAAATCAGTTTAGCATCTTAGTAGATATGGGGTCTCACTGTTGTCTTGCAGTGCTTTTCTACTCTGTAGATAATAAAACCCAGCATCACTGCAGTTTAAATCAATCCAGATACAGTTATTAAAAGATAAAAGTCATCAGGGAGGTAGATGTGGTGTGATGTTGAAATAGCCTTTCACTGTGGCATCACAAGTGAAATAAATGTGTAGGAACTCACTGTCCTTGTGTAAGCTGCAGAATCCCCTGTGCCATGCAGGGGGCCTGGGAAGGTGCTCAGAAGACTCCAGTGTGCTGCAGGGAATGAGTGTGGCTGTTGGTCTAGGATGGATGGCAGCCTCCTGAAACAGCTGACATAACTGCTGATAAAGCAGCAACTTGAGATTATACTTTAAAAACTGAATGACATTGAAAATATTTAAAGCCAAAAAGAAGAGAGAAATAAAATAATGCTGGTTGTGGCTTGGCTTTTTCTTTCAGGTGTCTGGAATGACTTGTTGTCCAGTTGAACTTACTGATGAAGCGCAGCTTAAAAATTTTGTTAAGGAACCCAGATAATTGGAGGAAGTTTATTTCTGTAAGTATTTGAAATGCAGACAAGTCCAATCCTCTTCTGCAATTACGCTGAATATTTCAAAAATCTGATCTCAATAACACAAACAAAAGAGAGACATAATTTACTTAATGGAGCAGGTTGTGTGGACCTTCAGTTTTGTTAAGAGAGCTGAGTTACAAGTATAAAAAAACCTAATATGCAATTAATGGTGCCTTGATAGTAGTTACAAAGAAACTGAACCCTTTCAAGAGACAATAATTTTATTTTGTTTTTCAAGCAATTACCCTAATGTAATTGCTGCTCATAATCTGGTCTGCTTCATACAAACTCAGGATTTCACTGAATGTTTAGAGTGCCATAGAGAAATACCACAGCTTTGCACTTTCTTTGGAAAAATGCCTATACATTCGTGTTGTTCTTGTAGTATTTCTCCATCAAACAATTTGGATTTGCCTTCTTGTGATATCAAATTGCTCATATTTATTCCCATCACATTTCATAAAATGAATGTGAATTACAACAGGGTGTCTTCAGCTCTACACAGAATTCATGCATAACAAATTCCTAAAGAAGAGGAAGGAAAATAGATCACTGTGAAGTTTAGTAATGATTTGTAATGGATCAATGCAGGAATAGTGTTAAAGTTGGTGCAGCAAAGTACCCTTGAGAATTTTCTTCTCTTTCAGGGAGAGTGTAGTTGTCACTAAATGTAAACCTTATTTAATGCAGCCAGATAGTGCTGTGCAGTGATGCAATAAAACTAGAGATGAACAGTGTGAGGCTGAGACAAATAATGCATGTTACCACACCTAATATCCTCTAACCAACTTTTCTTTAATGCCAGCTGCCAAAAGAGAACAGTGGTGATTATATGGGATTGAAGTCTTGCTGATCTGCACAAATACTGTACATGAATTGAAACTGATATATGCTGAAAAAGAGATAAATGCATATAAATTACTTGTGGAACTGGTAAAATTATGGTCTTAGTTTAAAGAAATCTCAACCAAATTAATCCATCGATAGAGATGCTTGTAAAAGAAGCATAAGTTTTTACTATTTACAAGAACTAGATACAGGGGGAACTGATGTGAATAATGTAATGAAATTACGTGTAACCAGAGTAAATCAGGTATTGTACACACGGACAGGATAAGGTTCCAAGTTATTTTAATGTTTTTAGTATTAATACTGACAGAACCCATAATCTTTGTCAATATTGCTGTATCATTCTATGTCTTCATCTTTGTGCTCCATATTTAAAAAATTGTAGTATCTTTTGATTACACTCAGTAAAACTTTATCAAAACTTTATTTTGGTGGGGTTACATGACTTTTTTGTGATCCAGTTCTGTCAAAAGCATTAAAACAAATGAACATACCTATAGCTCCAGCATATATAATGTATTACATCTACAAATGAGATTCCTAGAGCCATCATATATTTTGAAATGGGATATGAAGGCTTGACACTTGGCCCAAGCAATGATTTAGTTTGGCACAACTCTTTGAAAGTGATTTAAAAATAATCTGCAAGTCACCCTGAAGTGAAACACCTAGGATAGGTCCTGCTGGTCATGTTTTCAAGGTGGATGTTGTGATGTGATAATTAATTCCCCTGGGCCAGCAGATGTTGAAGCATACACATATGTACCTTCACATACAGTTTTCTAATATATAGATACATTTAGGTGAACACAAAAGTGTGCCACTGAAAATCAGGTCTCAAAATTTTAAATTAGTTCTACGTGAACATCAAAGTATAACTCTAAACTGAGTGGATTTTATCTTAACAACAACTTAGTGGCATGGACAGAATCTGTTAAAAAAGAGTCTGCATCCATCATTTTGCTTTCAATCCTATACAGTCTACTGTTTTGGTGAGATGCAAGGGTATTATTTAATGAAAATGAGAGATGCCCTTTATTCATAATTATCATAAAAAGAGTTAATGCAGAATGTAGAGGTGACTAGGATACATTTTTTAAATTACAATAATAGACTCACTGAGGAAAAATTCTTTTATGAAACATTCCATTATTGCTTTTACAGACCTATAATTTGAGGATTACTGCTCAAAAACCCAAATGTAATGATTTTACAATCCTGGGTTCATTACAGGTTTAAGAATTGTCTGGTTAGATTAGGAAGAATTTAGTTGTAAAAAATGTTGTGCGATTTATTATGCTATTGAAAATTGCACAGACACATGTGAAATAGGCTGTATCTGCAGAACAGGCAGGTCATCACTGTGCTGAATGTGGAACCTTCTCACCTACAGGTAAACTTAGTTTGTACTGACCCACTTATTATTTCTGCATCTTTAGCAGAGTAGAAGTATTTATTATGACATCCATTCCTCTCATCCCAGGTATACCCAACATGATACTATTGATCCTCAGGCCAATCATCCATTAGGCATTCATTAAG
Organism: Erpornis zantholeuca; assembly: GCA_013400515.1. Lineage (NCBI taxonomy): Eukaryota > Metazoa > Chordata > Aves > Passeriformes > Timaliidae > Erpornis > Erpornis zantholeuca. Next base: position 52,636 of record VZTN01021048.1, read on the forward strand.
ACCCAGAGAGATAGGCAAATGTGAATTACAATTATAATTATTCCAACAAAGGAATTGATAAGGAAAAGTTAAGGCACAGGTCTGTAGATCAGCGAGGGTAAGGATTTCCTCAACCCCTGCCGTACTACTATAGCCACTCTATATTGTTGAAATGAGAAGGCCTAAAGCAATATCTCTGTGTGCTGCAAGGTGTCCTTTGGTGAACTGTGGCGTTTCCAAGCATTCAGTAAGCATTCTGTTTCACCACTTTGACAGACTTTCTCACTATCAAGCAGGAATCAGCAAAAGGGAACCAGAGTCTTTCCTTTCTACATCCAGTGTGATCTGCTTCCTGCAGATGCTCCAGAAAGCAACTGTCATCATTATTGCCCTTAAGTAGCTTCAGCCTGGCCTGGTATTTTCTTATACATTGCTGCCTTTTCTTTCTTATTTGGTGTTTCCTTTCCATATGTTTCCTTTCCTTTGGTGTTTCCATATTATAATTTGGTCTTTTTTTCCATTTTCCTGGCTGAACCTGACTCTGAAGCTTTCTGCTAATTTTAAACATGATATGGCACCATAAGGGTAACAGTGTGCAATGGTTTTATTGTAGACATTTTTGAAAGTATTTGTTTAACTGAGCTGTGTGTTTAATATTACACGCATGAGCTTATGAGCAAATGACAATCACGCTTTAATTATATTTTTTAATTGCATGTCACCCCATGCAAATTAAATATGCTTCCCTCATTATTTTTACCCAAACCAACATTTAGAATTCCACAGCTCTTTTCTTTGATGGGGCACACATAACTAACAAATATCTGAAAGATCTGTCTGAACATGCACCTGGATGTGCATCAAATGGGCCTTTGGTATGAGAGGCCTCATGATGTAAACAGTTATATGTCATGGGCTCAAGAAACCTAGCTCCCCCCATAGCCACTCATTTCCCTTCCTGCATCCACTTTTGTTATTATACCAGCTTATGAGCATTCTTGGATGCACTATTTAACCTGGCTTTGGGCAGTACCTCATCTAAACCTGACTTTTAGATGACAACCTAAACCAGCATACTTTCTAAACTATACCAGTTGAGTATAGAAACTGTAATTTATGTTGTTGCATCTCTTTAGTGAGAATCCTAACTCATGCTGCTAAAAGGTCAGCAAATGCCTCACCTTTACCTCAGCACTCCAGTTTCTCTCACTGCTGTCTCTTGCTTTTCTCATTCTTCCTCTGGAATGCTGCCCAATCAATACAACCAGGTCCAGTCAGAGTGAAGAGCTGAACCTGGGCCTGTTGATGACAGAATACTCTTTTCTTAGTTGGATCACACCGCACCCTGGAGGGTATGCATGCATGTCATTAGCACGGTTAAACCTTAACGTTAGACGGAAACTCCTTAAGTATGAATTCTACTTGGGGATTACATCTCTTTCATGGGAAACTGAGTACAATAAAGTGATTGTTTCAGGATGTTGATCTTACCAATCAATGTTTAATTTGGTGATCGAAGAGTTTCTGACTGCAGGCTTCTGTGATACAGCTGCAGAATGCAAAGATGCAAATCTTCTACAACATGTAGGGAAAATTTTCTGTTTGTAGTGAAATGCAGTAAAACCTCATCTTTGCCCCGGAGGATTAAACTATGCCCTGCAGCACAGCCCTCATTTGTGTAGTTTAAGCATTGGTGCTGTTACCGAGTTTTCTATCGCTGTTGGTATTTGTAGCTGAATTAAGGTGCTGTTCAGTGGGTTGCAGCAATCGTGTTAAAGATGTGCGGCAGTGCCGTCGAGGCTCTGTTCCTTGAAAGAGAGAAGCTGTGCCAGTGACAGCGAGCTGGTACTGGTTCTTAGGGTATGCGAGCATCTGCAAATGGGAAAAAAAGGAAAAGTTCAGCAAATATGTGAGGTAGAGGTGGTTCATGGTAGCTGTTTAGGGCAACCTGAGCAAGGGTACCTGTCACCTTGGACCGTTTTGCAATTCTCTTAATGAAGTTCCCAGTTAACTTTTGTCGTCTTGCTGCTTGTATACACATTAAGCTTTGTCCATTTTCAGTGGGACAGGATTGGTTTACGTCGTTTATACTAATCCAAATTGGCAGCCTTGCTGTGGATACGTTACCTGCTTGATGACCAGATGACTTGTTTCATGGTCGGCAGGCCTGAAAGGGTCGGGGCCTGGGTCCCAACCCTTGTTACGGGTGAAGGGACTGTGACAGCCGGGTTCCTGGGGAGGCTCTTCTCCCTGCGCCCATCAGCGATCACAGCGTTCGCCCCCGGGAGCTGCAGCGGAGCCAACTCCAGTAGCCGCTTCCTGCGCCTCCGCTGCCGCCCGGGGTCCGTAGCCGGAGGGAACACTATTGGAAAAGGCATCCGGGTGACCCGCTGGGCCGAGGCAGCTCCCGGCAGGGGGGGCCAGCGGCGGCGGCGGCACTGGGCGCGGCCTGCCGGCATGGGACCACGGCTCCCCGCACCC
>VZTN01021048.1:55366-118449 GCA_013400515.1 Erpornis zantholeuca
CGGCTCGGTGGGTGCGGAGCCGCCGCGGTTCCCCCCGCGCTGAAGGGCAGACGACAGCGACCCGCCATGGAGAAGGCAACAGCCGCGGAACTCCGTCAGGGCGCGCTGGCGCCGCTCACTGCCATCTGCCTGGGTGAGTGCGGCCCGGCCGCTCCCTGGCGGCGGGGCATGTCCGGGCACGGCGGGCATTGGCTGTGGGGACTGCTGGGCCCCCTTCTCCCCTACGGGAAGTGACCGTGGGCGGGAGTCGCGGGACGCGACGAGGCTGCAAGACACCGAAACGTGCCGGCGGACCCCCCTTCCGTCACCCCGCTTCTGAATGGGGTGAGGGGCGGCGCGGCCGCCGATCTCTCAGGCACCCGCTCGGGTTGCCATGCCCGGCCGCTGCCCGGCAGTGGGGAGCCGCGCAGAGCGCTGCCCGATCCAGCGGAACCCATCGCCTTGCCCTTGGCTCTGGAACTGCTGCCATAACCTCGCAGAGCCTGAAAAAAAAAAGTTCATGAGGCATCGCCGGTTCTTCCCCGGGCTGTGAGCTCGTGCGGGGCTGGCAGCGGCGCCGGGGCTCGGTTAGGGGCTGCACGGCACTCGGCCCCGCTGCACGCCTGCCCGGTCCTTCTCTTGAGTGCCAGCGGGAAAAAACATTTTCTCTCCCTCCATGTCTCTACCATATTCTGCTCTCTTCCCTCCCTTCTGCTTGAAGCCGTTGCTCTCCGCTCTGCTTCTCAGCAGGTGTTAAGTTATGGCTGATGAAACGTATTTCTGGTTTCTAGTCTGTCAGCCCTTTCTGTCAGGGGAGATGTTTTTTGTTAGGCAGAAGCGTTGGCGCCTGTGACTAGAACGACCGAACGATAGGCCCCGCATATTTAACAGGGACACGTGAAATTAGGAGTTACCAGAGCTGACTGCTCCATTCCTGCGCCCTGCCAGAGGATTCTGGTGGGGCAGCATAGTCGGGAGCACCGCATGCAGCTGAGCAGTGCTTGGGGCTGCACTGAGCCCTCCAGACACTTACTTGGTAAACTGTCACAGCTCCATCCAGAATGTGTTAACTCACATCTCTTTGCTAATGAAGTGGATTAGAGTTAATTTTAATAATCCCAAGTCACAGTTACTATTTGTTATGTAAACGATCAGAAAGGGGTATCTGTGGGGCAGCAGCCAGACTGCATGTTCTGTTTTTGTAAAAGTGCGTCCTTAACATCAGTGCTTGCCTAGAAAAAGGTAGGAAGTTGAAGTTTAAAGGTTACTCTGGCTATTTCAAATGTATCTATTTTAATTAAGTACAATGTAAAAAGTTAGCTAAACTACAAAACAGTTTGAACATCCAGGTAGTACGACTCTTCTTTTTTTGCAGACTCTTAATGGGATTTCAGAGATGTGCACAGCAAGAGGATAATATCTGCTGCATTGTTTTATTAAAGTTAGATACAAATTTTCACTGTATCTCTGAATTTCTTATTGTTGGGGGGGGAATGTTTTGGATTTTTTTCATTTCGTTTAGGGTTGGGGGTTTTTTTGTGGCCCAGTCAGACCCTTGTTAAACCTTTTGTTATTTTACAGAAGTAGCATGATTATTGTTAAAATGACTAATGAGATAATGACAGATTATGTAAACTCCAGAGCTGAAGTGAGAACACTTCTTGTATTTAGGTGTGGGTGATTTAGGTTGAAAGTTTAGTAGATTTCTGCTTTCTATGACTTCTAGAATTTCACTGTCTGGCTCTTCTTTTCAGCTGGAATATTTTATTCCTATTCCTTGCACAACTGACAGTAGTGGAAGTTGAGAAACATGAGAGGTGGGAAGCTTGTAAGGTATTTTGCTTCAGTGAACCCATAAGAATACAATGCTGCTACTTTAACTATTTTTGTATTTTACTTCCTGCTTGTCTGTCCTTTCCTTTCATCCTTATTTCTGGTTCTTGCTTTTTGTCATTCTTTTCTTGTTTTCCCATGGCCTGTGTGTGGGTGTTTGGTGTCTGTATCAATGCACTGCCACTGACCATTGCTGTGTGACCTCATCTGTAAACTGCTGCTCCAAAGACTGGAATTGGGTTTGTTTCAACTGTTTTTCTGTGAAGCCATTTTGTTTATCATTCTTGAGAAATTCTGGAGGACATAGAAAGTTACCAAATATGAAGGAATCAGTGAAGCTGATGTCTCTCCTGGCTGTGGGAAAAGCCTGGTAGCTGTCAGTTGGTTTGGAGATGCCAAGATGTAAGTTTCCCTTTTTATCCAAATAGCCACTTTCCCAGCTGAAAACCTCATCCTGAGAATTATTTAGCAATCCAGATGAGTGGTACAGTAAGTTTCCTACATGGAGTTCAAGCCAACCGAACCACTTCTGGGGTTTTTTCTGGCTTTCCCATAATTGCTCAACAGTTAAGAAAAAGAGCATCTATAAAACTTTTTGATACCCTAGTCTCTCACCTGTTTTTATTTTGACAAGGTTTTGTTTTTACAAGAGACAAGAAAATCAGCAGGAAATAGCTGTTCTTTCTTATGGGCCTCCGACAGTTTTGAGAGCTGAGTGCTGGTTTACAGTGCTCTTGTGGTTTGATTTGATGGTCTTGAGTGAGCAAAATGGATATTGGAAACTGTAAGCTTCAGTTGCTTGGGAAAGTATCTGATGTGAGACATAGATTTTATTTTAAATAACTGTTTTTGCTTATTTCTTGGTATAAAAAGGTTTGAAAGTGAGAGCAAAGAACTTGAAACTGCAGCCAATAAAAGTTTTTTGCAGAGATAAATGAGTATTTTTCGGGGTTCTCTTTCTTAGGTATATGCCAGGTGTGATGTGCAAGGCTGCCTATAACTGTATTTCTGGTAGTAAACTAGGACTCTCTGTTTAACAATCCTCAGTAATGTAGCTCTGAGTTGGCCAATTCCACTCTATTATGCCCCTTGTTTTTATCCTACTTATTTCCATTTAAAGGGCATAGGGGCCCATAAGAAGGTATGTGAGGAAACCTCTACTTCAGAGCTTGTGTTCTCTTACAGCTGTTGGGATTATTTGGGTAGGAAACGTGAAGAAAGATTGTAGGATGGTAGTACAGACCCAGACTTTTCCATACAATGTATCTTCAAACACTGCTTTCAGTTGTACTGATAATAGTTATGCAGACTATATTAATATACTTTCTTTGGAGCAAAACCAAGTATTTTAATTCTCATGAATATAAATTTGTGACATAATCATGGATTAATTTAATCTCAGTCTTTATGACTATATTATGGTTACAGAAATAGCGGCAGTTTAATATTGTGTGAGGAAATGTTGTGTTGCTGTTACTGCCACGATCCAGGGTTTGTCCCAAATGGATGTGCTGCTTTGCTGGAGTTGACAGAGCCATGTTGTTTCGTGGTACAGTATGGCATTGTTACTCCTAGGTAGGCTTACTCACCTAACGGAGCAAGCTAGCACTGTGAAAGAAGAAATAATTACATGACACATTGTTATTATCATATAACAAATGTTACTGTACACTAATTATGTTATAAAATCAGTTCTGTTATGCTCCTTTGAACATTATATTAATGCTTATTAACACAAATCTATGGCTCAGGTATGTTTCTCTTCAAGGCATAGCATTACATACACTGCTGTTTAGTTGCCCTCCTTCTTTTGTTTGTTCCTAAAAGCTCAGTCCCAAGACCACTTAAGAGGAAGAAGTCACTGCCCTTGTCCTTGTGGTAGTGTCCTGAAGTGTGTGATGAGTGATGCCAGGAGCAGTCTTTCTCTCTGTTTTGCAGTACCTGACCTCAGCCTGAAGGTCAGGTATTCAGTCTTCCCAAATTCACTGTCTGCAAAAAGTTCTGGCTTCAGGAAGGAGAAAATCCAAATTGCGGATAGTCAGATATAAGTCAGGGAGGGACAGCTGTAAGTGCCCAGGCTGCTGCAGTATGGTGACTGAAAAATGTGACTGGGCCTGAACTGGAAAGCTGAGGAATTGTTTTTTATTTCCACCCCTTTAGTGTCTGGTACTTTTTGTACCTCTTGTGCTGGTTTGGGTTATACCAGAAGGTAGTTAGGGCAAGAGTCATTGTTTTGTGATGTGCATAGACAGTGTAGAAGACAATGGGGGCCCACACTCTGAGACATAAATAGTGTTAATTGTCAGCTGCTTCCTCAGTGACTGTTGGGAACAGGGACGGTTTCTCTTCCTCTCTTCTCCTATTGTTGATTTTTTGATGATGTTTTTAACTAAATTCTTGCCAAGAGATTACCTATTAAAAGATCTGGGACTTAACACATACAAAGCAAAGCCAAAGCAAGTGCATGGGCTGGGATGTTGTAAGGTATTTCTAGTAACGTTTTAAACCTTTCTAATTCTTTTAAGCATTTGTCATTTTACTAATAGGCTAACTTTGTAGATTACAGATTACAGTTGAAATGAGAGCAGTCAGTGAAACATGCTGTAATTTTTAGAGAAGTGGCTTAAAGAATGTGTGGGGAAACTAATATGGAACTACATGTTAATGTTGACTTCTGGAGCAATGATGACACAGGACAAATTTTTTTGGCAATAACTACTCTTTCCAGATCACTTTAATGGTATACACTGTGAGAGGAGACTTTTGAGAAAGTGAAGAGTCTTTGGAACTTAATTTGCAAGTCAGATATGTATTGCAAGTATTGCCTCATCCTGTTTTGATTGTATTAGTGGACCTTGTTGAAAACTTCATTGCTTTTGCTTAGTCAAGGCAATCATGTTAGCTTTAGCTGTTCATTTTCAAGGTGACATTTACCTGAGGGGAACAAACCTTGCTTTATTCAGAGGAGATGTATTTAAGGATAATAATTGCATTAGTTATCCAGCATTTAAGCAGGTAAAGTTGCTAGCTGTGATGATAAATGTTTTAGTGACATTGTTCTTCTGTGTTCCTCAATTAAAATATATCCTATGGAAGATAATTTAGGATAGATTGTCAGTTGTTTCTTTTGGTAGCATGTTTCACAGACACTAAACTTAGATTGCTGGTGACTTGTTTTAGCTACAGAGAAGGATAATAGTTGATTACATGACTTGCCTGGGCAGATAAGCAAAGTTCTTGACGGTTTATGCTAACACCCCAGCAAACACCTAGGAATGGTTAACTAGTGACTGCCACCCTGAACTGCTAGAACTTGTCTGAACACTATTTTTCTGTCTTTACACAGTGAATCTCTTCCTGACTGGGAAAATAGAAAGTGCTGCTACGTCATTAGGTAAGACATACTTTTCTTATTTGTATTCACTGTTCATTTGAGCTGTTACTGTTTCTTCCCCATACAAAGAGATATTCTAATGAAAGAGTGACTTCTAAAATTACATTTGTTTACGACAGACTAGCAATGACATCTAAAGAAGTTTAGAGTTAATAATTTTTCCTGGGCTTTGTCCTGGTGCTATCCAAGGCCAGGGATCTTTGTCCCATTGCCAGCCAAAACCAGAGATCGCTGTCCCATTGCCAGCCGAGGCCAGGGATCCTTCTCCCGGTGCCAGCCAAGGCCAGGAATCGGTGTCCCGGTGTCACCGAGGCCAGGGATCGCTGTCCCGGTGCCAGCCAAGGACAGCGATCGGTGTTCCGGTGCCAGCCCAGGCCAGGGATCGGTGTCCCGGTGTCACTAAGGCCAGGGATCGCTGTCCTGGTGCCAGCCGAGGCCAGGGATCGCTGTCCCGGTGTCACTAAGGCCAGGGATCGCTGTCCCAGTGTCACTAAGGCCAGGGATCGCTGTTCCGGTGTCACCAGGGCCAGGGATCGCTGTCCCGGTGTCACTAAGGCCAGGGATCGCTGTTCCGGTGTCACCAGGGCCAGGGATCGCTGTCCCGGTGCCAGCCGAGGCCAGGGATCGGTGTCCCGGTGTCACTCAAGGCCAGGGATCGCTGTCCCGGTGCCAGCCGAGGCCAGGGATCGCTGTCCCGGTGTCACTAAGGCCAGGGATCGCTGTCCCGGTGCCGGGAGGGGGCGCGGCTGGAGCCGTGTGGGCGCGGCTGCGGGTACAAGACAAAGGTGCTGTGTGGAGGCTGCGCCGCCATTTCTGTCATTTGTGTTCCTGTCCCGGGGCAGGAGCGGCGAACGGAGCCCTGCGCTGTTGGGCTTTGTGAGCTTTGCGCGGCACCACCTTCTCTTACACGCTGTTGGCATTAGTGTTGTTGCTGTCACTGTTTGTTTTCTTGTCTGGTTGCTGTTTCCAGTAAATTGTTATCTCAACCCGTAATATGCATATTCTGTCTCTCACCTGAGGGGGTAGGGGGACGGGAGTGGCTGCGTGGGGCTCATTTTCCACTTGGGCTTAAACCACAGCAGGGTTATAGACTGCATCATTGTCACCGTGGTAGATAAAATTTGTAAGCTTGAGGCTAAGTTCATAGTGCATGCTGATATGTTCAGGGGAAAACTCTTTGTTTAGGAAATGTGCCTAGGAGCATCAAATCAGGAAGAGTGGCTCATTCCTGAAGAAGCTAAAACAAGAATATTAAAAATGTCTCATGAATGTCAGCATGGAAATTCAACCAGAATCACAGCACCTTGTGTAATTTCCTTGTCTGTGACAATGCTGTGACTTACTGACATTATGGGAATATTGCAGTAAGGGTCCTCTTAGTGATAAGGGCCCTCTTGTGACTGTCAGTCTACTGTCGTATGTGTAGATGTACTTTATGCCCAAAGAGGATGCAATTTATATTAAAACAGAAAATGGCAAATAAGAGAGATGGGAGGAAAGGATATAGGAAGACAGAAAAATAATTCTAGGACAGTAGATCAGTTAACATGGGAGCTTGAGTGTTCAAGTCAAAATTGAGGGTTTAACTCAGGAGAAGGTAGTAATTTTATGATTAGGTAACTGCTTAAATTAAGCTTAGAGGAAGTATAGATAAGCCATGCAGGACATGTGTTGTTTGCAACACAGTGTTTTCCATTCTTTCATTGGAAAAAGTACAGAGTGTCATTTACGTCCTAGTATGTTCTGCCTGGATGGTTCTTTAGCTTTTGATGGAGTTTGGCATCTGTTGGGTGTATGATACATGAGTTTACAAAGTGTAAACCAAGTAATTACACAGTGGCTTACTTAGACTGGTGTACTGCCTCAGCCTAAAATATGTAGCGCTTCTTCCAGTTGGCTCTGCTGCTTTCTAACACTTTTTTTTGCTAGAAATAGAGTTGTAACATCTAGCTTTTATTCTTTCGAGTATGCTGAAAACCTCACAGTATTGTAGTCTTCAGGCTTTCTTGTCTTCATACCGTTTTGAGTTACCTTGTCTTCTGATGTGTAACTGAAGCTGGGGATGAAAATGATAATCGAAGATCATTTCAACAGAGTGGTTCATGTGTAGCTTCTCTTACCTGTGCTCATAGAAAGCTAGGTTGGCCTCTTGATCGAGCAGCGTGAGCTCAGATTTTGTCACATCTGTGAGCTGAACCTTTGGATTGTGCCTTCGCTGGTGTGATCAGGGGCAGCCAGCTGGAGACTGGACAAAGTGAAGGGGAGCCTTAAGTCCTCTTTTTCCACTGGCATAAGGGATCTGCATTAAACCATGTGTGCAAGCCCTCCTTGAGGGAGCATTGTGAGAGCTTGGGGAGAGTTTCCTGCCGACTCTGAGACGGCTACTTGAGGAAACGTATATTGCCAAGCATTTGGTTTTGAGAGGAGGTTTCAATTTTGCAAGTGCAGAACATGTTTTATCCTGGAGCAGATGGTTGGGATGTGTTCCTTGTGACTGGGGCAGGGCCTGGTGCAGAAGAGAGTGAAGCTGCAGGATTTATTTTCATCTGGGATTGTCGGAAAATTTATTCCACCTCAGCATAGTACTCTCAGTGCTGTCCTTTGGTAAAGCTCAATGTCTGTTTTATTACTTTTGCTCTTGCAAAAGTAAGAGTAATATTTTTCATGAAAAGTTTTTTGAAACTTTATTGCACATATTTGTGGCATATTTAACTGGCAGAGGGAATCTACTGCTGTTTATGGTAGAAGAAATCCATTTGATTATTACAGAAAGAGCATCATTAAGATTTATGGCCTCTTGACAGAACCTCTCTGAACTCAAATCTTTTCTGGCATTTATTTAAAGTTTGAGTTTTTCTTTGTTTGTTTTTGTTGTTTGTTGGGTTTTTTTTAACTGCGGAAGATTTATTATTTTCTGTCTTTTTAATTTATCTTTTCTTCATCTCAGTAAGATTTTTGGTGGGTTGGTTTGCCAGTCCAGGAATTGGTAGCTTTATATTTCTTCAGTGATGCTAAATGTGGGAAATTTAAGCAGTTTGGGGTTTTTAGTAAATTGGGATTTCACTTTTCTTCTAGATTTGTGCAGAAAGGCTGTGGAAAGACAGAAGAATTGTTGGAAAAGTGCTATTATTGTCACTGCTATTCTTCTGTGTTGTCACTGATAAGGCCTTCAGAGTCCAGGACTGCACCTTTCTATTTAGGAACTTCTACTTCCTTTGGATGTTTTGGCAATTTGAACAGGCTCTTGTTTATTTTCCTTAAGGAATCACAGTGTCATGCTGAAGCCCAACTTAGTAACACAGGACTTAGGCATATGTGTGTTTTGCAGACTTCATGGCCAGGAGCTGAGGAGGGAAATGGGACCCTTTTATTGATACTGAAACCCCAACAGTATAAAATTCAGCCCTTCTGTGGTTTTACCATTTTGTTGCCAGCACTGAAGGCTGTGTTTGGTGTTTGGTAGTGGTTTTTCTTTCAAAATTTATGTGGGTGAAAAAAAGAGCTGCTGAAAACGGTACTCGGGTACTTTACCTTATCTGCCTTGCAGCAGTCAGTGCATGAGGAATGGAGAGGCAGGCAACTGCTTTAGGAAGGAAGTCGATTGATGTTTGCAAATCCTATAGTAGTGAGGGTTGGTGGGAAAAAAAATGTCCTCAAAAACATGAGGCAATTAAGTGAGGTTTGGGTAAATACTATAGGAGTTTAGGGAGGGGTGTATGTGTGCGTCTCCCCAGTTTGCTCCAACAAAAGGTTTAGGGGAGCGTGGACATATCGTTAAAACAGTGTAATTAAGTATTGGCCATATTGTCTTGGTGTCATTCATAATGATAGTGTATCCCGTAATCATTTGTGCCCCAAAATCGTTATTGTATCTTTAAGGTTCCGGGAGTCTTGTGTGTGTGAGTGTGGTCTAGGCGCGCGCGTTGTTTAAAAGCCGGAGCAGCCTCTCTGCCCCTCGTGGCTGTGGGGTCGAAGATACCTCACGAAGGGAAGCTGCAGCGACTCCGTCTGCTGCCCCAGGCTCCGTCTCTTCTCCTTTGGGCGGTTCGGGAAGTCGGAGGTACCGCGCCGAGAGAAAACAGCAGCGAGAAGCCGTTTCCAGCCCTAGTCTCGGTCTGTCCCGCTCCTTGCGGTTTCGGGAGCTGGAGACACCGCGCCGGGAGAAAAGGGCGGTGAAGCCCACTCCGGTTCGAGCCACTATTTAGCCGCACCCAGCGGGGAGGATCCAGCCTGGCTGCCCGATCTTCACTGCCCCTGTCTCTAGGAAGACAAATTCCCTCCATGAGTTTTCCAGCCCCCTGAATCCAAAGAACTTCATTCAGGGCTCCAGCTCTCAGGAGATGAGCCAAGTGAGAGAACAGAGTGGGGGCGGTGGGGAAAAGGCTGACAGCATTTCCCCCCTTGTCCTTTGACTCACATGCTCGAAATCCAGGGCACCATCTTGGGGAGTGTGCCTGGCAGTTTTTGTTTGGGATCTCTTTCTGTTTTGTGGAGTCCACGGGATTGAGCAGCCTTATATCTGGTGGTTATTTGCTGTTGTATCTGACTGTTGCTATTCTGCCTGTTAGTAAAGGGTTATTTTTTCAGTTAATCTACTCGTATTCATTACTTACATGGAACGCTAAGGGAGATAACTAGAACCCAGAGGCTTCTCCTTTAAATTGTCTTAAACCAAAACAAATATTAATTCAGATTAGTGGTCCATTCAAATCAGGACCCTTTGCAAGAGCCAAGCAGTTGTCCTTTTGAGTAGGACAAGTCTGAAATGCTTGATATGTGTCAGAGGGGGATAAGACCATGGTAAAATATTGGCAACAATACTTTTTGCCCAAAATACATTTTGCCCAAAATGGCAAAAAGTGTCGGTGGAACCCTTACCTTGCTATATCCTTAGATTTTCACAGCTACAGTTCTTCTGTTGAAAGGAAAAATCTGTTTCTTCTGTTGCTTGTTCTTTCCTTGCCTCGCATTTATGTCAGATGTGCAGTGTTAATAAGAAAAAGCATTTCTCACTAAAGACCTGAGCTGTGATGTTACAGCAGATCCTATACATTAGGAAACTGTACATTATTCCAAAAGAAAAAAATGTAGTGATATGACTTCAAAAAAGCTGGGATGCTCAGAGTCTTTGTAATTACTTCCTAAAACTGAGAAAGAAGTATTTGGGAAAATAATAGCTCCGCTAACTACTCTGATTAATGTGTGAATGGAAGTGCTCATGCAGAGCCACCAGCCTGTCAATGGGAGTTCCTCAGAATGGAAACTAAATAAGTTTTGTGTAATTTTGATTCTGTTCTATTGCAAATACTATGAATAAGGAATATGAATCCAGAACATTATTTGCTATAAGGGCAGCAGAAATGTGTTAGTCGCACAGGTGTTACTGGAAGCCTATGGATACTGCTGTCTGGTGTATTTGTTCTTTCACTTTGTGCCTTCTATTTTCTTCCCATTCTGAAGTGTTATTAACCTGGCAGTGAAGAAGTGCAGCCTTTCCAGCTCCTTTATGTGTTTGCTAGCTCTTGGTCCTTTCTTGCTGCTGTGATATGTTGATGCAGTAACAAGTATGTGGAGGAGCACATTTATGGACCTAAAGAAACTGAGAACTAGAGTTGGAAAGTGTAGTGGATCTTACATTTTCTTTTATAATTCTATAATTGCAACTGCATCTCAGTATTTACCAACATCTAGCATGGAGCTGCTCTGGTTTTAGAAATGTGATGACAAAAACGTTCTTGTTTAGGTAACTTCATTACTGCAAAATATTTGTTTAGAAACAGATGTTTTCATGTATTTAAGTAGTCTGCATGTTTTTGTGAAAACTTTGAAACTAGTAGGAATTATATGAATGTATTTCAGTGGAATGCCCTATCTGGAGAGTAAAAATAATAACATTTTTGTGTTTTGCCTCAGGTAAGTTACTCACCTCACGCTTTTTGTATTCCTGTGGCTCTCACTTCAAAAGTGCTTACTGTGAACAAACAGAACAGTGTCAGGCCTAGGTTTCCTAGAGGGGACACACTGCAGCCCAGACCCAACCAGGAGCTCTGCAGGCAGCCCTTCCACCTGACTTGACTTGACTGTTGGCACTCCTTCCTTCCATCCCTCCACTACAGCTAAATCTGGTCTTGACTGGGAATTGAAAATTATGTATTTATGTGGCTGGATTTCAAACAGTGCCATAAATATCTCATTTATTATGCAATGTATTTGGATGTGTATGTGTATGAGATGACAAGGTATAGGCAACCTTTTCTTTCCTTTGCTGTGTTTTTCAGCCACAAGAATGTAAGCTTCTGTCAGAAACTGGAATATTCCGCTGCAGTCCACAAGTCATGCTCTAGATAGTAATTTGTTTTGAAAATAGTTTAAATAATATTTTTGGAGAATGTTCAGAATAGCTATTGCATTACAGAGAATTTTCCCTCTTGTAGTCTGCTAAGAGTATGTTTTCCTATCAGAACAGCTTTTCAGCTTGTCCTTGGAACATTTCATTTTTATTTTTGAATTGTTTAATTACAAATTATAAGTATTTGGTGTGGCCTGCTGTTTTTTGTAGGAAGAACTAAATGTGCTTTGAAAATGCTGAGTTTTATTTGGTCTTGTTTGCTCCTTTCCCTCTCTTGAAAATTTTTCCCATCTATGTGAGTGCAGAAGGAATTTAGAGTACTTTAGTAATGCTAAATGAAAACATTTAACATTGGACTCATGGTTAGGAGAGTAAACAACATGTCTAGGAACATGTTACAGCAAAATGAACTACTAGCTACTTTACAGTTAACGTGGATCTTCTTCACTTGCTGGGTGACCTACCTAGGCTTTTGGAAGCTGGTAAGAAGGATTTCTGTATTACATTCTCTTGGCAGATCCATGCAGTAATATTGATTGTAGCCTGTGGTAGACTCATACAAGATTATGGATTGGTCCTGCATTGAAATGCAGGTTATGCTTACCTACACTTGGGGTACACCTGGGGTGGGTGTCTTAATTAAAAAACAGGGCAGGGAAGAAAGCAGTAAGAGGATGAAACTGTTGACTCTCATATGTTTGCAGTCTCCAGAAACTGATGAAATCACCTGAAGCTAATATGAATTGTTGATTAGGCAAAGCATTAACAATATTATTTTTCTCCCATTATTAACAGCTGCTTGCAGTGGAGAACTGGAACAGCACACAGAGAGACGGGGAGTCATCTATAGTCCTTCTTGGCCATCAAACTATCCTCCAGCCATAAACTGCAGCTGGTACATTCAAGGAGATCATGGAGACATGATAACAATTAGGTATGGTTGGATATTTGTGGAGGTAAAGGATTGCTTTGCTGAAATAAAACAAAATGTGAGTTTTTACCTGATACACCAATGTGAGGCTGTTGTCAGAGCTACTGGATGATCAAAGAAAGCTGAAATTGGTTACACTGGAACGTGGTTGCAGGTTGGGCACCTCCCTCTTTTTAAAAATGCTTCACTGTGTCTTGTTTCTGTAGGCTACTTCTGACATCCATTATTATACAAATCACTTGTAGTCTTTTAATGTATTTATCTTCACAATGCCTATGTGATATTTCGTATTCCTCTGACAGATGAGGGAGTGGGAAACAGCAATATATTTACTCATATTAAATAGTCCCCTTTTCCTTCATTGCTTATAAATAGGAGTAGGTGAAGGTTATAAAACCTGGAACAGGCTCAGTGGGTCTGTAAAATTCTTAGAGAAAAAATGGCATTCTCACTAATGTCTTGAAATGGTGCTGTTTAATAGACAGTTGAAGATAATTATTGCTTATCATTACTTGTTTACCAAAAGACACATGCTTTTCTGCTTAATATTTTTTTCCAACAAATGAAATAATAGTTAGCATTTGTGGTACAATTTCAGCTCAATTCAGAAAAATGCTGTTAAATAAAGACTAAAATGTATTGCAAATGGTTTGTTAAGAATGTTTAGGGTATAATATAAGCATACTGATTGTGTTTAATTTCTCTAGGCTAATGGTAGGATCCTTCAGAAACCAAGAATTTCTAGCTTAAAAAATAAATCTTAAGAGAAGTTTTTTGAGGGGAGTTTAGTTCTGTTATATTTGACACCACCTGCTCATTCTTTGCTCAGCTGCTTAAAAGGACTGCAAAACCTCTTCAACTGCAGAAATTGAAAACAAATCTGCCACAGATAGAATAATAGGAAGGCTCTACCATCTGTAGTTCAAAACAGGAGCTACTCACTAAAAGTAATGAAGTAAATACCTGCCAGAATTTGAAATTCATAAATAGAAACATGCTTTTAAACCCCATTACATTACATTGGACTGGGGGAATTTGTTTCAAAGCAGAGATTGTTGGAAACTAAGAAAGCATACAAATGAGATACAGGACTTGACTCTGGAGAAAAATACTACTATGAAATAATTATGCTGTGAAAATGTCTCAGACCTCCAGTTAAAATTAGGACTCTCTTCTGCAAGTATGAGTGTAACAGAGGCTAAAGAAATAAAGGAGTGTGAGGTGTAGCAACTGGTAATAATAGGTATATAGTTTATATGTATGCACGGCAGTATAACTTGAATGATTTCTTCTTAATGGGTTTGTTTTCTGTCATTGAATACACAGTCATATCCTGCCCTCCTCTGCACAGACAAACAATAGAAACTATGTGTTTACATCCCAGGGACTAGTGTTGTGGTGTTGTGTTTCTGACTATAAATGTACTTGGAATGACTCACTCCAGTGTATGAAATGCAAAATGTTACAGTATCTGAGGATTTCTTTACAAGGCTGTTGCCCTTGTAGTGCCAAGGATGTAAAAGAAGGAGCTGACTTGCCTAGCCTAGCCTTCAAATGCAAACACGTTTTCTACTTACCAGTTGGATATGCTTCTTATTCTAACAGTGTGTTGGTAAGGATTTAAGAGTAGCTTTTTAAATTTTCCTAGGAAAATCAAACACAGTTCTTGTACTAACATCTGGATTTTGAAAGGTTTCAAAAAAACTCATCTCCTTTGTGTTGTGCTACACAGTATGTACTTCCATTGATCTTGAATTCTCGTTGACAATAAGACAGCAGTGTTTTGTAAGAGATATATATGAGATACAACAGGAGTCATTAAGAGATAAAATTGCAATTGAAAATATTTTTTATTTCTAAACTGTTTGCACTTGGTGGTTATTTTTTATAAACCTATTTTTCAACAGCTTTTAGTAGAACAGTGACCATGTGGATGTAAGATACTGGCTTCTATGGTCATGTCCTTTAGAAGCTGTCTTAATGTCTCTTTCATGTGTATATTGATTTTCATCATATCCTCACATTTCCATGCTCATCGTTTTGCTTTATGGTTTAGTTTTTAGAAATCCTTGAGGGAGCTTTCCCTTGAACAGGAAGTATATGTTCTTTGTGCTTATACCACTCTATATGCACCTTTCAATACTTTCTTTCAAGTTTGTGTGTCTGATGGAATGTTCTGTTGAGACTTTGGAATAAGTCTGTACCCACTGTTTTCCAGGATTTTGTTGTGTCTCTTTAAATTCAGGTAATCAGTTGCTAGTTATTGTTTTGGAAATGACCTGATTTTTTCCACCCATTTTCTCAATTCTTAAGCTTCTTTTCACAGAGGATTGCATAAAATCATATAAGATCAGATAAAGATGTCAGTATGCAGTAACTGCCTTTGTACCATTGTTTACAGGCTTTATTGGTTTATGTTGCCTCCTATCTAAGAAAATGATAACAAAAATTTTTGTTTAGCAGTTGCTGCTACCTGATGGTTGTAATTAACCCTGGTGGAGGTGGAGTATAAATTTATTATTTTATAATTGGAATTTAGGAGACTGAGAGTAAAATGTTCTCCATATTCAGAATTTAAGAAAAGAGTATTGAAAAGCGATCTACTTAGTGACCCACTCAAGCTGTCTCTTATTAATTGTGGTGAAGGGATCACCTTCATTGGCTTTCACTTCAGTGATTCATGACACTGACTTTGAAAAAATAAATTGTCAGGTACCATTTGAGTTTCAATTTCTGCATAAAATTCAGGTCTGTTCATGTATTCCTGTTGGTCTGTAACTGTGTGAAGATTTAAAGGGACTCTTTCATAGTTTATTTACCAAACTCATAGTGTTTTTAAAAACTTGAAATTAATTGGAAAAAGCCTCATAATAGCCATTTACTTGCTCAGGTCTTGAAGAAACAGTCCCAGTGTCTCTTGCCTAAGTTTATGCAGTTAGCTGGTGCTTGGGAGCTGGGAGCAGAGTAGGGCTTTCCTGACTTGAGGTCCTTGTGCTTCAGTGGTTAAGCAGAAGTTTTTAATGAGCCAATTAAGTCATCAGTTGTTCACAGTCTACACTTCCTGTGAGAAGCTGGCAAATAGAAGTAACTTTTCTTGCTTAATTGGTTGGTTGGTTTTATTTTGTGGCTGTGCTCTACTGACCTATCCATAATATTTATTCTCCAATTTTTAGGATTAGTTTAGAGGGCCAAATTGGACATTTACTTTTTAATTTATTTACTAATGACTTTCATTCAGGTTTTGCATCCCATGTTTGTCCTTTTCCAGTTACTAAGAAAGCTTTATTTTTCTTTAATCTGTAGTCCCTTTTGCCCTAATTACTGAAAGGATTGTAGAG
Source organism: Erpornis zantholeuca (assembly GCA_013400515.1). Taxonomy (NCBI): domain Eukaryota; kingdom Metazoa; phylum Chordata; class Aves; order Passeriformes; family Timaliidae; genus Erpornis; species Erpornis zantholeuca. The sequence goes on from VZTN01021048.1 coordinate 71,191, forward strand.
AATTCCCTAGATTATTTATAGATGTACTTTTTTTTCCTAGCTGCTGCTGTTCCTTTCAGTGCAGATGGCAAAAAACTAAGCTCTGCTAAGCATTAGTTTTGCAGGAAGCACATTTTTCTCATATATATAGACTGTTAACGTGTGTTTATGATAATCTGGTTTAATGAAGTACTTTCCAGCAACATAAAAATACTTGTCAGTTAATAGGAAGATACCACTGTAGGCTGTTACTTCATGTGAGTACACAGGTGAGAACTTCATATATATGACCAACCCTGTAATTTTCTGTAAACTCCTGGAGTTCTGCTCACTGTTGGATGTTTCCTCTTTTTCAGTATCATGCCACTGAAAAAAGAATCAGATGAATGTACTGATTTCTGCAGAATTTAGTAAAAAGAAGACTTAGTCCTGCATTTCTCAGCTCACTCCGAGTTGTTCTGATCCTCAAATTCTGAATACTTTCAGTGTTTAATAGGCTACTGTACTTCTCTATAAAAATGCAGATGAGACATTCCAAGAACAAGATAATAGCATCTTTCAGGAGAGACAAAACCTGCAAAATTTGGTCCAATAATTTTGATCTTGTACACCAGTCTCCATCTATATTCCTGTATTGTTTTGGAGATCCACAGGTAGCAGTGAGAACAGCCAAAGGGCCAGAGCATTTTAAATGATGTTCTGTGATGGGTGTTGTATTTTGTTAATGTTTTTCTGCTTTTCCTCTCCCTGCCCCGTGAACTGGGGCTGTGTGCTCTGGTTGTGGGGAGGAGAAAAAAAACTGGAGGAAAGCCAGGTTCTCCTTCCCCTTATCACCAAGATAAAAGCAGCAGAGCATTACCCTGGAAGTGCAGCTCTTGGGTGGAGGGGGATGTCTGGAGCAGGTGGGGTGCAGGGGGGAAGGCTGCAGTTGAGGAGTGCAAGGGCTGGAGTTTAGTGCCACTGTATACTGCAGCGTGCATGGTAGGATGGAGCTCTGGGTCCACATTCCTGTCCTTCAGAGCTGTCACAGGGCTTTGCTGGAGAGGATTAGTGACTGAGCAGACCTGTCTTCTGCTTTTCCTCTCGAATCCTGTGCTTCCCTGCCCAAGATGTTTAAAAATACTACGGTACTGACTGAGATATGGATGATGTTATGCATGAGTACTCTCTGTTTCGGTATGGCTCCTGTTTCTTGCTTTAGTCACAAAAAATGATGTAGCCTTTTCATACAAAGGGTCTGAGACTTCCCTCAAGAACAGTAACTACAGACTTCAGTACTTTTCCTTAAGACTGTACAATGTCTGTATAGTTTACAAGCAGTACAAGCACAAGTCTTTGTCCCATTTTTCCACTGTATACCAATACTCTTTCAGCCACTGGACTAATCCTTTTGATAGAAAAATTTGCATTCCAGTTTGAGAAAGCTCAGCTGAATAAATAAATGTTTTGTGGGTAGCAGGATTAAATTATTCTTCAGAGGACTGTAACAGAGCAGCTCTAGATCTAATTACAGATAAAGAAAGAAGTGAAGTAGTAGAGGCTGAGTGCAGTATTCAGGATCCTTGGCTAAAATAAATCAGTTGGCTACTTAATGTAAGGGTAGTATGGCAGAAGCTTCTGACACAAAACCTTGTTGTCATAAATGCGTTATAAAGTGAAGCCAAATTTTATGTACTTAGAAGTGCAAACATACCTATTTGTATTGTTTTCATATCTCTTTGCAAGGTAGTGCTTTTTGTGGTGAGGGCTTGTTCAAGTATATAATGCTTTTGGTCTTGTGTAAAATCACCCTTAATGTAAATGAGGAAAAAATTGCTCCTAGTAGGGGCAATATAACTTAAAAGGGTGCTGAAATAGAGTGGCAATACCCTAATCAAAGGAAAATTTGTTGAAAATACATCTCTTGATTAATTTGCATAAGGTGGAACATAATTGCTTTGACTTTGCTTTGGTCCTTAGCAGAAGACACTTTACAAGTGCTGTGGTATCTATTACCTGTAAAATTTTGCATTGGAACTAGAACATATTTCAGAGAAATTGTGTTTGAAGCTCCTAGGCACCTGGAATTAAGATGTTTGTTTTTGTAAAAGAGTTTGTTCTTGTGAATGTTCCGTATTGCCCTTTTTGAATACCAAGGCATTTTTTTCAGTAGCTTATGTATCTCTGAGAGGCATGGTGTTCTCAGGGAATCTGTTAACCATGGTGCTTCCTTGAAAGTCTGTTCTGCCTCATCACCCTTGGACTCTGTGGTTAAAGTTTGGATTTGTTAGTTGAGAAGTGTGAGATTCTGCTCTGAATCTGTCTGAGATCCACAACTGACACTCAGGAAAATCAGTTATCCTCTGTATGCCTGGTCTTCTGCATTGGAAGATGGAACTAAAGGGTCTTCCTCTTCCACAGCCAAAAAATGCTGTTTATTAGCAATATACAGTACTAGATTTTAAAAGTGCAAGCCAAAGATATTAATGATACATGAATGCAGGCTCTTGAGATATATTGCTGTCATCTGCAAAGGAGTTTGTAAACACGGTATGTGCATGTAGCTGAATTCTCTGTACTCCTCCTTTGTATGAATCTTAAAAGTGTTAAATATTTTTCTTTTCTTTCTAGAAAGAAATGCATTTTAAGTTATGGACAGCTTATTGTATAGGCAAATTCTCCCCTGGGTTTGTGCAGTTTGTGTTGTGTAACCATACTATGGCTGAATTATTTACTTGATAGACAAAAGTAGCTCTTTTCAGCAGAGTGGCGAAAATGAGTGCCTGTGGAACCCAGCTGGAGTGCTGGGAACTGGGTAAGATAGGAGAACAATTTGTTTGCCTCTTTAAGATTGATCCTGGTACATCTAAAATAACTACAGAAGTAAAGGATCAAAAGATTTACTAAATGGATTTGTTTGTATCACACAAACAGAAGGTTCTCTAGTCATGTCCATGCACCCTTCTCCGATTTGAATTTCCATTTCTTGATTTAGTGACTGTTCCCTTGTCTTATAAACTTTTGTTGTTGGGAAGATAGGTATTTCTAACACTTAGTCAAAAAGTTTTCATAAAAAAAATCCTATGAACAATCCTTCAGGTAGATCATAGAAACCCTACATGATGTGTGGTGCCCAAATGAGTTACAAAGAGCAGAACTGATGTGGTAGGTGTCTGTGATGCTGTCTCACATCTCGTGTAACAAACAAACTTTATGTGAGTGTCTATAGCTTTTCACGATGCAGTGGCTGTTAATTTTCTAGGTCATTAAAAACACTTTATGCATAACATCTGTAACAGAAATACTCTGGTTTATCTTTGAATGGCTGAGTAGTTAAATATTTTTATTTTGGCTGCACAATCATCTAAAACTTCCTTGCAAAATATGCTGGTTTCAGAAGCTTGATGAGATTACTTATAGCAAAGAATTAAGTGCTGTGGGACCATTTCTTCACAGCTGGGAAGACACACAGAGGTGGGTGGGAGAAAAAGAGTTAGAAGAGGAAGGACATATCTCTGGATGGATTGTCCTTACACATATGTTGTTTGTCATCTCTTAATTTCCATTTTAACTTATCACTTTCAGTGCTCTCTTACTTCTCATGCTCTTGCTGATAAATTCTTTTTTGAGAGTTATTAAGCCAATGTGTCTGGCAGAACCTACAGGTGTGGGTATCCTGCTTAAATGAATTAGCCAGTTTACATAGTTGCTGTTCTTTCCCTTTCAACTTCAAAGGTCAAGATATGGCAGGCATTGAAAGCCTTTTGTAAATACACATGATATCAGAAAATTATCTTTGCATTTGTCTTTTTCATAGAATTTGTTTGTGAAAAAGCCTTTATGGAAGGAGATCGGTATTTCACAGCAGCTTTTCTGCCTTTCTGAAAATTATGTCTGGATAGTTGCATGGAGTATGCACAAACTTTTACCACATTAATTTGGTGTAGCTGAGTTACATAAAAGAGGACGAAAATTCATTTCCAAGTGTTCTGAACAGTGTGCCCTTTCCTAATGAGTATGCTTTTCTGTGCAGTCTGCAATCTGCTATTGTCATTGCAGATTGCTGAATACAAATGCAATCTGTTTCATCAGAGAACTAATACCACATATGGTTCCTGAGCCACAGGTTAGGGAGTATTATCCGGTTGTCTTCAGTGTTCTGCAAACAGTCAGGGCACCTCTTTCCACCAGATAAGCTACTACTGAATAATCACTGGGCTTGTGTCAGCAGAAGGGCTAGAAATTTGACTGTAAAAGGTTATAGTTTTGTTTGCTCTGCACTTGCACTCCCAGAAAGGGAATATTTTAGTCTTTGAATTAAAATATAATGGTGTTAAATTTTAGGTTCCATTTCCACTGTTATTCCCTTGTTCTCTCCTTGCCCATCCATGGCTTGAAGAGTGGATTTGTGTCTCTCATGCTTAGCCCTTTAGGGTTCTTTGTACTGCTTCCTATTGTTCTTTTTCCAAGATAGTAATCACCCCTGTATCCCTAGTTTCATAGCTTTTATGGTTGGAAACAACTGCTGAAATTAATCTACTTTCTGTATAATGTATTCCAGAATTTTGCTTTTCCTCGTATCTGTATTTTAGGAAGCAGTTTTATTTAAGGAGTGAGTAAAAGAGGAATCATTCTTTCAGGTTTTGGAGCTACTTTGGTATGCTGTTTATGTTTGTTAGATGGGTGCTTTTCCAAACTGGGGGATGTGCTTTGTTTCTGTATACTCAAAGTAGTATATAGATGTGTCATTATCTTTGAATGTGATATATTTGTCAGCACTGCTTGGTGCAGAAAGTCAGTTGTTACAGTCTGTTCTTTCTCTGTTAGGCTTTGTTCCAGATACATGTTCTCTTTGTAACTTGTGCTTTCTTTTGTTCTTAACAGTTTTAAGAACTTTGATTTGGAAGACTCTCAGAAATGTGCAGTAGACTGGTTGATGATTGGCCCATCTTCCAAGAGGGAGGAGTACAAAGTGTGTGGATCTTCCATACCTCCATCTTTTATCTCTGCAAGGGACCATGTGTGGATATTTTTTCACTCAGATGCATCAAGCTCAGGACAGGCTCAGGGATTTCGCCTTTCTTATATTAGAGGTAAAATCTTACAGTTTTGTTGGCTTCACTTTATACTCTCTCTGGCAAAACATGAAAGACAATAGTACTTTTTTTTTGACAGGCCATTGATGACTGTAAAGTATCAGTGTGGTAACACCAATATTATTTGCATGTGGGTTTTTAACAGTATTCCTGAAGTGTGCTGGCCTGACTGATTGACTTATGACATGCAGGGTAGTAAATGTTGAAAAATCAGATAGTTCCAAAAGTTTTGATACTGATATTCTTCTCCTTGTCCTCTTTCACAGGAAAGATAGGTCAGTCTGTATGCCAGTCAGATGAATTCCATTGTACAAACGGAAAGTGTATTCCCAGTACTTGGAAGTGCAATTCCATGGATGAGTGTGGTGATAACTCAGATGAGAAAAATTGCACTGTCCCTCCAACAGACCCTCCATCCAGCATCTGTCCCTCAGGAATGTTTCAGTGCAGTGCAGCCCACTCCACTAAGTGTTTGATGAACGAGCTTAGGTGTAATTCCGTTAAAGACTGTGGCGATGGTTCGGATGAAGATAACTGTCCTGATCTTTCCTGTGGCAAAAGGCTGGGTAATTTTTACGGATCTTTCGCTTCCCCAGACTTATTCCGTGCTGATCACAGCAGATCAGACCTTCGTTGCACATGGTATGTGGACACACAGGATAATCGGCATGTTCTGTTGCAGCTCGATTTGCAGTTAGGCTACAATGACTATGTAAAGGTGTATGATGGCATCGGAGAGAGAGGTGATAAATTAATGCAGACGTTTTCACACCACAACAATAGGCATTCGGTGAGTGTGGAGTCTTCAAAGGGCCAACTCACTGTCTCATATCATGCCCGCTCCAAGAGCACTGGCCATGGATTCAATGCAACGTATCAGGTGAAAGGCTATTGCCTTCCTTGGGAGCACCCTTGTGGAAGTGATGAGGAGTGTTTCACGGATAAGCAGCATTGTGATGGTTGGTGGCATTGTCCAAATGGCAAGGATGAGGAGAACTGTCCTGCTTGCCAGAAAAACGAATACCCGTGTGAAGGAAACAGTGGGCTTTGTTACTCAATACTTGACCGCTGTAATAACCAGAAGAACTGCCCAGATGGCTCAGATGAAAAAAACTGCTTTACTTGCCAGCCAGGAAACTTCCATTGTGGGACAAATCTGTGCATCTTTGAGACTTGGCGCTGTGATGGCCAAGAAGACTGCCAGGATGGAAGTGATGAACATAACTGCCTGGTGATCGTTCCCAGGAAGGTCATCACAGCTGCTCTGATTGGGAGTCTCGTGTGTGGCTTGCTGCTAGTGATAGCACTGGGTTGTGCATTTAAATTATATTCTCTGAGGACCAGGGAATACAGGTATGTGTCTCACTTTGTTGATGTTTTCATAGCTATGGTGTTTTTTTCTGTTTTGTTAAAAGGAAAAAAAAGTTGATTCTTAACCAGAGAATTTGCAAAGTACTGTGAAATCAAATTCAAGGACTTGATGACAGCTATAGTAGCCACTGCATTAGGCTTAGAGGAGATTTCTGGGACTACTGAAGGGAATATCAGCTCTTCTGTGGTCTGTGAGAAGTACACGTTTATTGTGTGGCATGGCAGAATCTGTATCTAACCTAATCTGTCTTGAGCAGTTTCCTTTTCCTTCTCCTTCCCTTGCAACAAACCCCTTGCTCCTGCCAAAAACTGAATGCTGAACTGCTACAGTGAACTCTTCACTGAATCTGAATTGAATAACCTTCCACCCCTCCCCAAATACTCTAGCTCTCAGTTCTGCTAAAAGTGATGTCCTGCTATGGTGGGGCCTGTTCTTGGCTGGATTTGTCCACGTTATAGGCTGTGCCCCTTTCCCCTGGTCCTATAAGCCTTGTTTTAGGTGTAGAGTGTGTGTTTCTTTGCCTGTGTTAAATGCATGTGCAAGTGGGGTCCTGCTTTGTAGGAGAGAGTCATAAGGGACTTTCTGGTTGCCCTCTCTTGTCATGTGCACCAGCTCTGTGCTATGCTAGTGACACTGTCTTTTAAACTGTGCTTTACATTCTTTCCTGATCAAATCTGCATGATTAAGGATCTGCAAAAGAGCTGCTGTGCTGAGGTGGGAACCTCAGTGCCTCTATTCTGGCAGGACTGCCAAACCTCTCTGCAACTGCAAGTTGCCCCTGTTGTGTGATTGTTTCCGGTTCCTTCCAAAAATAACCTTTGGGCCTGTGCTGAAGAAGTTACTGCTCTTACTGGCACAACAGTTACTGGCCAGTTGAGAAAGCTTCAGTTGCCACAGTGTCCAGCCTGAGACTGCACTAGAGAGGCTGCCAGTTTGATTCATTCATATTTATACCCTGTACTCTTAGTCCTTTTGTTATTTTAGCATCCTGATAAGATTTTAATGGAGCTTAGGGGAAGGTTTGTGGTTTTACTCTTAGCATGAGTCTACTGGCAGTGCTTTTATACATTAATGTCAGGGAGGCAGGACAAACTGTTACTTCTCTTCCATGTTTTCTCTCTGTTTCTGTTTCCAGAGCATTTGAGACTCAGATGACTCGACTGGAGGCAGAGTTTGTGCGGCGGGAAGCTCCACCTTCCTATGGACAGCTGATTGCACAAGGACTTATTCCCCCAGTTGAAGACTTCCCTGTGTACAATGCATCCCAAGTATGCAGACACAAGTGCTAATGAATATTTCAGCAGCCAAACTACTATAAATTAGATAAAATCAATGTGGAACTGTATTTCAGTGGCTGTGCTAATTATATGGAAGTAATATAAAAATGTGTATGCATTACATGGAGCTGAAAAACCACAGTTCCTCAGGTGCTGTGGGTAGTTTTGAACATGTTAAATGTATTTGTTGGGGAACAACAGTGAGATAAACACTTTGGCTGTACATCAAGACAGAATGAATAGAGACAGAGAGAAAGGTCAGAAAGTAATAGAATAAAAAGGCTTTTCAGGCTGAAACTGGAAATGCACCTGAAATTATAAGAAAAGAAAGGCTCTAGCAGTATTTTTGGAAAATACTTAATTTTCCAAAATGATTGTTTTTCATTTACAGATATATGACACTGGCAAGCCATTAAGTCATTCCATTTCACTGCTGAGTACTCAAAAAACTCCTGTACCCTGTCAGAAGTATCCAACTGAGATACAGTTCCTAGACTGATAAAGCACTTAGAGTTTGTTACTCAGTGGAAAATTAACTTCCTGGGCAGACAAGTAAAGCTTAAACTCATAAAGGAAACACTGTAAGGTACAGAAGTTGTGGCTGCCCTTCCCTGGCCATGTTCAGTTAGATGATTTTTAAGATCCCTTGCCAGCTAAATCATTCTGTGAATCTATGAGAGTCTTGGGACAGGCAGAGCTGTCTTTGGTGTTCTCAAACAGTTTGTTAGAAAATATGCATTTAACAAGGAAGCACAGGGATTAAGTCTGAGTATTGTGGAAAAGTGGAGATATTTCTGGGGAGAACAGTTTAGAAGTCGTGTGAGTATGTGTGAAAGGCTAGTTTTCTGCCTCTGTGTTACAGGCTTCTGTGCTGCAGAACATTCGAACAGCCATGAGGAGGCAGATGAGACGACACTCATCAAGACGGAGCTCATCTCGGCGGCGCTTGGGCAGGCTCTGGAACAGACTCTTTCACAGACCTCGGGTGAGAGGACAGATCCCACTCCTGACGCCTGCCCACACATCACAGACTACACTGGGTGATGGAATCATCAGCAGTGCTGATGGGACTATTCGGAGTCCTCCACCTTCCCCAGAAGGACCTAGTTTAGAGGCAAATGGCCAAGCCAGGGGCCCACAAGAAGCTGGATGTAGCAGCTTGCAGCCAGAGACTGAAATTACAGAGCCATCGCCTTCCAACATCTTTCACCCGAATACTTGCACAGCAGCACATGCAGAGCCTGAGGCTGGATACACTGATAAATCTTTAAATGCTGACTCTGATGTAGAACTTAAGCACTCCAGTAAAGTAGATACACGAAAGGCTTTCAGAGATCCTTTATCTGAAAGTGTTACAGAAGCAATCCATGGAGGGTCGGTATCCAGGAGGACTGTCCAAGAGGACAATAGTTTAAGTGGAAGTCATCCACTGAGTGAAGATCCGTGCAGATTACCTTTAAAAAAGTGGGAGTCTGGTTATCCAGACAGCCCTATGAATGTTCATATCCAAGTGGATGGACAAAACCAATGTTGCCCTAACTCAAACCGGGAGGAGCCTTTGGGTGTTCATGCAGCTTGTTGCCATTCTGTGGAAGTGCCAATGTTACAGTCATCTACTTCCCTCTCAGAAAACAATATCAGTGATGATGAATCTTTACTTGTTTGCTAATAAAAATTTTTGTTTTGTCCATGTAAATTTTGTAACTTCATTGTTTATGTGGCAGTGCACTTTGATGATAGGTGGCATGTCTGTGCTCCCAACTTTCTCTCTTAAAATGGGTGTGCTTTAATCCCACAGTGAGTGCAGTCAAGACTAAATGGGACGAGTTTATGTCACTGTTGCTATTGCTGAAACTCCAGTGGGGCAGAAGTAGGCCAGTATGTGATGTCAGGGGCTAGGAGAACAGGAATGTATTACTGCAGTTTGGAGGCATCTCCATCCTCTGGTAGTTCTTCTGTACTTTTTACTCACTCTGCATTCAGTGTTTCTTTGCCTTTCAGTGGTCTTACTGAACTAGAGAACTCTGTTGGAACTTTGGGCAGACACCAGTCATTGTAAGTCTGAGTACTAAGCTAAAAATAACATTTTTGTCTTTTTAGGCATAATAATTTAATTAAAATTTAATAATTTTAATTACAAATACATAGGAGGAATTAAAATCCCCTGTAGCTTCCTCTTTATAGAAACTGCTCACTTCTTTTGCTCCCTTCAGAAATGTTTTGATGGCCATATGTGCCTTGAAGCATCCACTAAATCTGAAGTTTCTGTGTGGAGTACTCAGAATGAAACCAGGTGTCTTAGCTACTAAAGCTTTGTAATGAGAGTGTAGCAGTATTTAGTATAAGTGGAGTGCATTGAATCCTAGTTGCAGCAATATTTCTTTTTTACATTATCATGTGTTGCATTTTCTTCATAATGATGATGTGAGTGTTGCAGAATTGTTTCCTCCTTCTCTACCCTATTTTCCTCTCCTCCCTTGTGTTTCCAGGGACTCTACACTGATACCACTTTGAGTGTGCCTGAAGGACACTGAGGCTTTACAGCTCCTGGGGGCTGCACTGGGAATCACTGAGCACTTGGTCAGGATCAGACTTCTGTTTTATTTTGAAATAAAATCTGTCTCATAAGTTTGCTTGTAAATCTGCTACCTTAGTGCAGATGTATAAGCCAGTGATTTTATTTATCTTTTATTTTTAGAGGATGTTATTTTGCTTTTTAAATTTTTATTTGCTCTTTTTTTCTTTGATGAACTGAAATAGATCAGTGCCATTTTCAAAGCTGACACCGTGTGGATTGTACATGCTTAAATGTAAAGTGGTGCCTTTTTGGTTTTTTAGAGTGTCAGTAAAAGTAAGCAAGTTGTTTGCCTGTAAGAAGGTGGCATTGCAGAAGAGGAGTCCCTGCAGGATGACAGGACTGCTGTGTGACAGCTTGGTCCCATTGCGATGCCTGGGGTGGTGGCCAGACTCTGGCTACTCTTAACAGGAGCTCTGCTTCAGTTCCCCCATGACACAGTGACAAACTAAAATGCTTTATACAGGAGTTAACAAGGAAGTTGATGCTGCTGCTCTGTAAACATTTGAGTACTCCAAAACCTGTTTGTTGTTGTAGGAATTGAAGTTGTCCAGAGTTATTAACTGAACTTGTGAAATTGGGGTCTTTGACATCTGTGGGCCTGAGCTCTGCTGCCCACAGGACTTTCCTGGCTGTAAAGGCAAACAGACTTCTGCACTGAATGGTTACGTTTACATCAAAGTGTCAAGGATTTTTTCCTATAAATGGGCTATATTTTGCCCTGGATCTTTCACTAGGACTCTGTTCGAGGGAGTGCCTTGAAAAGAACAAGGAATAGAACTTTGACCTAGAATGTAATATGGAAGAATTAAATAGAACTGATTTTTTTTTTCATCTTCTGTTGCAAATTGGTTTCATACTGTGCATTCCAGAGTTAGAAGATTCAAATTCTTTAAGGGCATTAATACCAGGAAGGGCTTGTGGCAAAATGCATAATGAGTTGTAGTTGCATTAAATAGTGCTCACTCATTTTTTCCAAGTTCTTCTGTTATCAGAACTCATTTCATCAAAGAAAATGTAGTTTTGGAAGAGATCTTTCTTTCACAGCATTTGTAAACATTTTGGGTACATTCCACCTTTGCAAGGCCATGTACTGTAGTCATTGCACTGCCAGAGTAGTTGTTTGCATCAAAGGCTACAGGTTTTAGTGTCTTTTTTTTTCTTTCTTTTTGTCTAAAGGTAATTTTAAATACATAGACTTGTATGTGTGACGTAGTTAAGTATAGCTAGGAGAATGATTAGAGATTTATTTTGTGTGGATATGAAGGACCTTAGAAATAGTTGTATATTTATTTCTGTTAAAGAAAAATGGTAGCTGAAGCTAGTGGAAGGGATATCTGCTTTTTAAATAACACATGTGAAATCTTGGCACTAGCAATTCACTGTTGTATACAGCTGCCTTTAAAATATATGTATGTATGCATATATCCCAACTAAAAAGAAATAAGCCCTGAAGTGTATGACTATTAGGGTGGTTAAAAAAGTAATTTCTGAAGTACAGCCTCTCCCATTCCTGAGTTCCAGTGCTTGTTTTGCTGATGCTGATGCTTCTCCTTCCTCATCTCTTTGAGGTACTGCTGGCTCTCTCCTGCTCTTTTTCAGAAGAAGATGAAGGCTGAGTTATTTAGTGTTGGCAGTGTTCCGCAGACCTGGAAGTCCATATCTGTATTGAAGAGAATTGAACAGACTGCATGGTGATCCCAGGTTTATCTGTAGCCATGAAGGGTGGAAGGACACAGCTGGATTTAGAGGGATAATACCTTCTAGCCTAGCAGAAAGTCTTTGCTTTGCTCTGCTTTGCTTTGCTTTGTCATGAAATGCTCATTCAGCTCCAGTGGCAGTGGCAGAAGCACTAATGTTTCAAACCATACCATCATACCCTGATGTGAAGGTGAAATGAGAATAACCCATGAAATGGAAATAGAGTAATAAATGATACCTGAGTGTTTGCAGGTCTTTGACAGCCTGTGCAGCACAATAGATATGTCTTACAACAAACCAAAGGGCAAGCCTGGAGGGAATTCAGTACTTTTTAATCAGACCCTTTCTCTGAGAGGAAAAATTGCTTTTGCTTATTTAAGATTTTTGGACTTTGCTGGAAATTGAGTTTTAATCTTCCAGGCAGGTGTTAGGATTTAAAATCCATTTCAAATAGCTGTCTGAACCTGAACCTTGCAGGCAGCACAGCTCATGTCCTGTCCTTTGTCTGTCTGTCACCCTAGCGAACAATTCAGTGAGCTGTTCTTCCCTTTTCAGATTCTGGCTCTTGTGTTCTTGGCTACAGGGATTAAATGGTTACCAAGGCTGAGGTGAGTGCCAGTGGTTTGCATTTATTCCCTTTCATTCTATGTGTTCCCTGCTTTATGCTGCCTTTTGGATCTCCCTTCCTTCTATCCCTGTGTCTTACTATAGGACTTTAAGACAAATTTGGTTTTGGCCTCTCAGCATCTTCTTACTCATTTTTTAATCCTTTTTCTTGGATTTTCCTTTTCCATTTGTCCAAGTGCAGAAGTTTCTCGTGGAAGATGGAGCACTGGTGAGAGGTGTCAAGGACCAAGGAGAGGAGGTTTAAAAACCAGAGTTTCGTTTGCCTGTACTCACAGCTGGAGGTGGAGACAGGACACAACTGTCTCAACTCTAAAGATTTAGTAAAAGACAAATTCCAAGCAAAGTTTACCCTTTATTTTTCTTTCAATATCTCTCATAGAACTCCTCAGCAACTGAATAACTGCTAACAATTTCTGATTTGGTTCTTGGTACAAAGGGGCTGGAAACCAAATGGTTTTTTTCCAAGGTTTAACAAATTTACAATAAGTGAAACATGAGAAATACCTTGACAAAGGTCTCCAAATATGAAGCGTGGGACAGCATGTCTGCTGGGGGCTGGTTGGTTGTTCATTTGTTGTCTTTCCTTTGAAGATGAATTATTTTGTTTAACTTCAGCTCCCCAGCACATTTCTCTCGCAGCATTAGCTTGTTTGGAGGTGGGCTGTGGCAGCAGCTCTGTCCTGGGCTCCCCAACCCACCACAGCACCTCACCAGACAAAGGTGCTGCTCCCCTGAGGCCACCAGGGGCCATAATTTAGAACCATTAATGTTGCTGTTGCAGCATTACTACTATTACTATTATTATTATCTTTCTCATCACCATACAGACTTGTCTCAAGAGCTGCAAAGTTCCTGTGCTGGCTCATTTCCATACTTTAATTGTTTAAGCAAACAGAAATAAACCCACACCAAAACTTAGCAGTTCTGAAAGCAATCAGTATTGCTGGTGCTGTGATACATTTAGTTTTCCCACTGGCTAACAGAGCTGTCTCGAGGTCTACGGCTGCATCAGGGCTTGTGCTTTTGGAAGTGATGGAGCATGGCTAATGAAATCTTGTCTGCATATTTTTGGATACATGTTTTGTAAAGATGCTTCCAAGTCAAATGTATTATTAAATATGCAGGGACTCATCTGTCCTTCTTGAGCTGGAGGAAAGCTCTGAACTGAAACAGCATGGTACTGAGCCCAAGGTTCAGTCCCCATATGGGCCAATTCCTTAAGAGCTGATTTGATGCTCTTTGTGGGTCCCTTCCAACCCAGAATATTCTGTGATTCTGTGAGTCTCTTCCCTTAACCCTTCTGAGGTCAAACTCTTCTGGTTTATGTACTAATTGGAAAGAATCGATTCCTTTATCAGGTTTTTGAAAATGGTTGAGGGTAGCCAAGCCAGCAGAAGTACCTCTGCCTCATTCTCCCTGAGCTTCCCAATGATGCCTACTCAACTCCTGGAATTTTATCTTCTCCACTTCTGTCTTGCAAAGCATGTAGCACAGTGATGACATATCTGTCACCACTTTTTTCAATACTGTGAAAAATCAGATAGGAATAATCCAATCCATTTTTTATTGACTTAGCCGTAGGCTAACTCACATGTGATACTCCCTGGAGTATTTTTCTGCATTACAGTCTCTAATGTTTTATGCTACATAAATATAATAGCACATAATTTATAGGCTTATATAGCATTGCATTGCTATTCAAGCTTTATTTAAACTCCTTCTGTTGGAAACAACTTGCTTTTCTATATCAAGTATCACAATATTCTCAACATGCTGATATTTCAGCTGTTCTGCAGTCTTTCTTTTGTTCAGTGGGCTTTAAAATACTAGTAATTATGTCTCCTTTGGAGCTAGTTGCTTTGCCTTTAAAAAAATCTCTCTTATATGGATTGAGTGTGCTGCTAAATTTCATTTAGCATATGAATTTATCTTTCTAATTTTGTACATTGATTTCTGTGGTTAGAAATTCTACACATTAGGCACTAACCTTTGCAAAGCCTTTAATGTATGTGCTACTGGGAGTGGAGATGGAGCTGTTCCTAAAAACGAAACATTGTGGAGCACTTTTTGGGGATTGGTATCTAATTCAAAGATGAGGTCTAGTAAAGCAGCCTGTTCTAAATTAAGCCTTCTGATTTAAGGCCAAATGTTGCTTTTGAAGCATGTCAGCATAATCAGGGAAAATTTGAGCCAAACTCAATTAACAATTATGAGGAGTTTGTTCTTTCATTTTGCTTTCAATTTCCTTATACAACAGCCAAGAAAAGCCTTGGTAGCTGTTGCAGCTACCTATTACTACTATTACTATTATTGTTACCTTTCTCATCACCATACAGACTTGTCTCAAGAACTGCAAAGTTTCTGTGCTGGCTCATTTCCATACCTTAATTGTTTAAACAAACAAAAATAAACCTACACCAAAACTCAGCATTTCTGAAAGTATTGTTCAGTATTGCTGATGCTGTGATACATTTTTTCACTAGCTAATAAAGGTATTGAAAGAATTAATCAGTTGGAATTATACTCCAGAAAGTGGATTTTGAACTATGGAAAAGGAGATCTAGCCATGAGAGCCTCTGACATTGCTTAAAGGTTCAGGTACTCCTTAGCCACAGAGAGGTCTGCTCTGCATTTTTTTTTAAGCAAGCTGAATATTTAGATTTCTATTAGCAATCTGTATATTCATACTATTATTTAAAATGTGGTATCTTTCTTCACCTGTGTGCATATATACACACGAAACCATGCCCTTTTTTCTAGCTAAATATATATTTTAATCTCTTGTAGCTTTATACAAAGAGAAGAATGTAAGTTGTGTTTCTTTTTAGTGTCTACCATCTGAAAGTTTGAAGAGAGATGAGTAGAATTTTTATAAATAGATATTATTATTATTATTGTTGTTCTTGTTTTTTTAAAAGTATTTCTAAATAATTAACTAAAAGCTAATGAATCCATAATTTTTGTGCCAGGGCCATAGAAAGATACTTTTAAAATTACATTCAGATGGCTGTTACCAAGGCTACTGAATGTGATAGTTTTTGTTTTCAAAAACTGTGAAAGAATAGTAGCTCAGAGCTGTTCTCACATTTTGCATTTTCAGAAGATTCCCTGGTGTGAAAGTGGCCATATTGCTACAGCAGCAAATCTCTATATATTAATTAAGTGCACAAATGAGATTTTTTTTCCTAGTGTATGGCACAAATAAAATATGCAAAACCACTTTCTAAGGAGCATCTGATGTGTGAGTGATTTAGGCTCGTTACTTGGTTGAGCACAGCTGAAATGGGGAATTGGTCTCTGAAGCAACATGACTCCACCTGAAACCTCAACAGACAGGAGGAACATCAGGCTCCTTTCCCGTGTTTCCTTTGAGTTCGTGCTGCTGAGCCAGCTGCAAAGCTCTCCATGTCTCCATCCTCCCCAGCTGGCATCTGGATCGTGCTGAGCTTCGTGCAGGAGTTGCTGGGTGGTGCAGTGAGCCCTGTCCCATCTGGGATGCAGGAACCCCCCTCCACCTTTACAGCAAGGCTTCGAAACTGAGGTACTTGAGATTTAGATCACTACTTCTGTATCTTTTTTCCTGCATCACGAAATGGTGCTGGAAGGCTCTAGGTGCTTGTTGGTGTTGCAGCTTTCACTCTGCGGTCTGTGCTCAGTCACCCTGCCTCGGGTGTGCTGGTCTTTGGAGCTGGGGTGGAGATGCTGTGCTCCTCCAGGCCTGTGAAGCAGTGATCCTTTGGATTGTAACTTTGATGCCTCATGTTATGTGGGCATTCACCCCACCCAGGGGCAGCAAGAGGTCTCCTTGCTTTCTCTTGATTTCTGTACTTTGATTTTGTGTTGGGAAATGTCCTAGTTTTGAAATGCCTAAATTTTGTACATCTCTGGTGGACCCTCATGGTGACTAAAATCAGTATTCTGGAGCTGTGTCTGTGCTGCTTTCCTCTGCTGAGCAAGAACGCTGCCAGAAAAAACCCCAACCAGCACCTTCTTTTACACTTTATTTCTTTTTTTTTTTTTTTCTTATTTCTTAGGGAATAACTAAAAGCTACAGAGGCCATAAAAGATGTAGCTCATTTTATGGGCTTCACTATTGGAGCTCTAAACCCATTTTTTTTTCCAGAAAAACTTTTTTAAAAATCAGCATGTAAACAAGAAGCCACTTCAGCCTCAAAGGCCACGCTGTTGTCATTTCCTCACTGCTGTGTCGCTCACCAGCTGCCAAGAGTGGGCCGAGGAGGCCTCCTCCTCAGCACTTCCACACTGAGGGTACACCACAAAACACAGCTTCTGCCCCCAGCACGTCATGGACTCTGCAAGGAGCAAATGGCCAGTGGTTAATGGGTGATTCTAAACAAAAATGTGATGCTGGAGCAATGCCACGTGGGCAGGAGGCTACACAGCCCTGCTGCCCCACTCACCACCCCCTCCAACCCTTCTCAGCTCCAGCTCAGTGATCAAAGAGGGTTTGTGGGCAGATTGATTGGACAGCTTTAGGGATACATTTCCCAGCCCCTCACAGAGCTGCCAGTGCTGCCCATAGCAGGCTGACAGGATTGGGATGGGATTGGGATGGGATGGGATGGCTGCCAGCCCTCCTGTCACTGTGCCAGCCTGGCTGCAGTGACCACTGGCCTTGGGGAGCTGCTGGCAGCAGAGTTCACTGCAGCTGATGAAAAGCCTCCAGTCAGAGCAGAGGGCAGTGTGCTTGTTTGAAAGTCCTCGCTTTGGAGCAAAATGATTAAAAAGTCAAACACAACCAAAACATAGAAGACTTATTTGCAGTTTTAATTTTATATGAGGAATAATGGAAGGCTTTATAAGAAACTTTTGAGTATGAGATAGTTCATCATGTCGCACAGGGCTTGTGTGACATGACGTGCTGGTGGCACAGTGGAAGAAGGCTGTGCAAGGGTCAGACAAACTCCTCAGTCCCTTTGTGATTGCTCATTTAGTCTCCATGTGCGTAAAGTGACACCCTGGTGTATTTGCCACAGGACAGGCTGCTGTGAGCAAGCTGAGTGGATGGGCACAGAGGCATGAGAAGAGGCAAATGTACCTGAGAGTGACCTAAACATCTGCCTGAGCAAGACATCTACCTGGCCACTTTGTGCCCAGGGGCTGCCCATGGTGGCTGGCCTCATACAGGCAGTGTCCTGGCTGTATGTGTGTGTGTCAGAGTTTAAGCAGGGAGGGCAGTGAGGCACGTAGAGCTGGCTTACCTATTAGCCTATTTACACACTTTGGTTTATTTCTCCAGTAGACTCCAAGGAAAAACACTGGCACTCCGGTTAAAATGATAATTAGTCCAACCCCACAGACGATCGGCTCAGAGTATAAGCTGAAGATCAGCAGAAATGCCCAAAACGCCAGGTAAGTGATGGGGATGAGGAGGTTCACCTACCAGGAGAAAACAGAGCAGAGCACGACTGTGCAGAGCAACAGCAGTGGCTGAGTGGTTGTGCTGGGCTGCAGGCAGTGCTGGCTTCAGGGCCCCCATGGGCTGTGTCCCCTTCCCTCTACTGCTGTTGTCCTCTCTGCCCATCCCAACAAATTCACAGGAGATGAGATCTGCCTGTGTATCCCTCTTCTATACTCTGGCACTTGGGGACATGGTTTGGGAGGTGTTCCCATCCCACCCTTTGCAACCCTATTACAACCAAGAAGTTTAGCTTTAACAGTGTCACCTTGATAGGTCTGAAGATTTTGGGTTTCTTCCAGCGTAAAACAATCAGGCCTATAATTGTCACTCCATAGCAGAGGTAGTTAATAAATGACACGTAGTTGATTAGCGTGTATGTGTCTCCAACAAGCATGATGATAAGTGTGGCCAAACACTGCAAAAAGAAGAGCATAGCCTTGAGCCATTACTAGAAAAGGTAGCTTAAAAACAACAAAACCAAGCAAAAATCCCATTAAAGCATTAAAAATCCTTTTGTTTAAGGCACCTGCTGGGCATGTGCTGCCTCCTGTGGCTCTGTGCCTTATCCCCAAGCTGTGCCACCAGGGCTGGGGCTAAATGGGTATTTGGCTGAAGCCAGAGACTAGAGGGTCTGTTTATAAATACCCTGGGGTGCTGTCATGGCATCTCTGTTGCCCATGGCTAGGACATGGGGAAGGTTGGCAAAGCTCCCACTCCACCTATTTCTGTTAAGTTTTTAAAAGCTATTGAACCTTATGGTGAGGACTCCAGGTGAAAGGATTTCTTGGACTTAACATGTTGTGTTTCAGGCACTCTGTTGTGGCAGGTGCTCTGTATATATTATAATGAATTAGAGGTTTGCCCTTTCTCCTGCTGGGTCATGTCACAGCTGATCAGCATCAATCTTTTGAGCATTACTAATGTTTGGAAACTGGCAGATGGATGGTGGAAATTTTAATGCTTTTTGCTTGCTTTTTTGAACTCTATGTCTGCCTAATACTGATAATGAATTCATTTTCATCTTTTTTAGCTTTTATATATTCTCTATATTCTTTGCACATACATTTGTAGCGCTGTAGCCTATTATAGTATTTGTAGGTAGCTTTTTACCTACCCTATTAGACAGAAAGACAAAATAAATTCCCCAGTGGCTCCAAGCTGAGGATCCAAGGTTAGGTTATCTGGAAGCCAAGGTTGAAACTAGCTCTCTGAGACACATTTTCATTAACAAAGTTTAGTGCCTATCTAAGTGGGGGGGGGGTTAAGAAAAGGTTGAACTGAGGGGGAATTACCTCATTATTTATGTCTCTAACTGGGGAATCTTGTTAGTTATGCTAGTTTGCTAAACATAAAAAAATTATATGCACTTTATGCTACATGTGCATCTTTGGCGCTTTCCACCCAGCAAGTTGTGCCCCTAAGGGTCCTTATAAAGGTAACCCTTTTCATCACCTAACTGTGTCTATCTCGTGATTTTAGGACCATCATTTAGGACCATAGAGCCAGGAGAGCTGACCTGGGGGCCAAGGCAGTGCTCCTTGAGCCCCCACCCCCCTCTTTGGTACCACAGGGTCTGAGCACTCACCTGCACCAGATACTGGTCCAGTGAACACTGCTGGGGCCCAGAGCCTGAGGGAAACTAAATATCCAAATTCCTCCAGAGAGTGCTCAAGATTTTGGTCTGTGTTGATCCAGGCTCCCTTTTTGCTCATGTCCCTTTTTCCCTAATTAGCTGTTTTCATAGTAAATTCCTCCCAGGAAGGAAGGTTTCTGCACCTCCAGCACCAGGAATTAAGCACCACCACCAAATGCCCCATTGGTCTCTCTGTTCCCCTATTCAAAGCCTTGCAGGCTTGGCAGGGGGATTTCAACACCTTGAACAGTTTCATCACAAAATTAATTTAAAACTGGACACCATCTCGTATCGCTGATATTTAACATGACTGCTGCTCTCCCCTGAAGTGTGCCCTGTGTCATTCGTGTGTACAACTCTCCACTGCCACTGGTGGGTTTTGCAGAGACGTTGCTTGGAGTGGCAGGATTCCAGTGTGGGTGACACTGATGTGTCAGATCTTACTCCCAGAGTGGGTGTCATCCCCATGGCTCATGGCTGAAGCCCTCTTCAGGGCTGCCCTCCTATGGCCTGGCCATAGCCACATGGCTGGCAGGGGGGCCAGCTACTCCACACCATCTTGCAAAAAAACCCAAGTCTGTTTATTTTACATTTAGCTTGGCCCCTTGATTTTTGGAAATAAAATTGTAAATCAGTAAAAAGAAAGGCCTCACTGGTAGTGTTGAAATAGGTGTTCTCCATCAACAAACCAACCTCTCTCCATGCAGTGACCTGGGTGTGATTCAATGGAAGAGGAAAGGAACTTGATGTATTTATTAGGTTTGCCTAAAGCGTGGCCCCGTTTGCTGCTGTAGCTGCTTACACTATACTATTATTACCTTTCTGTTTGTTAAGAAATAAATATTTCCCAGCAGTGTTTGATGTGCACTGAGCTGCATTAAAGCACCTTCAAATGATGAATTGATATGCAATGCTTGTTCTGTGATTTGCACTGGGATTCAAGGGAGATGGCATGGCATGGATCAGTCAGCTCAACAAGCAGCTTGCTCTTGTTGGAGCTGTTCCACAGAGAAACAGCCTCTGAGACTCAGGGTGTTGTTTCAGCTGATGTATTTTTAAGGACAAAGGAGTTCTGCCTCATGGGCCCCAGCTGAACACAGGATCCCATGATGGCTGCCCAGGGCAGTTTACCCCAAACCTTCATTGGGCAATAGGCAAGATGTTTGTGATGGGCCACTAAGCCCCAGGAATGATGTAAAACCTCAGCAAGATGCATATTTTGTCATAAAAGGGGAATGAGCAGGAGGCTTATTTGGTGAAATTTTATATGGGTGTATTGTGCCAGAATTGCTGTTAGAGCCAGGAGACATGTAAACATGCATCTTTCTAGTGCATCTGGGGTCAGCCCCTCGTGGTTTTGATATCAGTGACAAATCTGCAGTTGGCAGCCATTGATGCACCCAAGATTGCAAGCAAATGCCCTTTTGGGAATTCCTTTGCTTGGGCCCTGCAGCCATGTACAGCAGCAATGCGAAACATTTCCTTCTTTATCATCTTCTCTGCCACTGTAAAACACATCACACATTCTAGTTTCACTATTGATAAAAGCATATGAAGCTCTTGGTTTCAAGTAATAACTTCCCTAAGTCATTACTGTTGTGGAAATTTACACTGCCCAGAAAGTGAGGGGAATGTTTTTCCCCTGGGAGCACATCAGCAACAGGACCAGCCCCCAACAGTCCAAAGAGCTGGTCCTTGGTGTCTGATCTTTGCAGGTGACCTCTTGTCTGCCTGATGTACCATTCAGCACACATGTTACTCAGGACCACTGTAAGCATTGTCCCTAATTAATTTTTTGGCCTGTGAAAGAAAATACCTGTGGCCCTCAGAGAACTGCCTGATCACCCCTCACAAGATGTCTTGGTTGTTGAAAGTAATTATAGGAGCACTTTGTCCTTTCCCTGGGACCCACTGTATCTCTGGCTTTGGTGGCAGGACCTAAAGCAGCCTTCCCTGAGTGGGATTAGCAGTGACCATGGAGATTTCCAAATGTTTGTGGGAAGCAGAAAAAATTGGTCTAAGGGTCTTGTCTTTTCTTAAAGAAAGTATTTCTGTTTCAAAAGCCAGACCCTATCTCTTGCTGCAGGACAGGAGTTAATGAGCTTACACTGCAACTCTTATGAGGGAAACCCTTTAGGTGTCAAGGGGATTGGGAGAAGGAGGAATTATTTCTGAAGCTGAAGAGTTCTTCTCTCTGGGGCAGTGAGAGCTGCTCAGCTGGCACCTCCCAGCTGCAATTTGGGCTGACCCACTACTCCTCTTCTGGGATAAAACCACCACTCAAGCTCTTCTCTCAGTGATTTAGTGTTTCTAAAAGCAGGTTACATGCTTTAGATACAGGTGACAGAACAGGGATAGTAACACTTACACAGACAAGAAGGGCAGGAATGGGCGTGCAGTGCTTGACGTGGATCATGGCAAGCAAACTTGGCAAGTGGCCTTCTCGAGCACCAGAGAAACATAACCTGGAAATAAGAAGAGTAATGATTAATCCACTGGGTATGCAACAGCCTCTCCAGTCCCTAGTCATATAACACCTCTTATCTCAACCACCTGCTTTGGTCTTCTCATGGAAGGGAGCTGTGGCTGCAGCTGCAGAGACAACTAGAAACTGTGTCCCCTGGGGAAAGGCACTTAAACTAAACCCTCCCGTGTACAAAGCCTTTAACAGCTAATGTCACCTGGGAAAAACCTGCTCTGAGGTGCTGAAATACCTCCAACAAGTATCTGCTGGCCAGCGTTGTGTCTTCACCCAGTGAGGGATGAATACTCTGAAGGTTGTGTGGATATTTACAGTGTCAAGAGGTTTTGGATAAGGTCTAACATGCCTTAGCATCTCACTTTTAAGTGTATAACCTGTTACATATGCACTTCGATTTGCTGCATATCATACCCATGAAAGTGCTGTGATAAATAACTTTCCCAAGGTACTTGAGCTCTTTCCTCAAAAAACTTTATAACTTCTAAATTAAATTCAGACAGGTCAGTTATTATAAACAGACTTTATTGATTGCAATCTTACAGACTTTACAGATTCTGGTCCAACTATCAGCAGTATCCATGCAAAGCATCTTACTTGAAAGGTGATTTTCCATCATGGGCATGAAAATTCCCGTAACTGAGTACAGCACTAGGCCATAAAGCTCCTCTTTGAGCAAAGCACAGTTTAGCTGGGAGCTACTGGAACTTTACTGATATAAAATTACTTTGGTTTCATGCTAAAGCTGTGTTTGGCTCCTACTGTGAATTATTCCACATCTGCAAACACTTTCAATAACTCATGAGGATTAATTTGAAAGAAATTTCATGATTCAACATGTTAATTTGAAACAGAATAATTCATAACTGATTGTATCCAACACACCCAACAACAGCGTCATGCTCTACAACATCCAAAATGTCTAGCTACCATTTCTTTAGCAAATGCAATTAAAACAGCCCCTCCCCAAATCAGATAATGTTCATAAAATTGTACTCCATCTAACCTTGATGAGGTAAAAAGGTATCCATTTATTCCTCCAAATGTAGATAGGGCCACTGAGACTGGCATAACCCAGGAAAAATAGCCCAGTAACTTTTCACCAAATGTCTAAAGCAACAGAAGGCAGAGAAACTGAAATACACTGCAAAGCACAGTACTGAAATTAAAGTGTATTTTAGACATGCAGGGAATGGTTTACTTACTACCGCCACAGCGTTGGAGGACAAGAGCTCTTGGGGTGACATGGCAGTGAAATATGCAATGTTGGTGAACGTATACACAAATGTCACCAATGGGATGGATATGAATATGGCACGAGGTAGGTTCCTAATAAAAGAATTAGGAGGGTAGATAAGAAATTACAATCAAGCACAGTGAGACCACAACAACTGCGTACGGCCCGGGGATGGTCACTCAGCTGGGAGGGTTCACTGGCTGCTGCTCTGGAGGGAAGCAGAGCTTCCATCAGCTCTCTGACCCTCTGCATGTTAGAGAAGGCCAAAAGGGCAATGAAACACTGTGTGTGCAGGGAGCTTCCTGGGACAAAGACACCACGAGCTCCATTTGGGCTCTTGGGTGGGACTGGGACAGACTTACTGAAAAATGAAACATTCCTTTCCCAAAAGCCCTATGTACAGACACCATGGTGGAATACAATGTCTGGCTTTCCTTTACCTTCACCTGCTCTGGAAAGGAAGGGGATCCTGTGGTTCAGCTGCTGCCTTGGGCCGTTGTGTACTGTAAACCTGGTCTGGTCACACCAGGCCAACTTACAGTAGTACAGATGTACTTGATCTCCAATCCAGAGACCTTAAAGGTAGAAATCTGAACTGTTCTGTATATAACATAATGCATTTTTCTTTGTGTATCAGATTTGGAAAAAAGGTTTTAGAAAGCATGTTTAACTTTGTGAATTTGAACAGATTTAGGAAAAGTGGGAAGTGGTTTTGGTTATCCAATTTTTTTTATACTTTAATTGCTCCTCTAAGGCTGCAACAATAATTTTTGAAAAAAGTCCATTTACTCCATTCTCTCTTTCTTTCTCAACTAAGGCCATATTTACCTTATTTAAGCAATAACCTTTTTATTATTCAGCTTTGAAATTGTGGTGGTCCATTAAAATATTGTTGTTTATTAAGGAAACACATTACCACACTTTCTTTATTCCTGATGAGATCTCTGGACACCACTCACTGGTGTGCAGAGACGCTCATAAGGCTGTAGCTTTAAGTCATTCCAAGCTGTAGTAGTTTAAATTTCTTCTTGTTTAATTGCTGTGTGCATTGGATGCCCAGAAATAACTAATGCTCCAAGAGCTGCTCTTGACATTTGTCATTCCACTTTACTAACTTAGAAATGTTGAAACATTTGAACTTTGCTAAACTAAAATTCCCTTTCCCTCCAGCCTTCTCAGCCTGCTTGTGAAAAATCATTTCCAAACCTCTTTGCATACCCTGGATCAGCAGTGACCCAGTGTAAGTTGCCTTGGCAGGCTGGTGGCCACAGCTGTGCTGGGGCAGAGGCTGCCACTTTCACTGCCCAGCTAGTCTTCTCTTTCAGGTGTCTGTGGGAGACCTTGGGGTGAAAAAGCAAAGCAATTTCCAGGATAATTTAACTTTTTTATGACAAAGAAGATTCTCCCTGTAGATGCTTGTGTGGTGTCTCATCTATGGTGAATTTTCTGCTGTGGAAGATTGATTATGATTTAATAGTGATATAAAGATACTGCCTTGGCTATCGGCTGCTTCGATTCAGTTAATACCTTGTGCAATATTTTTTTAATTTCAGTGTTTCTGTAACTTGCCTGCTGCCTGTTCTAAACAAAAATCTCTCTCCTTTAGAAAGACCAGTTCCACAGACATGGAATGACATTGCAGCACCTTATGAAATGAGTAACACTACCAGATAGCTCCACTGTCTCAGCACTTCAAGGGGAGTGTCATGGAAATGGATACTTGCCTGCGGGGATCAACCAGCTCTTCTGTTACATAGTTCAAGAAGTTCCAGCCACTGAATGCAAAGGATCCTTGAAGAAAAGCTAATGCTAAATGCCCCACAGATGGAGTCATCCAAAAGTTGAATGCGTTGCTTGGTGCCAACTCTTTGTAGTTTCCTGCATAGAGAGCGCAAGCAAGATGTTAAGCCACGCCTACCTACCTCACACACCTTAAAACAGGTAAGCTTTCACTTTTTATTCTTTATTCTTGATTGTAACTGACACTTCATGCTCTTCATGTTACCATGGGCTGGCATAGCAATTGCAGTGCTTTCTGCAGGACAGTGTCCTGGTGAGGCAGCTCACCCTGTACAGGCACCCTTCACCACCATCTGTGCCCCAGCAACTCCTGAGAGCCTTGGTCAACCTGCATTGTCTGAGGGTGTATCCTTGGCAGTGTAAATTCCTACCTGCTCTTAATGAAGTTTTCTTTTACAAGAGTTTGGTGTTATTTAATAGAAATCCTTGAAAATAAAATGTCTATGGGACTGAAAGGTTTGTCAAGACCGTAGGACTACTACCACTGAGAAAACAAGTTTTCTGCTCTCTGTTAATGTAGTATTTCTTTATCCTTTATAAGACTCATCATATACATGATAAAAAAAATTATAAGTCTTTTGTACTTTCTGCTTTCCAATAACTGGTGAATGGATGAGACATTTTCCACCTATGTTTAATCTTATAAGTGACTTTTTGTAGGAAATTGGACTAGTGCCTGAAATGAAGCAGATATATTCCTGCCCTAGGCAAAGCATTGCTTATTCATTTTACACCCAGAGCATTTCAAATTCAAGGAATGCACAACAGATTAAAATTTTAAAGTAACTATTCTGAAGTATCATGAGCTTCTCTCCTTTAGTGTCTCAAATCCTACAAGGTAAGCTGGAAAGGGACTTTGTAAAGAGGATACAACTGATTTCTCCTTTGTGTCGTATTTTCCACAGCTGTGTTAGTATGCAACTCCACAGCTTGGCAAAACCCAGCACACCTTCAGGTCAGTTTGTAAGGAGGAAACAGTGCAGTAAGTGGGAAAAATCAAGTCTATTAGTAGTACCATACCAATGTTAGAGCTGTCTCACAGAGTACCTTTAAAGATCTGTATGAAGCCCACAACAATGATAAGGGTCAGGGCTAAGAGTTTTCCTGCTGTAAATATATCCTGAATGCGCGTTGCCCATCGCACACTGGAGCTGTTCACCCAGGTCAGGAGGACTGGAGAGCAAAAGACTGAATTCAGTGAAATGAAATTACGTTTATTTAAGAACATACAGTCAAAATATTGAAAAACACATACATGTTCCTGCAGGGAGCCTAGGAACGAGGGTGAAAAGGAGCATTGCCTTTCTCAAGGACACTCCCAGCTGCAGGGGCATCCCTGGCAGCCATCAGCCTTCACCCCTGGGCTCCCCCCAGCTCCAATAGCTGTGCTGGTAGTGCTCAGTGTGCAGGGATCATTGCCTCCTCACAGAAACAGTGAAATGCTTCAGTCCTTTGCTTTTGCCGGCTCCAGAAGTGATTAATGCAGAGCTGGCTGCACACTCCTGCACACTCACGTTTGTAAATGTGAAAGAAGAGTAGGAAGGGGAAGGGCTCAAATGGTGGTGGGTCACCTGTGCCAGGTGCCCATGGCTCTGTGTCCTGTCCCACGTGCTCACCTGCCGCCACTTTCCCTGGACCACAGGAATTCAGGTGCCTTTGTGCCTCACTCCAGGCCACTAAACTTGCTGCAGCCAAATGGAAAGGGACAGAACGTCCCACACCAGTCACAGTGCCTCTCCTGGGACCTCCCCACTGGCCTTTGGAGTTGTGGCCCTGACTCCAGCCTGGCTGGAGCAGCCCCTCAAGTGGTCCCTCGTAAAACCAGGGCAAGACCTGTGTGTGTGCAAGAAGCAAATACTCACGTAAACACACCATGGAGAGGATCCTGGAGGCATTATAGGGGGGGATACAGTTAGGGAAGACGGGTTGCAGGACATAGTTTGAGAAGGTCAGTGCAATGACAGCCAGACTAGTCGGGTACATGATAAGCACTGCGCTCCACAGCAGCAGAAACCTGGAAAGACAAGGAAAAGCACAAGAAAGCAGTGCTGGTGCTGTGCTGGAGGAGGTAACACATGCTCAGCCGTGCACAACGCATCAGGGCTGAGCACCTTGGTCCTGGTCACACATAACAGCCACTTACTCGTGACTCTCCTTATCCCTTTTCCCATGTTCTTAGCACAATCTGGATTTTCAATGAAACGAGCATGGTTTAGGAATGTGTGGAAGAGTGAGGATTATGACCAGCAGGCATGTTTTGATTTAACATGTTGTGTTTAGATGAAAGGAGCTCTGTTGCTCCTGGACTGACATGTTGCCACAGCAGACAGTAGTCCCTACATTAAAGGCACCTCTAAGGGGTTTTGGGAGGGCCTTCAGCCATAGGCAGCATCTGCACTCCTAGGGCTGCTATCAGCTCCTTGCTGGTCAGTCAGGGGGTTTCTTGTGGCTGCTGGTGTTGGCTCTCTGGCCCTGGCCAGGGCAGATGAGTGCTGCAGTTTTTTGTGATGGATCACAGGCATCCACTGGACTGGCTTGTCTGCCTCCAGCTGTGGCTTAAGGAGATTGCACCCAACAAGGTATCCCAGCAAATATAAAGTGTGAGATATTCTGGTTTCTCATACTGTGCAAAGGGAAAAAAAAAATTAAAAAGGCCGCAGTGGATCTGGTTAGTCTTTAAAAATATTTGAAGTATTATTATTTCTATAGTGAGAAGCGGTCACTGCAAGAAAGTGAAGTTTTTCTTGCCATGGATATGCACACACAGGTACACACACAGTCATTCATTCACATACATGCACAATTGTAATGTGCAGGGATGCCTGGCAAAAATGAGGGTTTGAAATGGTATTTCCATATAAGGCAGTATAATTTCTATATTACATGGGTTGCTCTTTAAGGGGCTGCACCCACCCGGTGTGTTCCCTGCTCCCAGCCCTGTCAGTGTGGCACAGCTGAGGGAGCCCCTCTCTGTGCCATTAACCTGGAGGGAGTTCTGCTTCCAGGGTGCTCCTCAGCTGAGGTGGTAAATGTCTCTCAGTGCCATCCTTTGCTTTGCCTTCTTATTTCTGAGAAGTATGGAGCAATTGTTAGCTACCAGAGTTTGGTTTGGTTAAACCAAACTGATGGAAGAACTCGGTGCCTTCCTAACTGGCACTGTAGTTTTTTACAATAAACTCAGCAGGTTTTTTTTCTTTCTCTTTATTTTATTGCATGATTTTTATTTTTTTTTCCCAGTTTCTAATGTTTTTCATTGTGGTTCAGAGCAGTTTTCCCTAGTGATTGATTTGTGCTATTTGGTGTTGTTGATGATGTACCCAGCTTGGGACAGCTCTGCAGATCCTGCTTGCCGAGTTAATTCAGCTGGTCCACACTGAAGAATAAATAGGACCTAAAGACTGCAATACCAACTTTCTGAATATGATTAGTATACTGATGGTGCTGATTGAGGTCAAGTTGTTTCATATGGCTGTCAACTGGCAGGGCCTTTGCAGAGACTACCAGTTTTTTCTGTCATGTTTATCTTCACTCATAGAAATGATGGAGGCTGAGAAAGGTATAAAACATTCAGTGGGGAGAATGACTCTGAAAACACTTATTTCAGGCAAAATCAGACCTTGTTTCTTTGTTGAAGTATGGAGTGTGGTATAGCTGGTATTGGGTAGAATATGGTTTAATGGGAATGGATTATTTATGACAGTCATGGATGGAATTGAAATGCAGGATTGATAACGCAAATTAAAGCAAATGCATAATTTTAGCAGAGAGGGACAAAGTTGCACTGTCAAATGTGAAGCTCAAGAGAGAGATGGAAGTAAAACAAGAAGGAAGCTTGCCTAAGGTGTAAGCCCACTTTTATCTTGTTTCTACAAGTAAATTTTAATCAAGACCTATTTCTGAGAAAAAGATCTCCACAATGGTCACTCAGATCACATTCACATCCCTAAACAACCAGCTCTGGGGGCCAGGCTGCAGCACTGGCATATGCCTTGTCCTCATAGTGCCAGCGGCTGCCAGAGCAGGATGAGGACCTGGAGGGAATGGCTGGGGATGGCTGGGAATGGCTGTTTCTGAGTAAAATGGCTTGTGGAGAGGGGGTGCTTGCTCGAGGCAGGGAGATGACAGCATGGCATACCTGGAATTACTTTGTTCTTCAGATGGAAAGTGGCAGAATTATTGCCCTGAGGGCTGAGCTATGGCACTGAGAATGTTTGGAGATGGAGCTCTGCCCTACCGCTTTTCACAGTTACTCTGTAACTGTGGTTACAAGAATACCAGAAGTTAAATCTTCTCTCGTTGCTGTCTGAGAAGTGATGAGATCTTTGTATCAGGCTTGAGACAGCTGAACATAAAGAAAAGGGAAGGTGTAGCTATTTGGTTGGTTTTGGGGTTTTGGTTGTTTGGTTGGGGTTTTTTCTTCTGAACATTGGAGTTTGCATGAGAAATCTGAGCTCCTACACACGCTGGTGGTGAAAGAGTGGAAAAATAACCTCCCTGCCTGTATTCCAGCTACTGGCTGGATGGCCTCTGCTCTGTTTGGTTGTTGAGTGTGAACCAAAGTTCATTGAAGTTAATGGCACACACTCCATCAGTGTGTATATGAATGAGACAATGTCTAATTAGAGCCCATTCCCCCAGATTAGAAACAGGCCAGAGAATGTGGTGCCACGTGCTACTCTAGGGAAGGTGAGGCATTCATGTCAAGGTGTGGCATTCATGTCCAGTCATCCCTGGACCAAAATTGAATTTTTTTGCAGATATCTCTGCATACTAATTTCCTCACCTGTGGAAAGAAATAAACAACATGGTTTGATCTGGGTCTTAAATAGTCTAGGAGACTTGGTGAAATTGGTTCTCAAACATCTATTTGGGATGTGCCTGTACTCCCTCAAGGATCTCACATTAGATATTAAATGTTATGGATTCAAAGCAGCCTGTGAAAGCATAAAATTCCAGAGTACCCTACTTGTGCATCATTAGCAAAATAAAACAGTTTGAAACAGGTGCTACAGTACAACTCACCTTAGTACAGTTCAGGCAGAACTGAACTGGTTTAAGTAAGCTGGAGCCAGTTTGAATACTGCTATCCTACACTGCTGAAAGACTTCCTGCCTTTGGAAAATTCAGATTTTTGCAATAATAAAAAAGAAACACAGAAGTATATTTGAAGCATGTTATACCTGGAGTTTAGAGTGACACTAAAACTCCCTTGCTGACTGATTTTAATAAGAACATATGTCCAGTCACTGGTCTCTGCTAGTGAAGCAGCTGTGTTAGCTGCAGCGTTAGCTGAGCATTCAGAAGAAGTTGTATTGATCAGAAATGCACTGGGGAGTTTTTTATGAAGCTGAATTTATTCATTGTTTTCTGCAAGAATACATATTAAGCCTTTTATTTACTATTTGGGGTAATGTTCTTTTTATGACCCATATAGACTTGCAAGCCCATATGCTTGTAAGAAGCTGTGCTCAGATGGCTCCTACAGCACAGGCTGTGACTCATTCCCTGCAGTTTGTGTGCTTGCACACAGATGCTATTTAAAACCAAAATGATTTCTAAATAGAGATGAGTCTTTCTCTCATACCAGACCAGAGCCTAGTAATACTGGAACCCTTCCTCACCTCTTCCTTCTCCCCTGGCCAGAGGAGCTGGGGAGTGTCTCTGCTCAGGGCTGTCTCCAGTCAAGGTTTGCCATCACCACCACTGTTCAGCAGTTTCATGCTGTCCTTGAGCTGGACTCAGAGCAGTGCTGCTGCTCTGCACCCACAGCTCCTGCCAGCTCAGGAGGTGGCCCTGTCCTGCCTCTGTTATTCTATTCACCTACTTGCATCACACCAGCAGTGTGGATTTTTAAATTAAAAGTTATGAAAACAACTATCAATACTGCCAGAAATGGAAGCTGGGGCAGGTAGTACTCCTATGGCTGTTGCAATCAAATAGTATTTCTTTGTGCCTTCTATCTATGGAGTAAAACATAATAAATGGGAGGATTTTGGGAGACAGGGAAAAGACAACAGAACTGTTGTGGTCTGGATGGGTACAGGTTTGTTATAAGTGCTCTTGTAACAAACATCTTTGTGTGAATAGACCAAACCATCCAACTGGTCACTGGGAAACTCAGATGCACTGGAAAAGCAGATGCACTAAAGCTTTGTGTGCTGAGTTTGACATACTTTGTTGTAGAAGGATTAAATCCAAAGAGACAAGCAGTGTTTTTTACCTCAGGGAGGCACAGTGCAGACCCCTTTAAGCCCAGACCCTGTGTGCAGCTGCCAGTGGTGAACAGGCACTTCCCAAGTGGGGAGCTGAAGGTGCTTGTCAGAGTTCCCCAAAGCTGCAGGCTTTAGGTGGTGGCTCAGCAAAGTGCAGCAGGTCATAATCCTGGTTTGACTTTACTGGAAAGTATGACCAAATCCCCCCTTTTTACACCAAAACCTACCTGAAGGCTTTTGCCTAAGGCAACACTTTGTCATTCTAATTTCTTTTCTTGGGAGAAGAGCTAAAGTCTCTACACAGCAAGAATGCTTCCCTTCAGGTGACAGGCTGTGCTTTTTTGATACTGCTGGTGAATTAGAAGCCTGGACACCAAGTAAGTGCTGCCCAAGCAGAACTTTCTGCCTTGGGAGGTGAGACTGTCCCCAGGTACCTGCTGGGTAGTGATCAATCAGCTGGCATGTGGTTTGTTACAGCAGTTGCATAGCTTGGTGTTTGCAGGTATCAGGCAAGTTCTCCGAATGTGGCAGAGTGAGCTGAGGAACAATTTAAACCTGGGTTTAGTTATACTCGATTTCTAAGTAGTTTCATTTTCTGCCCTAGAAAGCACAATTATTTTGGTTTTGTGGAACTCTGATGTTTCTGGCCTCCTTCACAGTGATTTCCAGGGATGTAACTTGTGACTGTTTGTGGGTTCTATGCTCTCATTTCCCTGGTCCCTGCTTGCGGACACTGTTCCTGTGAGTAGGCAATGGGGAAGCTGCTGCCTGCCTGCTGCAGTGCCCTGAGGAAACAGGAGCTTTGCTGTGCAGCTCCTGCCCCCGTGAAAGAACAAACCTCAGTGAAGAGGAGTTGAGGTTTGGTTAACCAAGCCAATGTTGTTGTTACCTCAATCTGTTCTGTGGTGTCCATGTAATTTTCTATGCAAAGAGGGACAGCAGTCAGAGGAGAGATTCCATCAGCTGAAGAAACAGACTTCATGAACCAGCATAAAGCAATGGCTTAAGTCTGACAAGTATCAGAAATGTACCTTGTGACCAAGCATGTCTGTAATGCCAGCTGTGCCCAGTGCCTGTGTGGTACTGAGCTGAGGCAGGCAGCCTGTGGGACAGGGTGGCAGACTGCCTGTGTTATGCCTGTTCTGTCCTTGCTCAGCAGCCAGCTCAACTGTTATGAGCTCATTTTCCATCTCACATGAGAAGGAAAACTCTGGTTTGGTGTATTTTTTTTCCTTATAGTTTTCTGTACTGGTGCAAATTTTTCTTAACTAAACCACCAGCACATGGTATGGCCTCTCTACTTGCAATGGGAGAGCTGGTCAGAACATTCTGGTGCTTCTCTAGTAGCCTGTGAGTACAGGCTGACAGCTAAATTTATTGTGTTGAATACATGAAAAAGTTAAAACTCAAACAAAAAGATAACTTCCTTTCACTTGTCCTTTCCTCCCTTAGCCACGCTACTCCATTATTTTCAAAGAGAAATCATTCCCTGAGTTAGCATTCTGTATTTACAGCACTTGGTTCTTCTGTACAGCTACAGTAAGTGAAGCTGCTTTATTTCTGGTAAGTAGCTCCAGCCTGGCCTCCCTGATGGGTAAAGCTCTTCAATACCAGGCACTGATCATTCATGACTGGCACACAGGAATATCACTTGGACACAGCATCACTCTTTTCTGTCACGGACTTTATTGAGTCAGTGAGGGAAGTGAAAGCATCTGTCACCTTCCCTTGCAAAGCAGCACTGGGAGGTCTGTGTAGGGGCATTTTGATATTTCTAACAGAGAACAGAAAGATTGATTTTGCTAAAGCATTTTTATTGATAAACGTTGTCTCTTCCAAGTCGGATGGCTTTCCCACAGCAAATACATAAAATAAACATGTTTTCAAATGAGTTTGTACAGATGGGGTACTTACCCAGCTAACCCACCAAAAATCTCTGTGACATAGGAATAATCCCCTCCCGACTTGGGGATGGTGACTCCCAGTTCAGCGTAACACAGCGAGCCGAGGGCAGCCGCACCTCCGCCAAGCACCCAAATAATGAGAGCGAGTCCCACCGAGCCAGCATGCTCCAAAACTCCTTTTGGTGAAATAAAGATCCCAGAACCAATTATATTACCTGGCAAGGACAATAGATTAGTGAGTAGGACAATAGCAGTGAGATAAAAGAAAGTAAATATTTTACTTTATTTATTTTTAAAAAAGGCAAACAAGCCCAAAGCCCCACTCAATCAAGAAAGACAGCCATGCCATCCCCACAGCCCCCCTTTTAGATTTTGCATGACTGTACTTTTTCTGATTACAGCCTGGCAAAAGTGTTACCAGGGATGGCAAGTGTGTGCTCAGCTCTGCTGAAGCATGGCAAGTGTCAGCTGAGGTTTTCTGGCATGAACTTACTCAGCTTGCACTCACCTGCCATACCCAAGTGTATTATTGAAAGGAGTTAGAAGTGACTTTGTAATGAAGATTTTTCATCCACTTCTAAGAGGAATTCAAACCAGTGAAGTCCCATTCCCAGAGAGGTTGGGAGGTCAAGAAAACAAAAGAGTAGCATTGTCTATAACGACAAAAATAACACCAAAAGGTGTGCTTGTCCACCTAGGATGGATTTAAGATTGTGCTTGAAAAAGTCATCTCAAAATCTGAAATACTAGAAATCCATTAACATTTTGTACTTGCAATACCTCTGCTGCTTAGTTGTCAGCCATAAATTTCAAAGTTATAACGTGGTATGACTAAAATATTGGGCAATATGAGACAATTGAGACGATGTGAGTTGAGGCAGTGCTGGCTATAGGAAAGGAGTGCTGGATACCACAGATGCTCTTTTTTCACATGGGGCTAGGGTGTATTATATGATGGGTGAGCAGCTGGCTCACGGAGCAGGCACAGAGTGACAGTGACTGGGGTGACACCAGGCTTGTGACCTGTCACCTGTGGGGTTCTGCAGGGCTCCGTCCTCAGCCCTGTGCCTTCAGCATCTTCATTAATGGCTTGGACCCAGGTCTCAAAGGAGCACTAAGGAACTTTGCTGGTGACACTAAATCAGGAGGAGCTGTTGACTCCTCTGAGGGCACAGAGGCCCTGCAGAGAGACCCAGACAAATGGGAGAGATGGGCAATCCCCAACCACATGAAGTTTAACATGGGCAAGTGCCGGATCCTGCACCTGGGATGGGCACCCCTGGCTGTGTGGATGGACTGGGGAACGAGAGGCTGGAGAGCAGCTGTGGGAAGGCACCTGGGGGTCCTGGTCAATGGCCAGTGGGATCAGAATCAGCAGTGCCCTTAAGGCAGGAGGGACATCCCTGTCCTGGGGGCATCAGGCCCAGCATTGCCAGCCCGGCCAGGGAGGGGATTGTCCCACTCTGCTCTGGGCTGGGGCGGCCTCACCTCGAGTGCTGGGTGTAGTTTTGGGCACCACAGCATAAGAAAGACATGAAGCCATTGGAGAGTGTGCAAAGGAGGCCACAAGGATGGGGAAGGGTGAAGGAAAAGCCTTAAGTTATAAAACCCCCTTAAAAATTATCTGGTACCTGCCAGCACACATACCTGTGTATCTCCATTTTTCACAGATCAACATACCTGAAAACACTACACTTTTGTGAGGAGCTGATGGTATTTTGGGGAGCATGCTGAAGTTCAGACATAGTATTTTTTACCAAGAGAGATCTGTAGGTTTCCACTGCCTCTTTGGGATGGAACCATTTTCCTCTCTGGCCATTCCAGTACTGAATAAATGCCCAAAGAAAGAATAACTGCAAGGGTCCCCTGGCTGCAGGGAGAAGGTATCTGTGGCTTAGAGTGCTGGCCTCCTGTTATGGTAAGACTGCCAAAGCAGTGCTCCTCATCTGCAACTGTGAGCTGGAAACAGCCAGAACTTCCTTTGTTTAAGGAGAATACTTTCTGGGCGCAGCTATCTGAAGGAGCAGGACAAGGACCAGACAGCTTTCTGGATGGTTCTTTCATACAAATATTCACAGGATTTTTTTGGTAAATTAAGTAGCTATCATATTTTTAAAATGTCCTTCATGAATGAATAAAGAATAAGGCAAAATTACCTTCAAAATTCATTGCAGATTTCCTATTACTTTGCACTCGCTGCATGTGTAAAAGCTGTACCAGTAGGCATGGAAGTGCTACACCTCTTCTGACAACAAAATGTTCTTATGGAAACCTGCCATGAATGTGGTAAATGTGCCCAAAAAAGCACCTTCACTTCACTCAGCATAGGTTATGTTTAAAAATAGATTTGGTGGAGATACTGAAATGCTCCAGAAAACGAGCTGTCAGAAACTGCCTGATAAGAAGCAGTTTTTAGGAGGTCATGGTCAGCAGGAAGGAGGGAATTGGGGTGAGAAAATACAATATGCACTATTTCATAGCATGATGCACATTTTCATAGCATGCTATTTTGTCATCTCTTGTTTCTTGGTGTTGCCTTTTTTCTCCTTTTCACAATAATATGGAATAGGTGGTATAACAACACCATGACAACCTCAGCTTTTGTTTAAAAATTATGTTACTAACCCTTATGAGTCATTTTAGAAAACTGCAAAACACAGAAGGCAAGTATAA
Source organism: Erpornis zantholeuca (assembly GCA_013400515.1). Lineage (NCBI taxonomy): Eukaryota > Metazoa > Chordata > Aves > Passeriformes > Timaliidae > Erpornis > Erpornis zantholeuca. Next base: position 107,157 of record VZTN01021048.1, read on the forward strand.
TATCCTGTAATATATATATATCACTTCTGAGATCTTTATCTTGTCATGATTTTTTTTTTTTTTGGACAATGTTGAGAGCAGTTTCCACATCCTAGAAAAATAGGAAACGGGGGAGGGGAGTTAAAAAAACATAAGGAAGAAATGTCTGTGTCTTTTTATGTCTCCAGTCAAGTAACACATCCAGCAGTGCTATAGTAAAAGTAGTAGAATGCTTGTATGAAAGAACATCCAGAAAGCTGTCTGGTCCTTGTCCTGCTCCTTCAGATAGCTGCGCCCAGAAAGTATTCTCCTTAAACAAAGGAAGTTCTGGCTGTTTCCAGCTCAGACAGAGTTGCAGAGGAGCCCAGCCTGTCCCCTGTGAGCCAAATGCTCAGCCCGAGTGGCCACACTTGCCAGCCCCGGTTCAGGTGAACCCAAAGCAGCTGCTGCAACATGGGCGTGAAGCGGCTCCAGCCTCTCCTAACAGCCATGCTCCATCTCTGACTTAGTGGAACTGGGTCCCAAACACAGTTTTCTGTGAAGAGAATGCCAAACCCCCCATCCTTTCAAATCTCCAGTTTATCTAATTATGTTTAGGACCTTTTGTGACCTGGCCCTGGAATTGTTTTCCCAGACCAGTCACACACGCAGAGCATGTAGTTTTGCACCGAGGTCAGCACCTCATGGAGAGCTAAACCATTTGGGAACTGTGGTAATGACGTGAAAATCAGGACATGGGGCTTATTGAAAAATCCCGTGTTTTCAGTTTGCCTCTGGCTTTTGAACTATGAGAGTGCATTTGGGGTCAGATAGGGGGTTTTGATGTTTTTTAATATAACTATGAGAACGGAAACTCCTCTTAAATGAAAGCTGAATTCTCACCAAAACACTTCAAGAACTGCACTTTGAAGGAAAACAGTATCACGATGCTTGTGAGAAAATAAAGGAACTTGGTAATACTTGGTGTATTCAATTAGTATGCAAAATTCTTAGGGCATCTTTTATTTATCTGCAGCACACAGTCCACATAGACTATAAAAATAATGGATCTTGCAGCCTGTTGAAAGCATCCATCAGTTCTTTAATAATGGACTTACTTATCATATGTAGAGACCATGTTTGGTCTTGCTTGGATAAAACCAAGCCATTTCCTGTGTAGTTAGCAAAGAAAAATATCACTCATGCCTTTTTATTGCATGCACATTTCTTTAAAGATCTGTTATACATCTGAAACTCTGAATGGGACAGTAATTTGTCTAAGCAGCTCTTTCCCCTACAAAGTGAAGTATCAACAACAAAAATTCTGTGCCCTCCCCCTGCCTTTTTTTTTCTTTTGGCCACAGTCAGGTAATGCAGTTTGTGACTAGTTGTTCAGTGAAGTATTATAGTTATGTCAGAATGATTTTTTGCTTTTTCTTTTATACCCCTCTTACATACTCTTTTATATAGTTTTATGTATTCTCAGTGCTTTTAGCCCCACACTTGTACCTTCCCAAGGCTGATAACTCAGCTCAGTCCCATGGCACTGTTAAACCAGGAGAGCAAACATCCTGGGAGCCCCAGACACCAAGGGCCTCTCCAGAACACATTTTGGAACCTCAGCCAGGCCCAGCCAGGGGGAAGGTTCCTCAGAATGAGGGCTTCACTCCAGCCTCTCACTGGGGGATCTTTGATAAATATGTTAATATGTAAGGCCTATAGGTGTATTTCGGTGTGACAGGGTACAAGCATTTTCGGGGCATTCCACCTGGACCAAGTGCTGTACCCCAAGATCCTGAAGTAAATACTGAGGTAAAAACCCCTTTTCCCCATAAACCGTGTTTTGGTTTTAATTTTAAGACCAGGGAAAGTCATGAATAGCAGGCAACATTGCTAAAAAACTGTGCGAGGTTCACAAATGTGAATCCTGCCAGAGTCCTGCTTTCCTGCTGTTTGCTGTCCTCAGGAGATGGCACTCCTCACTCCAGGTGGGTCACGCAGCACTCAGAGCACACTGCAGGTACTGAGGTGGGGAGCTGTGGAGTTCAAAGGCAGGCAGAGCGAATGCCAGTGCTAACTGGGTGTCCTGCTTCCTTCAGCATTGCTGTGGAGGTGCATCCCATGCTTATCGAATCAGAATAGGAATTAGTAAGACAACAGTCAATCACAGTAGTCAGCATCATCAAAGATTATATCCCCAGCTGTATATTGGGTGTTTCACTGCTACAGTATGACAGGTGGTCTGTGTCTGGGTATACTGACAGTGAAGGGCAAATCTGGAACCCTTTTCTCAGTGTCAATGTGTTGAAGCTATAGAAAATGGGATTTTTTTTTCTTTTAAATTAAATGTTTGAGACCAACCTGTTTTCAGGTACAGCTCTCTCTTGATATATTGGTATATTGTATCCTCAACAGCAGATAGAGGCAGTTTTCACTGAGTATAGAGTCATAATCAAAAAGTTCTCCCATCCTCTTAGGACTCCCACATCTATGTTGACATTGCTCAGGCCAACAGGATGACAGTCTGTGTCACTGCTTAAAACAGTTCTCTTATAAACAAATGCTGAAGCCTTGCATCCTGCCTAGGAATTATAAATAAATATATCTGTTTCCAGAAGAAAATACTGTAAAGAATTGAGAATCCTGTTTGGCAACAACAACAAAAAAGCTTAATCAAAAGGAATTGTGCTTTACCAACTGTTTAAATCCAAATTAAATATGAGGTGGATTATGTCAATAATAGTGATGATGTGACTCATTGTGAATATTTATTTATGTATTTATTTAGCAGAAATCTTCTAAATGAAGCAGCTTCTGGTGCAGCTAATTGCCAGTTAATTGGCTCCCAGGAGTTAAACACTCCCGACTGAGGACATTAGTGATCAGTTTTGACTGTCACTGCCTGTTTTTGAACTCAGGGAACGACACAGCTACGAAACCAGTCAAGAAATGAAATGTACAGCTCATAATTTTGGTGCAAAGTGGAAATCTTGCGGCAGCACAGACAGTCCCGATGACTCTGTTTATCCACAGTAAATGAAGTGGCTGCTCCCTGGCCTGGCTGAGCTCGAGCTCAGGCTCAGCCAGGCGTGGGCAGGGCTGGCGAGGTGGCTGCCATGCACTGCAGGTGTGCTGTGGCTGCCATGCAGCACAGGTGTGCTGTGGCTGGCATGCAGCACAGGTGTGCTGTCTCTGCCATGCACCGCAGGTGTGCTGTGGCTGCCATGCAGCACAGGTGTGCTGTGGCTGCCATGCACCGCGGGTGTGCTGTGGCTGCCATGCACTGGAGGTGTGCTGTGGCTGCCATGCAGCACAGGTGTGCTGTGGCTGCCATGCACCACAGGTGTGCTGTGGCTGCCATGCACCGCGGGTGTGCTGTGGCTGCCATGCACTGCAGGTGTGCTGTGGCTGCCATGCAGCACAGGTGTGCTGTGGCTGCCATGCACTGCAGGTGTGCTGTGGCTGGCATGCAGCACAGGTGTGCTGTGGCTGCCATGCACTGCAGCTGTGCTGTCTCTGCCATGCACCGCGGGTGTGCACAGGTGTGCTGTGGCTCCCAAGCACACGGCCACGCACAAGAGGCTCCTCAGGGCTTTGCCCTGCTCTCCTCCAGCTTATTAACACAAGCAGAGCATCTAATGCAAGAGATCGTAAGTGTCCCCTCCTCCTCCCCCCACTAAAATACAAAGACTAAATGAAATTCTGAATCAAGCAAACAGGTCCAAAAAATTACTAGACTGTAGGGACTCAACAGAATTAAAGCTAGCAAAAAAAAAAAATGCACTTCAAGGGCATTTTCTTAACCTCAAACGTGAGGTTAAATGAACGTGAATGCCTAAATTCAGTCAAACGTGAATTTAGGCTTTGTGGCAGTTAAGGTATTTAATGCAATTTCCTGCAGTTTTTTGCTTTTAAGTAGCATTCAGACAACTCTTAATGAAGAATGGATGAAGAATAGAAGGATCTATAAAGCCTGGCATTAAAATAATAGCCATTTAACTTCATATGCAAGTAAAAAAATGGAATTTCTGTATCAGTGGAAAATGACTTATGGCTGCTCTGCTAATATGCTTGCAAAAAAAAAAAAACCCTCAAAAAGGGCTATAAAAATAACATTGATAATTTAATGTCTACAGGGATTAGTATTTAACAAAATTAAACAATCTTAAAACCTGACTTCAGTTCAAATATTTATGTTAAAATTCCTAGCAAGCAAGAACATGACCGACCATTATAAACTGCTATTCCAGCATTCCAACTGGATTTTACTGGGTTAAGAATTTATAATCTGATTATACTACACCCAACTTTAAAGATTTTAAAAATCAGGCTGCTTCAAATACTGACAAAAATGTTTTCCTTAACTTCTGATAGATGTATAAAGAAGATTATTTGCCTTCTGAGCACTAATGTTCAGGTGTAGTCCATGAGAACTTGAAAAACCAAAGTTTTCTAACTATGAAGGTGTGGATAGAACAGAAAAATGAGTTAAGGAAAGCAAATATTTCAGGCATAGCTTCACTAATAATACCTGATGCAGCCTTACAGGTTGTGCAACAGTCTATTTCAGTGATAAGGGTTAGATTTTGCTACTGTATGAGGTACTGTGGAGATCTGTAAATAATTTAAATTTATATATATTAAAATTCAATACCTGCTCAGCAGGGCATAGCTGTGCCCTGCCCAGCTGCACAAAGGGCAGGGAAAAGGCAGACCTGCCCATCCGGTGGGAAATGAGCTGTAAATGGCTGTTATCTGGCAAACTTGAAGAGCTGTGACAAGGATGGAATACCATTCTTATCCAGAATTTTAGGGAATGTTACTGTGGGTGCCAAATTTTTGTGTTGCTGTTCTCCCCAGTAATCAACCAGTCTGCAGGATAATGTATCCTCCCCTAGAGAGAGAATAACCTCTGCCTTCTCATCTGTTATTTTAAGAAAATATAAGACTGACTGAATTGCAAAGACCACTGATGAACAGAACTAGCAAGGGGATACAACTGGTACAGGCCAGCTGCACTGTGGTGATTTTCAGAGTGTGTTAGGCAGCGGTGCTGCACTTAGATGAAAAAATCACAATCAAGAGAAGAGCCATCAAGGCAGATTTGTGCTAACCTCAGTCTTCCCAGGACCTTTAATATATCTGGGGCCATTTGAATAGTTCTTTAAAAGTAGTAAGCCGCACATTTGGCTCTGGCTTAAATGATGATGGCTTGTTTGGAATCCCTTTCCACCAGGAGTAGAAGGCAGCCTTAAAGGAAAGCAGGACTCAAATCCTGCAAGATGCATTTATGGGACTGCAGTGCTTTGCTATTCATCTGAAACCTGCTGCTTGCCACAGGACACTGACCATGCTCAGGCTATTAGTCCAACCTCTGCCAAAGTACCCAATGGCTTAAACCCACAAAAACGTGGTGGTTTAAAATTTCTACCTTTTTGTAAAATAAGTGATAATTTGTCAATACTTTTCTTCTGCTGGAGCAGGTAAACCAAGAGAAACTTCATCAAGAAAGCTTTTAAGCCTCTGTTTCAGTAACATAGTGGTCACAAAATAATCTGCTGCTTCAACAGCATTCAAAGGAGGCTCCATTGGTAAGTGTTGACTGCTTGTAGGAAGGGCACATCTGTACCGTAAAGACCTCACTACAAGAGAGATGACGTGGGGATATTCTCATTATAGTACTTGAGTCAAATGCAAATGTTCCATTAACCAGAACAGCACTGGAACCTCTGATCCAGTTCTCTGGCTTGCAAGTATCATGCTCTCCTGAGTATCTATGTGGGCATACACTAGGTATGATAGATGACTTTACAAATCCTTTTGTTCAAAATTGCAGGGCCTAACTGAGAAGGAAGCCTGGTTGTCCCTATCACATCAGTGCTAGCCCCAACCTGCTGGAGACCAAACATTTGGATGATGTGTGCAGAGCACAGACCTGCACTAAAGCAGATAAATGGCCAGGAGGTGCTGGGGATCAGGCCTCTTAGGAGCACGTGAAATAACAAAGAAGATGGCAGATGTCTGCTAGTACATGGTTTTATTCAGTTTTATTTGAGTAACACTGTTACAGTGTCCTTATTTCAAAGGAGAAGTTAAAGCCTGTATGATAGGATTTTGTTGTTGTTCTAAATTGAAACTCCTTTTATTCTGTTAATCCTTTCACAGGCTGCAGGCTCTGTCTGCTCTTTTCAGGCGCACAGTCCACTGCTTTATTTCCTGCTCCTCTGTTCTGACTCTTGTACTTGGTCTGACTTCTCTACTTCCTTAACTTCTGACTTGTTCTCCTCTTCTCTTGCCAGCATTGGGATATGTGGGCTGCATTTCATTACCATGAAGAGGAAACCTCAGCCTCCCATGCCCTTCTCTGTACGCTGCAACAATAAGGCAGAAGTATCAGGAAAAGCCTTCTCCTAGGGACTAGGTGATGTTTTCAGTAGGATATTCTCAAAGTGAGCTCTCACATGCTGCCACACTCAAAGCAGCCTATGCAGCAGTACAGCTGTGTCCAGGAGGGGATTACAACCAGCTACTTTTGCTGAGCTTCATATTGCACCTTCCTCTTCTGCCTTATTCCCTGACATCAGGGACCTTGAGCAGGGTTTATTACTGCCAGGTGAGGATGAGGGAAGCCCACAGACAGCTGCAGCACAGCTTTTTGGTGGTTCCCACTGCAGCCCAGTGGCAGTGGTGCATGGGTTTTTCGGGAACAGAGGCTCATACTTCCCTTGACTGTGGGACTTCAGCACATAAAGGAGCTACTGTGACCCTTGAAGGAGAGGATGCTTCAACCCTCCTCTCCAAAGAGAAACTGAATGCCAAACCTACCTTGATGCTGTGAGAGGGATGTGGAAGAAATTCCTGTGATCTTCCTAAAATGCCTGGATTGCCCTGGTAAGAAAGTGCAGCACTGTACACTGACTGCTCTCTATACATAGTGCAGCTTTATGTTGTATTGGCCCTCGTTATCTGTCCAACATCTGGTTTCTGTGCTCTCTGCATCTCAATATCCTGACTTGGAATTTTACCTGCAAATGGCAGAAACCTGTGTTAAATCCCCCGATGCAGAAATGGGCAGCGTGTAAAGCTCTGCCCTGCAAGCATGCTGGAAGACGTAGAAGTCTCCTTTAGGATGTGTGACTGATTACTAACAGATAAATTCTGATTTTAAGGAAATCAGGTGATAGTGGAGATCAGTCTATCTGTAGCAGCTTAAGGGGCAGAGACCAGCCCATTCAGTTGATTTAATGTTTGTCCCTCAGCTGAGAAATCCCACAAGTGATAGCTGCACCTCTGGGAGCGCTCTCACAGGGCCCTCTACACCCACAGTGATTTTCAGCAATTACCAAGAAGAAAAGCAGTTACAAAATGCTGCTGTAAAGCTCACCAACTCAGCTATAAAAACAGCCAAAGAGTTCAGCTATGCTGGGGAGTGCTGTGGGTCAGACAAGGACAGTATGACAGATACAGCTTTTTGGCAGCCCACTCTTCAGCCCTACTCATGGCAGTGGTAAAGACCCCTGCACCAGCTTTGAAGCATAATTTGTTTAATGGAAAATGGAGTCTTTTCCTTCCCCCCTTCCCCCCAACTCCATTCTTTTTGCTCATTGTGATTGATCACAGTGAACAGATTATTCTGCCTGGAAAATTCAGCAGCAACTGCTGCCCAGTGGGAAAGCCTCTTGCTGTTCATTCCTGAAAGCTGTCATCCTCATGGATGTGTCATTGCCCAAATCAGAAAGATTAAATAAAACATCAGTATGCAATTTCAAGGATTTTTTTGTTACACAAGTCCAAGCTCTGGCAGAAGAAACCAGCCTGGGAGTTGGCACTGTCTCTCTGATCCCCACATTGCTCCACACTCCCTGCCTACTTCGCAAAGAATCTCTGGAGCTTTTTGCTGTGAAAAATGTTCCTCCTTGAGAATTAAAAACTTTGTTTACATGTGTTGGTGTCCATACAACCCTCAGCTGTGGCTACCAAAACCCCATGTGTGCTCTGCACCAGCCAAGGGACAGTGTGGAGACTTAGGGGCAGCATTACAGGACTGAGCAGGTCTGGAGAAAAGACACAGCTTGAACTTGATTGCTCAACTGCAAAATAAAGCAAAACCTAATTCCCACTCTTGCCTCTGATTGTCTCTCAGATTACTGGGTTTTATGGTTCTGCTCTGATCCCAAAAAGATGAGCCCTGCAAAAGCATCTTCAGACTCAGGCCAGCTGGTGGACTCTGGACTGTGCTCACACACCTTCTGCAAGCTCAGGAACCATGAAGAGTATCTCTATCCTAGGCATCACTTAATCCTTGATTTCTGAAGGCGCATAATGGGAACTTCGATAGGCTAAACTTTTAAGGTAAAGCTTATTCTTCAACATTACCCTGAATAGTAAAAGGCTAAAGTGTTCAAAGTGCCTTCTTGAATTGAAATTCCAGGCAATATTTATTTAAAACAAAGCTATATGGAAATGGCAGTAACAAATCATCCAAATACATCAGCTATTGTGTTACAGCTCAGGTCATGTTATTGAGAAGAAAGATTGATTTAGAATCTCCTATAAGATCTAGGATCCTTGCCACTGCCTAGGATCTTACACAACCTTATTTTGGATGCAGATGTAAACAAGACATGAACTTAGCAAAGTTTGTGGTTGTTGCAGGTTTCACATCCCCTTCATCAGAAATCATTCAGTCTCTCAAGTTTACATTCTTCTGGCTGTAAATCTGTATTAGCATATTCTGTGTAGCTAGTTTTACCTCTTAGCATGGTAATCTCAGCATTTATGTCTCATTCACATCTCTAAGTCGCTTTATCTCTGTTTTATCAAAGAATACAAAGATAGGCTATGGTCAATGAATGGAGGTGAAATTTAAAAGCCAAAAAATGGTATTTATGCCTCCTGGGGTGTGCACAACTATTGCACAATGATATTTGACTTAAAGCTTGCACTTAACTCGAAGTGCACTTTGGTTACTAGCTCAACCTGAGTTTAAATGAGATTTATAAACACCTATCAGCTCAGTACACACTTTGACAGACATCACCTACGATGCTGTGTTGCTGTCCTTGTGTATTTAGAAACCAGTGCTGACTTGTATCTTGACTTTATTTTTAAATATGTGATTTATTTTTAAAGAACATGTTTATATGAAACTCCTGCATTTCCAAAAGAAATGGCAGCTTTTCTTGCAGTTCTTAAATATCTATGATCTGGGAATTTAAGGACCTGTTGTAATATGATCTCAAGTCAGCAATATTACTATATAATATATATGCATGCAAGCAATATAATATTTATGCATGTATGAATCTTGTATTTGCAAATATCACAACTATCTTTTGAAATTAAGTATCTTCATGTTGCTCACTGATGTCTTTATATATATCGAGTTTATCTAAACAGTTGACCAGCTGTATAAAAAAATTCATCCAAAGACTGTTGCTCCTGCCCCTGAATAGAAAAACTTGTTCATAGAATGGTTTGACTACACAGAAATACAGAATTAAATTAGCTAATCCTGCAAAATACATGTTAACACAGATTTAAACACCCCTGCCATAGCAGTGTATAGGACCCTGGTTATAATAGACACTTTCTGTTCCAGTTTTTCAAGAGATCTGTCATGTTCTTCTTTCCTAGTTTCCTAAAGTAACAGACTTATGTTTGAAGCATGTTCTTTATAAATGTCACTTTACATTAGTTTTCTCCTTGGTTTGGGGTTTTTCAGTTCTGGTGCTTCTGAGCAGCAAAATCTTGGCCAAGAATTCCTCAGACTATTTTGGAAGGCCTCAAAGGGAAACAAATGGATTTCAATATGGTATGTTCACAGACCTGTCTTCAGGGGTTCTGTGAGTTGACAGCTGGAAGTGAATTTGCTCCTTTTGGCCTTTGTGTGCCACTTTCCCTGTCTGAAATACAGAGGATGATCCCTACCTGCTGCAAAGGACAGCCAGGATGCTGCTCCTGTCCCCTAACCGTGTTTAGTCAATGACAAGTGTGTTCATTTTTAGATTTGTGCTAAAATGAGTGAATGGGACTGGCCCCCTGTAACTTCAATTAATGAGAACAGATTACATTTGTTGTAATTACTCTCTGCTGTGCAACCTGAACAATAAGGTTCATTCTCACCCACTTCACTGCCAACCTCTCTCAGGTATGTGGGCAATAAAGGATTAATGTGTTTTGTACCTAGCTGCTTTAATTTAATTTAAAGCCTGATCCTATGAGGCAATGAAGTCCTCTGCTCTTGTTGCCTTCAGAAGGATTTGAGGGACTTGGGACCAGTTAAGAAAAGGCTCTTTAATTTTCTATCAGGAGCACAAACATGTGAAGGAGATCTATTCCGTCTGTACGCACTTGTAATATGTACAGGATTGGGCACCTTTTGTAATAGTCTGCTTAAATCTTACTGTGTTGCTAGGGAACTGGCTGTGTCCACAACCAAAAAACATGGAGACATTGTGTCCTACTGGTTTCTGGCAGAGTTTACCAGAAGAAATGGCTTTATTGCAACAACATCTACTAGCAGGAGTACAAAAAAGGTAACTTGTCAGCTTTTTTTTTTTTTTTAATTACAAATATTTTAATTCTATTGCACACATGGAAATCCCTTTCAAGCTGAAGGCTAGGCATGTAAGGACACCACCAGAATCAAACACTTCTTTCCTTTATTCTTTAAAATACTGATTCAGCTATTTTTAAATTTACTTGAGTCTAAGTACAGTGTTTGGAAGTTTAACAAGCTTGGATACTCTCTGCTCTTTTGTACTAAGGCTATACTGTTTTCAAGACACTTATAAAAAGAATTGATTATGTATGTTTCCAACACATACGGCTTTTCGAGTTTTCAGACTGCATTTAAAAGTAACAGAAAAAAGAAAGTTGTATTTATGGAGACCTAGAATGACATTTCTGATACAGTTTCTTATCCCTTTCAGGACATCAGAACTGTCTGCATTTTAAATTAGTGATAAAACAAGGCTTGACACCCCAGATACCAAAGTGTAAGTCTGCTATCGAAACAGGACAATATCTGGGCAGAGAAAAAAATAAGCCATGGGAAAATCAAAATGAAATATGGTCTGAGATGACCTCCCTTAAAACAAGCAAGTAAATCCTGTCCTATTAAGCTCTCAGGAGAACTGCTAAAGAATTTTGAAATAATCCAGACAAGAACTCAAGCCCACATTTTCATTCTTGTCAGTCCTTTTCTAGCAACTCCCTAAGAAAAATGATCCCTTGGGTGTTTTGTACAAAAGGATGGATCTTTATGATACAAAAGCACATACTTTAAAGCTGTAAGTCCTCATTCCTTGGCAGTCATTATCTTCAGGTTTAT
>VZTN01021048.1:127821-152668 GCA_013400515.1 Erpornis zantholeuca
AGGAGCCGCGGGGACAGCAGAGCCAGCGCTGTGCGGTGAGGGCTGAACGCCGGGCTCGGACATTTGGTGTGTCGGGCAGCGGGTCCTGCCCGGCGCCACGAGCCAGCCTGGCGCCGTGCCGCCACCCCCTGACAGAGCCGGGACCGCACGGGCTCCGCGGCGGCCGCCTCCTGTTGGGCTCTATTAGTTGAACTAGTGCGATAACGTAAAGAAAAAACACTTTATTGCTTGTCATCAGTACTGCCAGTTTAGTGCAGTTAAAACCAGCCCAAGATTGGCTGGTTTCCTTAGTTTTTACGTTAGCTTCTCGGCTCTTTCTTCCCACGCTGTTTCACACTTCTGAAGGGATCGAGCCGCAGCCTGTGCCTGCACCAGCTCCTTCGCACCCGCGGGGACTGAGGGGGCTGCCGGGGCTGCCTCCTGTATCCCCCACAGCCCCCGGGGCTCGCTGGGCAGGCAGTGGCTACTGACGAGCTACAACTGGGGTTATCGGCCGAGGAGCTTAAGGAAAGAAATGTTGCCTTTCCTCACACAGGGGATGGTGCTTAAATGTTGGGATCTGTGTCTGTTCGCAAATCTTTTGCTCTGTGAACAAACTGCCTTCACAAGAATGTCGATGAATGAGGTCTCCTCTGCTCTCATATGACATCAAAAAGCTAAATCGTAGTTTGGGCTCTTCCCTCAAGTTGTAACAGCCAAGGGTTTATTGATGGAAGTCCTGTTTGTTACTTGTTTATAGGATGAACATCTTCCTGAGAGCATTTCTACGTTCAGAGAGGACTCCCGTGTGAATGACCGATTCTGAAAATGCATAGGTTAGAAAATATTCATAAAATTATGTGGTAACTGACAACGTGCATCAGTGGGACATACAACGAGGCAGTGGGAATTTGTTGTGGTGGGGTGGAACAAGGAATGTCTGGTTCTTCACCTCAGTGAAGGAAGCTGGGAAGTTTCTGTGGTGACATCACTCTGATTTTCTTTGACTTTAGAATGAAGATTATGACCTGACAACTGGTGAGTCTTTTGAGAAAATCCGTGGACTATTCTTAGAAAGCTGATAATTGTAAGTGATTTTACTTTATAAAGCTGCTTTATACTGCTGCTGTTATAGCAACGCTTATTGATTTTGAGAGGCTGAGGCTTGTTTCCTAGGCTGATCTACTGCTCTGTTTCTGAACGAACTGTCTCACTAACCACTTCTAAAATGTCCTTTTATTGAATTACTATGTGATTTTTATGAGAAACCTTACAAGAAGAGTTACTTTTTGAACTATGTAAACAGCATTACTGTTCTCCTTTTAAAGACTAGGAAATGTATACAAAGGCTGAAAACAAAGTTTCAGGTATTCAAATGTAACCTAATGTATTAGGGGTTTCTTCTACGTGGCTTAACTGACTGCTTCATAGCTATGTTTTTTACAGGTAGCAAGTCATGTATATTCTAGTAGGTACCTCTGAAATTCTCTATATGTTAGCCTTATACAGACATTATAATTGATTTTGGGTAAGTTTTTTATGATAGTCTATTTCTTTAGTAAAAACTAAAAAAAAAATTAGTTTGAACGTCATTAAAAAAGTACACAAGTCAAGAAATATGTGAATGAATGGTGTTTCTAACTCTACTGAGTTTCAAGAACCTAATGAAATTTAGCATCAATTAACATTTACAGAACAACCACATAATCTGTTAAATGAATGACACTTAGAAGGATAACACTGCGCTTGTTTTCTTTGGCTGGGGTAAAAATGTTGGTTTGCTCTGAAATATGTGTATAATCTTTGTGGTGTTGTGAGGAATATAGAAATCCCAGGCAGCCCTCTTCTGCAGATTAGTGAGCAGCAGAGCATGCTGGCTTTGGGATGATAAAAATTAATAGTAGAATTCAATTAACTCTAGTGATCTTCTTCCACTCAACTGATCAGTAGCTGCAGGATTTTTTTTTAAAACATTCTGGCCAGTTTAGAGGGCTTTGCCAGGGAAAATGCTAGATATTCGTATCTGTGTGCACTCTGCCTGCTGATATAAATATTTTGTTCTGTAATTGTTCCTCCTTACTGAAAACCAAGAGGAACAACTAAGTGACTATACAGATTTAACTGGTAATAAGAAAGGAAAAACCTAGCAGAAAAGCACCAGAAGTCTCTCCATAGGAGAAGTAGTCAAGAAACCTGTAAAGCTGTGAAAAGCAGAGGAATCTTAAAGCATTTTGTCTTGCTATCCAGTTTCACATTGGGTGCATTTTGAACAAGGCTTTTAAAGGAGCTGGCACTGGAGAACCATAGGGTGAAATCTCAGCTTCACCGCAGTAAAACCTTTTGCAGCAAAACCATTAATGAACTGCCACATCTTATTGTAGGTTAGAATAGCAGGATATTGTCTATTACACCTTACAGTTTCAGCACCAGATGCTGGTTTGTGAGTTTAATCCTTGAGGGCAGCATTGTGCCCTTGCCTTTGTGTGGGGCTATTCCCAGAAGGAATAGGCAGCCTTTGTGGCTAGGCAGGATGTGCTCCCTGGCAGCTGTGGTTCCATGGGCTTCTGACACAGCAGACCCCAACGCTCAGCTGCCTGCCCAAGCAGGGATCTTAAAAATATTCATATGAAAGGACCTGAACCCTTGCCCTGAGAGTTGCAATTAGAGGTATACGCTTGCCTTTTTCTCGAGATGCTTAGCATTACTTCCATAGGTGCTTCTTTGCAATTTCTCTGCCAGAGTGTACTTCCTAATGCAGGTTATAAGCTTGTGAGCAGTTTAGCCTGGTTACTTGGTGTGCAAATGGGTGCAGCTGTGTTGGTGATAAAGGAGGATGGTGGCTGTGCAGCTGCAGCACAGTCCCTTCCTGCCACGTGAGACTGACTTCATGCCATATGGATTAAAGGTTGTGGGCAAGGGTGTGCAGCCAAGAAATCTGTGCTAGTAACTTAATTTAGGATTGTAGGCTTGGACCCCTGTAGAGACCTTAATTTTCCTCATTTGTCCCTGGACAAATTCTTTCCCTAAATCCATATAAAGAATGCTGATTTACTGATTATTTTCCCAATTTGTGCATAATAATTTACTTCTCCTTTTCAAGGTTTTAAGTGTTTTACCATTGCTGAAGGATTAAGCAGGTGGCTGTTTACAACACAAGCTTTCAATATGCCCACATCCATAGCAGAACACTGGAGTGTAAAACAGCAGTGAGCCAGAAACCTGTTGGAAAAGACAGCAGTGACAAAGGTTGCCCACATTAACTGCCAAAAAACGCTCTTTCTTTATTTTCTTTTTTTTTTTTTTTTCAGGCTGAGTGCCTGCCTGCTTCACTGTGTTTTTTGCATGAGAGTGAAGAGAGGACTTTTCTCTATTTGTGGTAGTGTTGGCTTATTTAGGTTGGGTATTTTGTCCTATTGTTAATACTGTTTCAAAATGGGCAAGTCAGAGGGCATGTACGTTCTAATTAATAGTTATCTGAGGCAACACTCAGAGCAAAAAAACTCCTTTAAGTTGTTTTGGATCTGAACATACTGTATCTACTTCAGTGACGAAATGTTAGAAAGCAAAAAAGCCAAAGTTCTTTGTCGGAAGGCAATTGCTGCATAGCAACTGCATAGAGAGGATGCAGTGAAGCTTGCATGTGTTCTCTTTTGTTGCTATTTTTGTCCTTATTTTCTTCATGTTCTGAAATGTACAGAAATTGTTGAAGTTGTTGGAATGAGTTATTTCATTCATTGCTACTTATGCTTAAAAAAAAAAGAAGCAAATAATGCAGTTTGAGTTTGTATTTTGGGAAGAAAAAAGGAAATTTAATATGCTATTTGTGAAGGGATGCTGTGACTGAGTTTTCAAATGAATGTGGTCTTTGATATATGGAAAGGGAGCAAGGTTAAAGAAATACAAAGATTCTCCATGATAGCAAATATGCTTCCCAGTCTCACTCAATTTTTGTATTCATCTAAACAATTTTCTGCTGTCTAAATATATAACCAACCCTACAAAACCAAAACATACAATAGTTATTAAAACATAATTCAACTTTGAATTTAATGGGATCCATGAACAGCAGTGGGGAAATAGGTTATTCTTCCAAGTAACTATCTTGTTGTGTATCATTAAATAAAGCAGTGGGCTGGCTGGTTTAGCAAAAGGAAATTTGGAGAGTAATGGGATTCTAAAATATTTCTTAATTGCTAATAAACTTATGAGTGAGGTTTTCCATGTTGTACAGTGTCTGTGGAAAGTTCATACAAAATGTGGGAGACTGATGTTAACTGTCCTTTGGATGTGCCCTGCACAAGCACATGTTAGAGAGGTTTGGCCTCCCCTACAGCTGACTGCTGATTTGGGCCTTCGGGTCCCACTGCAGTGGGACTGCTTTTACTCTGTGTTTCATCATGCTTTTGTAGCAGGACAGAAACTAGTAGAACATTAGGTTTAAGCAAGAATACAAACAAGAGAAGGCCACACATTAGTGGGAAGTGACATCAGTGGGAGGGACTCATGGGAAGCCTTTTCACTTTAATGTGAATGAGTCCCAATAGGTAACTCTAAATCAAACGTAGGTACAGGTGGATCAGTTACTTGTTGAAAGCATCCTACTCTCAATCACCTTTCTCTGTTGTGTTCAGTCTCTAAGACAAAGCTGGAAAATGGTGTCCTTTGAATTTCTAGTTCTATTTTCTATTGTACCTCTGTTTTCAGAAAGCTGTAGTAGAGGAAGACACAGAAGTATGTGACTCCTGAGTGACTCCCCAGTACCTACACAAGAAAATGGGGGATGTACATTTGAAAAGGAAAGGCAGAATCTTTTCCTCTAATTCAGTAAAGTAGCAAAATGTCCAAGTAACTTTTATTGTGGGTAGCTACTCTTCTCTGTAATAAGAGCAACAGCAGAGAGGTTCCCTCAAGTATGGAACTGTTCTGCAGTTATGTTAAAGAGGCTCATGGAATCATAGACTATCCTGAGTTCGAAGGGACTCAAAAGGATCGTTGAAGTCCAACTCCTGGCCTTGCACACAATATCTCCAAGAATCACATCATGTGCCTGAGAGCACTGTCCAAATGCTTCTTGGACTCTGGCAGGCAATGGTGTATATCTTCTGAATTCTATTATGTATTGCATTTGTTGGGCATTGGGAAGAGCCATAGGTAGGGTTGACTATTTGGGCTGACTGATGCCACGATTCTATGACCCTCTGCAGGATCTGGGAACTTTAATTCCGTAATTTAGGAATCTGAGGAGATTCTTTAGGCACTGTCACTGTTTTGTGCTCCTCTAGCAGAAATGTGGGTCTTATACACAGCAGAGGCTTGCCTAGTGTTGATAACTCCGTAGCTTCTATAAAGGACAGTATTTTGACATGTACAGAAAATTCAGGGCCAGCTGCATCACTCCTTTGAACAGCACGCTTTTATCTGTAGATTCTGGTGACTGGAGTGTTTGCTGTCCTTTAGGTAGGTAATGCATCAGCTATGAACTGCTAGACACTTAGATACCATTAGACGCATAGATATCTGTACAAAGACTCTATTTCTAAATTTTCATCTATGTGAAATGGGTCATTTAATGTTCAAACTCTATCATCCCTTCAAAGACTTTTCATGACAACTCAGAAGTAAATGAGTGTAAATAAATTATGTGAAGAGCTCTTTGTAGGTTGTTGATAAATTAGGTTTCTGGAGGCAGAGTTATTGAAATAACCTGGTTTGAGTTAAACATTGGTACATTTGGTGTGTTATCAGAGTACCTTGAAATGCAGGGTGAAAGGGAATGAAAGGATGATAAATTTCAGGATAAGCACTTGTTTTATGCATCTTTTTAAAGCTCTTTGACAACACTGTAGTATTTCAACATTTCACCACTATAAAAAGTAAAAAGATTTTCTTAAATCACCACTCTAAATCGTGCCTGTTGATCCAGGCGTTTAGCTTGAGGTTCACTGGAATTTTTCTTATCCTTTACAGCAGGAAGAGAACAACCAGATCCTTTTCCTTTTTATTGCTACCTACCCTGTCCTTCCCTATTCTGCATATGTATGCTAGATCCTTTCTTTCTTCTTGCACCACTTTTTCAGCTAAACATCAGCATCCTAACTTTACACCATTTCACCAGTCAGCTGAGATCGTCCTGAATTTTATCCCTCCCTCACTTTTTCATTTGGTGAACCCATGAATTTTTAGTCTCCGTTTGGTCACTGAAAGTGAATCATATTGGTCCCTAGATAGATTCCAGGGGAATAATTTAGAAACTTCTTTCTGGCTTGCCAGTGCATTTTGAATAATTGCATCAAGAGGGACAGGAATTTTTTATTAATATTTTTTTGAACTAGTTACACAGGTAACATGACAATTAAACCTTGGCTCTTATTTTGTATCTTTTTGCTTATGAACACATTTGGCACATTTGGCAGAGTAAAAAGCTCTAGTTTGAAGGAAGCTAGTTCATCTCTACCACTTCCTGTTTATCTACTGAAAGAAGTTCTCTATCAGATGTGAAAACCATGACTTGCATCATGCCCTCTTTCTGCGAACTCTTGTCAGAGAAGTGCACTAGATGGCACTCTGGATCTGTAACTCAGTATTGTACAGTAAATGTGATCTCAATTGCCTCCTCTGATGATTTTTCTAAGTACTTACTTTTTGAAATTTGGCATCTAAGTTTAAGATTAAA
Source organism: Erpornis zantholeuca (assembly GCA_013400515.1). Taxonomy (NCBI): domain Eukaryota; kingdom Metazoa; phylum Chordata; class Aves; order Passeriformes; family Timaliidae; genus Erpornis; species Erpornis zantholeuca. The sequence continues at coordinate 134,474 of VZTN01021048.1, forward strand.
ATTACTGTAGCAGTGAAAGTCTTGTGTAAGTGGGTTTGGGTTCATGTTGTCATTAACTCCCTCCCCCCTGCCCAATAATCCTTCATCATATATTTGTAAAGAACAATTTTAGGTATGCTACTGAGGGAGTAATCCAGTTCTGTGAGAGCAGCTGGGACATGTTCCAGTGTTGGCTGTGCAATGCACTTGTGTATCCATGTTTGATGCATGAAGCAAAATAGCAGGAGCAGAGGATGGGGATCATTCTGTCATGTGTTTGCCCAGTCTGAGTATGGCTCAGATGTAATTTGAATGAAGGCATGAAGGTTGATGAAACCAACCATTATTACCATGATGCATAGGTCCATAGAACAGGTATAGTCTGTGTTAAAGTCTTCAAGTAATATTAGTTTTGCTAATGGCATTAGCTCTGGAATTCCTTTTTTGATTGTGTTTAAGTTGCCTGAAACCATACCTACTGCTTCATTTTGATAGCATCATGTGACTACAGCTTGGCTCTACTGACTGCTCATGCTGGGTGCTCTGTAGGCTCCTGCAATGGTTTGGGAAGTGGAGTCTGGATGCTGCTTTCTCTGGGGCCCAAGGCATGTCTATGTGGGTGTGCTGTGGGCCTGTACTCAAGGTGCTGGGGCAGGGCAGCTTTCTGCATGTAGGGGGCAAGTCAGCTGCCAGAGGAAATCTCCAGACTAAGTTCAATGATTTACCACTGAGACATGATGGGGTACACTGCTGCCTCCTGCCTTTTTGGATACTGTCTTCCTGGCATTTGATTGTTTAAAGGCAAAGGCAGTGGTGCTCAACTTACCCTCTCTTGGCTTTGCCGTCAAAGGGCAATGCTTAGGATGCCAGTTACCTTCATTCATCTACCATTTTAGAGCTCCCTCTCAACTCTTCCTGGCCTGTGAACACTCCTGAGTGTTCCAGGACAAAATAAAACAAGTTAGCTGAGCCACCTGGCAGTGGTTTGAACCAACTTGTTTGATTTTGCCCTAGAACTGACTAGAAGTGCTTACGCAGCCAGTTACTGGGACTCAGCTGTAAGGTGTTAACAGCAGAGAAACACAAAGGAACAGCTTTTTGAAAGGCCTGTGAACTGTGTGCCCTGGGTGAGAGGCTTTATGTTAGGTTTTTCACTTTCCATGGAAGAGGTAAGGTGTGCTTCTATGGCCTGTTCCACCAGAGGAATTCAATAAAAAGCTGTCATGTCTCAGCTGTACCTTCCCTGCAAAGGTGTGCTCCTTACCTGTGTAGCACACATGAGATTCCTGTGCCTAAGGTGTCCAGTGGAGCCACACAATGTGCTTTACAGGGCTGCTTGGGATGGAAGCTACATTGCAGAGCCTTATTTTGTTGTGTACTTCAGAGAATGGGGAAGGCGGTTTGGCACACTAGCTTTTCTAGCAGGCTCTGAAATACAAAAATGCTTTTTGTTCCCACACCTGTTAATAAGCTGATGCATCTATTGGGTCATGGAATAGTAAGGAAATTATAACACTTTTTATCTGTACAACATTATAATTTTTGAGAAGAATAACAAAATTAGAACATGTATCATGTTTTTCACTTCATGTATTGGTGAATATTTGCACAGAGAACCACAAATAAAGTAGGTTCCCCTGTTGTCCAGGAGCAAATCTGTCTGCAAGACGAAGAGTTGTCTTACAGACAGAAATCTATATTTGGTTTAAGTGCATTGTGCTTAGAGTTCACACATGTCCCCTCCAGTAATTACTTATTAAATGAGTTCACAGAAACTACACTGTAAACCTGCTGGAATAATTTTTATGAAATAATTTTCTCTGGTAAACAAGGAAAACAGAGCTGCAAGGAAGTTAAAACCTGGGCTTGGCTTCCCCACTAATGACAAACTCAGGCTCCAAAATTTGCTGAGACAGAGATGACAGGCTCTCGCAAGTACATTGGGTCATCCACTTACCCCTCCTTTCTGGTTGCTGCAGGGTATGGGTGCACTCAGACAAAAAAAACTGGGTTGCTTTTGAGCTTTTTTGTTGCTTTTTTTTTTGCTTACACATAAAGCAGAGCAGGAGTGAGATGTAGATAATGCTATACACCTGTCCCATTCGAGTGCACTAGCATCGCCAGACCTTTCTTTCCTCACTCTGCTCGAAGATTATGGACTGCAAGAGTACTGCAGCACTATGGTTTTCTGTCAGTTCCGAGTAGCCATTTTTAAACTGTCAGTGTTGAGTGTGAGTGCTTCCCAGTTTGTGTGTAAGGAAAATCTGCATGGGAGCAGGGATGCTATGGGTAAGTAGGATTGCCTGGAAGCCCATTCACTCACATCTGCTGTGTGCACCAGCTCAGAAAACAGTGAATGAACCTCAGATACTGGTGCTTAATGCGATCTAGGACAAATTTCTTACCTCTCTGCACTTGGTGCCTACTTCTAAACCAGATGTTTCCTTCTTGTTGCAATCTACCTGGAGACTTGTATGTATTACATTATCCTTTGGTATTATCAGTGGTGGTCTTTTTCAAGAAGAGGAGGCACAGGACACCTTTTCTTTGCATTAGGCATTGACAGTATCATCACAGGGGCATGGGATTTGCTGTGGAGTGCATCATCACAAACATTTTTGATGATAGCATCAGATTTTTCTCCTGCTTGCCCTTTTCTCTTGGAAGGGGTTAGGCTGTTTGGGTGGTGCCTGAAGAAATTCAGGAGGTGGGCGGATGCAATGAGATTTTCTGGCCGCACTTCTCTGTAGGGTTACTGAGAGTGCAGAGGGCCATCAATCCAAATAGGGAACAGCCTGCCCCAATGCAAGTAGAAGCAGAAGATTCTCCAAGGCAGCACGTTTCTCCTTTCTGGAGCAACTCGCCAATAGAAAAGAAGATGATGTGGAAGCAGCTGGGCTATTATCTCTGTGTGTGCATTTGGCTAATGATCCTTCATGTGATCACATCAGCCTCATACAAATACGCAGTTCTGGCTGGATGTTGGTATTCACATGCTGTCTGCACATCACAGTAAGGAAATGGAAGGGGAGTTTGTAAACTATGAAAGGTTTGTAAACTATGTTAGGTCTGTCCCTAACAGAAAGGAGGACCAGAATCTAGAGATCATCCTTTACTGGTAATATCACTGATCTGTCTTCCAGTAGTATTCTGTATGTTAACAGAACGAAGGCTGCTGCTTTTTCACCCTAATTACAGTGGCTTCATTGTCTCTCTTCAGTATTCTGCCTTTAGTACTCCTTTCTTCATACCCTGCATATGTGCTTCCATGCCTCTTGACTATCTTCATACTCCTTTCAAACTTGGAAGATGTGGACAGACAGGTATATACATAGCATGACTGCAAATTCTCATTTTCTTGGGAAATCTTGCTCAAAAGTGTTGAAGAGCAGCTAGTCCTAAAGCACTGAGGTGCAGAAATCTGGCACTATATGTGGGGCATAGTGTTGGAAATACTGATAATTTAGACCTTGTATCACCTGTGGAAGTATAGAATAACAGACTGTTCATCAAGTGCTATTAATGAAATGTGCTTAAGTGCTTTGTTGAATTGGAACCATTGTCCATACTTTGGCTTATGGAATGTTTTCAGCTGGAAAGTCTCAGATTGCTGAGTCAAGTCCTGTAGTGTTTTAGGAATATCTCAGGAAGCTGCTGACAACTCAGACAAAATGGTGTTTTTCTACCTGAATTGTTGGCCATTCAAGCTGAGCTCAAAACAAATCTTTGGGGCTTTGGGAAAGCCAGTGACAAATCAAAGAATCTTGTTTAAATTGGTTGTGGCTGAATTCTTGAGGCTTGCTTCTGAGGCTTGATATATTCCTTTAATTCACAAACAACATCTGTTTCTTTTCACTGACAATTCCCAAGATGACTTCTTGAAGGAAAGGGAGCAAGCATAATTTTTTGCTATGCTGGTGATTCTCAGTGGAGCAATGACAGGTGTGTGCAGAAGGCCAGAGCCAAGATGAACACCTGCATGCTGCCATGGCTGCATACTTTACTTACTTCTGTTTGGTTACCCAGCACTGATTGCTGATGGCACCATGTGGTGCAGGATTTCAGGGTGCTCAGCTCCTAAAATCTAAAGGGCATGGTTAAATACTTTGCAAGGTCTAAGAACCAACATGTATCTAGGTGTTCTTTCTGGCACCTGATGTTAAGTGTTACCAATACTTAACAGAATCTAAAGACTAGTGCTTTCATGTCTGCTAGTCTCTAGTAACTCTATTTTCTATCTTCATATACATATCTCCCGTCTGTTCCTCCCAGTATACCCACCATGCCTTATGTGCATTTTATCTTACATGGACAAAGTATAAGTGGACCTGGGTAGTAGTTTTGTTTGACTAGAGGCAAAGCTGTAAATGGCAACCAGAGGGCCTAGCCCACCCCTGTGGCACAAGCTTTTAAAGTCCCATTATTGCTCTGAATCACACCTTCATCTCCACACCCTGAGTCATATATTAAAATAAAACTGTGGGAAATAATAAAACCCAGTTATACGAATGCATTTTTTATTATAAGAGTTCTTTTTTTTTTATTACTGCTTTGAGGCCAACTCATCATCTTTTGTTATGTTCATTACAAAAGGGTTTGCTCCAGTCCCTATTAACTTGAAGGGAAAGGAATAAAGTGCACAGACAGAACAGTTCCTTGTTGGCATCCATTCTCTTGTCCTCAGTATTCCTCAGTCTTTACCACAGCTGCTGTACAAGAGCCTTCTGGGGCAAGCTGGGTTACAAGGAGGATTGACAAGTTTGCAGAAGAGGAGAGCAGATCAAGTCCTGTTTAAGTCCCATATCTAGCTTCTGGTCTGTTTTTCCAGGTACTCCTGAAACAGCTACTGTCCTTGTCAAAGTTTTCAGCTTTGCCCCAGCAAAGTGATAAGTTTTCCTGTCATAAAGAGGTAGAAGATGAGATTGAACGGGGTGGGGGGCAGCAGAAAGAAAAAGAAAGTAAAAAGGCAGAAGGCTTGTTTATATTTATTAATTAAAAAAGTAGATAGTTTCCATTTAAAAAGGAACACTCTACAAGAACATGTTTTTGTTAAGTATTTAGGCTCTGTAGATTGGGGAAAGGGGTGGAGCCCTTTTCTTTCTTGGGCTTTGTAAATTATAGTGTTTGTATCTTGTCTGAACCTGAGAAATTAGTTTTCATCTTCAATTTTAGACCATGGTTGTTGATCACACCAGTACTAGGACTCCTTGCTCAAAATACCGCACATAATCTGTGCCGTTTTCTCTCACCCTAAATAGTAGCTGAATGTACAGAAACTGAGTTCTGAACCAATACTCTCCTGGAGCCTGGCATCATGCCAAAAGAATTCCTTTCTGCACCTCTGGCCACAAATTCCAATTTCCCCTCCTCCCCAACCCCCACCACCTTTTATTTCTTTTCATATGTCTCTGCTTTCCCAGATAATGGCACAAGCCTTAGCCTGTGCTCTAGGAATAGTCTGATATTCCAGATCTACCTCTGTTGCAGGACTTTCTGCTATTCCTGTCACACGTTTATCTAGGTAATCTTAATTTCTTTTGGCTTTTCAAAGAGCAGGTGCTTCAGAGACTACAGCCTGAAGGTCTGATGGAGCAGGTGAGTCAGAAGGTGGCTTCCTATTTACTCAGTGGGGAGAGGATGCTATAGTCTTTATTACAGACTCGTAAGGATTTTTCTGAATTTTCTCATAGAGGCACTACTCAAAAATATATTTTTATTACGTGGGCTTCTGTTACTCTAAAATTCTGCTGCCACCAAATTTTCCGTTCATAGGGCACCCAACAACTCTGTGGTGGTGGATGACTTCCCAGTAGATTTTTTTGTATATCTACTTCTGTCTGCTTCTGAACATGGATTAAATAATGCTCCATCATCAGAAATGCATTAAATGTTCCCTGATGGACCATCCACAAATCATTTAAATAGCGTTCTTCTGGTTTATTGAATGTCTTTTGACATGTATTATTCTCTGCTTAATAAAGCAAGCAGGATCCTAAACTGTGGCAAGTCTACTTGATCTCCAAGGATGGCATGTATTTTAAAATTATTTTACCCATAGACTCATTAAATTGTGAGATACTCTCTGCTTCACTACTAGGAAATAAATAGAAGTTCCTGTCAGGTAATAAAAAACCCAACAGACCAAGGAAAGACACAATAGATCAACAGGATACCCCCATGTGGACCAAATGCCTGGAAACTGAGTCATCTGAAAATAATGTACATGGTGGTTTAAATCTTTGGACACAGCTGTGAAATCCCTGCAGGTATTTTATTCCCTGTTTCTCAGTAATTCAGGTGAGTTTTTTAAGGCTAATGTCTGGAGAGCACCCATGGAAATGAAAACTAATGATAGGGAGAAATAGATTTGAGGGAAGCACATTACAAAGACTTCATAAAAACTCCTAATCCATGAGATCTAGCATATTCTGTTGAGGATATTGAATAATGAACTTGCTCACTGTAAAAACATAAGGCTTGTTACAGGCCACTTCCACTTAGTGGCATTCTGAAAATGTTCATCCAAGCTCCAATGCCCACCCTTTTTTGGTACTGAGTTATTGTAAGATATATTATGAAACTGAAATAATGGCTGCTTCATTCTTTCTATTTCTGTGGTTTGTCAGAGCTTCTGCCTTTCTGAAAAGAAGTGTGTTAAGGGAGGTGTTTTAAGGGAAGAAAATGATTGCTTTGAATCTGGGTGTTTACCCACAGGGAAGCTGGTCATGGTACTTTTCTTTATGTGAGTAATTGGTCTGGTCCTGGGCACTCAATACCTAACATTTTGCATACCGTGAATGGGTGAATGACTTGCATCTGTGCCAGTGGGGTCTGTGGGAAGAACTGGGAAATTCAGTTCTTATAAATCTATAAAAATAGGTAAGAGGTGTAATGTGCTGTAAAACTGCCACATTAACACACTCTGGGCTGTCTTTTCATTGTTTTGATATGCAGCAACAGCTTTAAAGCTGTTTCAAAAGGTGTTGTAAAGCTTTGTTTCAACTTGGAGAATATTCCAAATCCAAATTTTGTTTCATTTTTATGTGGTTTCAGAAAACTAAAATTAAGTAGAATACATTTGCACTTACCCTGCTTGTTACAATTACAAGGCAGGTGCAGAAATAATGAAAGTTGTTTAATAGCAAAGATTCAGCAACGTTTGTGCTATCCAGCTGTCTGGTTTTTACCTTGTAAGTGAATTGAGAACCAGAGCTTGTGAAGCACAATCATTGTCTTCAGTTGCCTTGTCTTTCCTTGCCTCTTTTTCCCTGTGTCTCCACAGGGTATCTCAGGAGAGCCTAGTGTGTAAGTCAAGTAACACTGAGAATCACACATGCAAAAGAGTGTCAGTGCCCAAAGCAAATGGAAGCAAGGTAGCCAAGTGTGTGTTGTAAGGTAATAACACCAGTGCTGTTTTGTTCCTGAGACAGCACCTCAAAGAGGCATTTGATGCTCAGTGGTATCCATTCTCTGACTCTCCCCATTTAGTTCACCCTTCTTCCCCTGCAAACAAACTCTGGGCTGCTCCTTGCACCCCCAGGCTGTTCTTCCTCCTCCTCCATCCCTTTCAATGACTCCTTCTTCCTCCTCAATCCCTTTTTGTGACTTACATTCATTATTCTCTTCTTCATAATTTCCATCCTCTTCCTGACAAGGAAGGGAGGAGGAGGTGGTAAAACCCTGAGGGGACTAACACCATGATAAATCAGGTTGCATGTGAGGAGATGCATGGTATTTCCCCCCTGAAGTCCACATGGTAGGACAACTGTCAGGGCCTTTCTTGTGTTACTCCACTGTCCTCCTGTACAGCAACAAGCATTTTTTGCCACAGTTCCCAGGGAGGAGGTTGCACAGAACCCAGCAGAGAAGCTCTGTGGTGTGACAGACTGTTGTTTGGACCTGTTGTTCATCTGCATGATGCGTAGACTAGGGGGAAAAGCAGTTCTAAAAGGGGGCCAAGAGCAGAACAGTGTCCACCCCAATAATGACTTCTTTTACTGTTCGCTCTCTGAAAAGCAGAACAGCTTGGAGTATTAAACTTACCTTACTGTGTTCTCCTGAGAAAGCATCCTGACCTCTCCTTCTGTCTGTTTTTTAGTGGCCTATGTATTCTGCTGTGTTCATAAGAATGAATTTCTGTTCTGTGACCCAGAAAGCCTGACTAGAGCAGTGTCCGAAGCCTACCTGGCAGTTTAGTGCTTTTGTGCTACTTACATGTGAAGTTGCCCGGCTTAGGCTGACTTCTTGCCTCTCTCCATGCTAGCACCTGTGTGCTATCCTCAGCATATCACATTTGACCATTGATGTTGCTCAAAGGGGTGGGACTTCAATCCTTTCCTGAATTTTCAGTTGCTTGAAACTGAAATCAGTGAAGAGGGGGTTTGGTTTGTTTTAGTCTGTATAACTGAGAACTGATGACGAGATGCAGCTCATGCTCTTTATGAAGCTGTCAAGGGAGAACAGCTAGAACAAATGTTGCCACTTAGAATTATTGCTATGCATTCTGGAAATACCAAATACATATAATTCCTTAGCGATTTGGGCTTGTGTCTGTCCAGCTGATTCTGGCTGATCCTGTTCTGGGGCTCAGACCTGCAAAGCAGTGAACAGTCAGGTTATTGTGGAGAACTCGAACTCCCTAACACAGGTGAAGAAAATAAAGATTTCAACAGACAGTTGACTTACCGTTATGCATGTATTTCCTGTCTTCATGTACTCTGTTTAGTCAAATGTGCTTCTGGTGTTTAAAATAATAGTAAGTTTACCTTTCAGGTAAGAAATGCCTTCTGAGGGTAAAATTTTCTTATAACTGAGGTTGTATGAGAACCAAATAAATTCAATGTCCAAAGCAAATCATGCTTAGTATTTTAGTTCCAAAGATGGCAAACGTTTACATGCATTTAGCCTGTACTTCACCTTGTTAGAGAAATAAAACTGAGGAGGTTTGGATCTACATTTGGTTGTTAAAGGGAATTGTTTTACTGGTAATAAGGTAGTTTAGGAACTTTGCCCAATTACTGTTTGTTCTCTTTCTGCTAACTGGAATTTTTCTCAGGTCTCTTTCTCAGCATTAAAATGGGGATACTAAGGCATTATTTTTTGTGAAAAATTGGACATCTGTGTCAAGATGATGCTAGAAAGATTGCTAAAAATGAGCAAACCACCTTGGAAATGACGACCTGCAGGTGATGCAGGCTGCTGTGATGTCAGTAATGGCTGTTTTGTGTGACTCTTCTGTAAGAGCTTGCTACATTAGAAATATCAACATACTTCTGAGATTGACCAAGAAAACAATGTAATCTCATATCTTTTAACTGACTCTGCTTTATGTTGCTACAGTGTATATATAGCTGATAATTTTTCTTTTACATTATGCCAACAAACAGTAACTCTAGCTGGAAAGTATCATCAAAACAGTAGTGATGAGGAGAAGAAGGATGAGTTCTGAACAGTGATTTTAGGTGGTGGGTGTTAGAAATTAGTCCTAAGTTCTTTTATAGTATAGGTAGTCCCAGTTAATATCCACATTTCAATTTTAGTGGTAGTAACAACTGGATCGCCCTGATTATCTTGTGTGATAATGCACAAATAGGCATATTTTGCCAGAACTCTGGAATTATGATGACAGGAACCATAAAATATGGCATGAAATTAAGTCTGTATGCTGGGTTCTGCTCCTTACTATGTCTCTCTGCATCTCTTCCTGTGCTGGTAAGAGAAGGGCTGGCCTATTCCTCTCTTCTGACAAGAGAGACATTGCACACATTCTTTTCCCTCTGCTCAGAAGTGAGCTAGGGTCAGTACTTTGCTATGTGAGACAGCTTACATTCTTTTCCTGCATTCCCCCATGGTTGTCTTTCAAACAAGCAAACAAACAAACCAACCAACCTGAAACAAAAACCCAACCCTTCCCTCTACAAAACCCCAGATTTGCCTAAAGCAGGCCTATTTCTGGTTTTGTGGTGTATAAAACAGTGATTTCACTGTTGATAAGGCAGCTGAATAATATCTACCTGCTTTCCATTAGGGTAATACAGTATTTATTCCTTCCTGGTAACTCAGAGTTGTGGTGGTATTTCATCTGCTTTTGTACCACTCTTTACCAGAATCAGCTTCTCTCCTGTATTTTCCTTGGAGAAGGGATAATATGGGGAAAGCTATACTATTTGATGACAGTATTTTCTGTCTTTTTTTTCTTCAAACATTGTTTTCACTCTGATTCCCATACAGGAGCCCACAGAAAATCTGTTTTACTTAATTGTAAATGTAGATAAAGCTTGCTAATAGGAGAGCCATTTTAACTCTCTTAGTACTGGCCCTATTGTAGGATTTGCAGAGGAGAATATAGACCTCTAGTGCCTTAATTTTTCAAAGTTCTAGTGTTGTAAGGGCTGCAAAAGTTTTCGTTACAGCTTGGTTGGATTTATTTTCACTTCTGGGATTCCTCAGTTACTGTGGATCACATGTACTAAGTGAAGGGGTTTGGGTTTGTTCTTTCCTTGTCAGCAGCACCTCTGAGGGACAGTTCAGCACTTAAAAAGTTTTAAATGCTAGAAGTAATTCCAAGGAGGAATTGAAAGATGAATGTAAACATGAATGTCAAGAATTTTGAAGTATAATGCCCCCAATGTAATTTCTGATATGAAACTGTTTTGAGACCAATGAATGCCAGCGAAGGATCTGATTTGGTAAATTGAGAGTAATGCCATGAGATGCTGGCAAACCACTAAGTGCTAAACTCAGTAAGATGTATTTGGAGGATTGGGGCCCCAAATGTGATTCTCTGGTTTCATCTTGAGCTGTGGGTGAGTAGGTGTATGCTGTATGACAGCAAGGTTGCTGTAGTAATTATTCATTAGCTTTAAATAACAGGGTAATTATGAAGTTAAAATTCATATACCCCAACACACCCTTTTTTCCCTAGCTTTTCAATTTCTGAAGAATGCCTACAGCCGTCTGCTTTGTGTTGTAAAACAGGGCACTAGCCCTAGTTGTACATGGTTGCTTCTTTGATTTTTGCATGCTCCTTGCAACAGGAATGTTAACTGGGGTGAAAAGGTAACATGAATCAGGGAGGCCAGCACTAGAAAAAAATAAAAACTCATTTTCTCCTATGCCTCCAAGGATAAAGAAGATCACTCTGGTACTCATAAACACATGTATACTCCACATAGGACTGGTTTCTCCCCGAAATTCTCAAATTATCTGGTTTTATTTAAATTTCTGTTCACTTCGATTCTGGGGCAAAAAAACAGCTAGCAAAACAGAGATAAAGAGGACAAGTGGCAGTATTTTGAAATGACAGGATCCATTCTGGTGTTCTATATCCTAGATATTTAACCATCAGCTGCTTTTGGGTGATGAGGCATGACCAATGAACTTACATTACACAGGCAGAACAGACAGAGTTGGAATGCTTCTGAATAAAAGTTCACATCCAGGGGCTGGTTTGTCTCATATGGGTGGAACCTAATTCAGTGTTTTCAGAATCTTGGAATGAAGTCCACAAAAATTACTCTGTCTTTATATGTGTAACTGGGGACCGTTGCCCATGACATGGTGTGGTTATACTCCACAGGTTCTGCATGGCAGCTCTGATTAACTGCAGTCAGGCAGGGCTGCTGCAGTGTGTGGGGTGGGTGCCTGGCCTGTGTGGCAGATGTGATGTGCAGCCTGTATGGACAGCAGGTAGAAGGCCCTCTGCACACCTGTGGTCCTCTGCATACTCATAAAGACAGCCTCCTCCTACACTGTCTGTGCTGGAAACCCCGTAACCCTGCCTTACATATCAAGGCCTTCACTGGGAAAAGGGCAGATGAGTCGGCAAGGACAGTGTGCTCAGCAGTGGTCTCCTGGCGAGCTTGTCAAGGACACACTGTCACTGCAGGTTTCTTCTACTGAAGTTGTTCACTTTGCTATTCTTGACAATTTAATGCTGCAACCGCTAGCTAAGGGTTCCTTCTCTGTTTCCTGTGCATTGTTTTGTGAGCACAATATTGTGAATGTCCAATGGAATGTAATGGAGCTTATGCCTTTAAAGGCATATTTAGCTCAGGCCCTCACACAGGCTAGGGTATGTGTGCCAGATGTCTTACACTGCAGATAAATGTTCAATGCACTGGACTCATGCGATAGAAGGGTCAGCAGCAGTACCATATTTGTTTGTTTTCAGATGTGTCTTCTTCCAATCTGCTAAGTCTGCTCTAGGATCTGAGAATGAGCTTTCTGAACAAGATCAACAAGATGGTTCTGAGTTTGTAATCCCAGACGTGTCTTAAATGTGAAACTAAGCTTAATGCCTAGTGCTCTTGCAATTTTTTTCTTGCCACCTGATAATATTTGCAACTTGGTATCAGTAAAGTGCTAATAAATTCTAAGTGATCACCTGATGAGTTAGGCAAGAACTTATGATCTTGTGTGGAAATTACGTATAATGTTTTTTCTGTTCTAGTGGAGTGGATGTGAGTGAAGATGGGAGTCTAAAAAGATGGGAGTCTTAAATCCATGTAGACCATGGATTCTGGTGTGTTCTGAACTCCCGAGTTGATATAGTTCTAGTGGAGTAAAAGTCTGGTGCATTTTCTAAGGTGAAATGTTGACAAGACTGGAGAGTTGGACAGAATTGTGGTAAGGGAAGAAATAAATTGTCAGAAACTTGAAATTTCTGAAGACAGCTGTTGCTATGTTGGAGAGTAGGGAGAACAGATCTGTGAGACCAACCATTTGAAAACAAAATGGTAATATTAGTTAGCTAATTCTTGGAATCTAATAGAGGCTTTTCAACAGTCAGTGCTTTGTTGCTGCAGTGTCTGTGTGCTCTAACCCTGCACTAGGGTTATTCTGAGATATCCTATTATATTGCAAAAGCTGGTTTTAAGAAAAGCTGGAAAAGAAACAAGCTGTTGGATATCTTCATGGCCAACAAATGGTTTTCATATTAAAAAAACTCCAAAACAAATATACTTCCACTAATTCAACTCCTGCAAAAAGTCTTTTTGCATTGTCACTGAATTAAAAAAATAACAGTAAGAATCTAGGCCTATAAAGAAAGGGAGAGCTTCTATCCAAGCAGTCTGGACAGGGTGATTCTTTTTTTCAAATCCTGAGCATTTTGTTAGTGGAGCTTTATCTTTGCCTGCTTCCGTTCATCCTCTTGCTTTTTGTCCTCAAAGCAGCACTGTAATTTTTAAACACCTTGGTGGCTTGGGAAAAAAATCTTGTTAGGATCTTTCAGCAACTGTCTCTCTCTATCCACCTGCTCCACTGCGCCCTCCAGCAGAAATGGGACACACTATGCAGTGTATAGGTGTGTGGAGGGCTGGGCAACAACTCCATGTTTGATGCTACAAGAGTATTCGAGACCTTGTTGAACTAAGGTTAGTATATCTGTTAGAAGTACACTAAATAAACAGTGTTTTGCACAATAGAAAAGTGGAAACTGGTGCAAAAGCACTTGGTAACAGATGATCCGTGGTTGTTTGCAAAATGCTAAGAGTTAAAATAGAAGGTTGTTGTGGTTTAACCCCAGCAAGCAACCAAGCCCCATGCAGCCACTCACTGTCCTACCAGTGGGATCTGAGAGAGTATTGGAACAGTAGAAACTAGAAAACTTGTGGGTTGAGGCAGTTTAATAGGGAAAGCAAAAACTGCACAAAAAAGCAAAGCAAAAAAAGGAATTAATTGACTGCTTCCCATGGGCAAGCAGGTGTTCAGCCATCTACAGGAGAGCAGGGTCCTATCCTGCATAACGGTGACTTGGGAAGACAAACACCATCCTCCAGGCATCCCCCTTTCCTCCTTCTTCCCCCCACTTTATACACTGAGCATGTCAGATGGTCTGGAATACCTCTTTGGTCAGTTTGGGTCACCTGTCCCAACTGTGTCTCCTCCCAGCCTCCCCTGGACCCTCAATGCCCTGCTAGTGTGGCAGTGCAAAAATCAGAGAAGGCCTTGGCTCTCTGTAAGCCCTGCTCAGCAGTAACAAATACATCTCGATATTGTCACCAGTATGTTCAGCACAAAACTAAAACATAGCCCCATACCAGCCATTGTGAAGAAAATTAACTCTACCCCAGCCCAAACCAGCCCAAAGATCAAAACCACCTGGATCGTTTTCTTGCACAATATTGTAAGCTGCACCTGTGGGATATATGTATTATGTGTATTCCTTGGGCCTCACACTGTATTGTTTCATAAATAGAATCTGTAAATGCCTATTGTAGTGATCCTTTGGTTATTTTTATTTCATAACACTGTTATGTTGTTGTTTTTTTTTATTGTTTGAAATATCTGAGAGCCAAGCAGGTCTTTATAGGAAGCGTGTTTACCTGTATTGCTTCATTACTTAGCCAGTGGCCTCTGATCTTATCCCACATTTTGCATCTTAGCATCACAGTGACATGAAATCAACTTGAGAGTCACGTAAACATTTCAAACACTACTTTTGAGTCCTAAAGACTGAAGCATTTATATTTGCAAAGTAAGTCTTGAAAATTTGAATGCCTGGCTTTGGATGATAATGATGACCATGGTGGACAATCAGGAGCACAGTCTTCTTCACAGGAACTATTGGTGCTTAGTATCTCTGAGAGTTTAGATATCTTGGGCAGGATACTATGAACTAACACTTCTGTGGATGTTAGCCTCACACTGATGAAATTTAGCTGTGATTCTTAGAGACCGTTGATGTTTCAGGCATGAACAGGAACTTTTCTCTTTTCCTTTCAGTGCTCTGTGCTAACTGTAGAGTGATTCTTCTCATGTTGCTCCAATTAAATGTTTGACATGACAATCCATTACTTTAGAGGTTGATGGCTACATGGAAGGTAATAGAGCAGGCTCTTGTGGCAAAACAGAAGCCTATCACACAGTTTCCTTTCTGATCCCCTCAGTTTTGACATTGAAAAGAAAAAAAAGCTTTTTGTATCTTGATTTCTCTTAGAAACATTGGTCAGTAAAACTAGGATTTTTCAAGTGGAATGAATTGAGTTTTGTGCTTCTTTTTCCTTTTCTCTCCATCAAAAAAAAATCCCAAACTAAACCAAACCAAAAACCAGCATGTGGAAGTTTCAATTATTTTGTAGATTGAAGTGAATAAAAATTGGATTATAGACTCTGAGAAACTGAGCATTGTAAAAGTAGAACTCTCATAAAATGAGTGTCTGCTTATTAAATAGGATTAGCTCTGTCATGCAAGTGTTCAGGTGTAACAAACACAAGCAGCAAACAAGCAATTTTCTCACCTTTGTAGAATGGTATCCTGTCCTACTCCTTATGGTGTCCTTTACCGTCATAACACTACAATTTCAGTTAAAAACTCTACACTTAATAAATACATCCCCTCCCCCTTTATGTAAAGACTCAACAAAGTTGCAAAATATATTTTAAACAGGAAATGTTGCTGGTAGAATAAAAGAAAGAGGAAGGTTTTATTGCTAAATTAGGAAGTAGAAGTTCATCTGAAAGACGTTTTCCTCAGGAAAAGATTGGTAGCAGCTTTCATCTCTCACCTGCTCCCCATCCCAGCACAGAGTTCTTCCAGGATCACAGTTTTTCTGTGTATCTTATGTACCTAGAACCCAAACAATAACAGCAAAGAATGAAGTTCTGTATGATGGTCTGGGTAGTAACTGAGGATTCTGTAGCTGCAAGGTATTTGATATTAGTGGCTGCTTATTGGTGCAGTACTTAGCCATGTGGGTTTTTTGTGCATTAGTTAACCTGTTCATTCTGGAATGCATGTGAAGGTTTTTCTGTTGGTGATTCCAGCTATTCAGTTTAAGTGATTACAGTTTGCTCACAAGCCATGTGAAATACCTAATCTTGAACTAAAAAAAAACTTAGGAAGAAAGAAAACATGAAACATTCTTGCTCTTATGGTTTATATGGGCAAGATCCAGGAGTTCAGATACCAAACACTAGTCATGCCATTGTGAAAAAGGAGGCTCAGTAAGGAATTGTTTAATACTTCTCCATTCTTTCTACTCAGAGGCATGCAACAAAACAGAAGGTAAATGGTCACATATTGTAACAAGATGTTTCAACCAGATATGAGAAAATGTTTTTTCACTAGGATGGTGATCCAACACTAGAACAGGCTCCCCAAAGAGATGGCAGTGTTAGGCACTTAGATGAACACTTAGATGGCAGTTAGGTGAACACTCTTAAGGTGTTCGAAAGCTGAGCCTTGACCAATCTGCTGTAGCTAGCTTTGTGCTGAGCAAGGGGGTTCGACTCGGGATCTCCAGAAGTCCCTTCCAGCCTCAGCTCTTCTGTGATCTGTATCTCATTCTGCATATCTTAGTTCCATTTCTGGAACCAGAAATTTATTATGGACCAGATTTTTAAATACTGTGACACAAAAATAATAGATGGTTTTCTACTCATCAGAATGCATAATTTTTCCATGATAAAGAAGGGTAAATTCAGCAGACACACTTCTAAATACACTTAATCCTGTGTAATGTGTTTTAATAATTTTAAGCATAATGATTTGTCCTGTCTATTGTCATTTCCTTGATCTTGTCCTTTTATAGGTGGTTACTATCAGATTTGTAATTTTCTGTCCTGCTTTCCTTCATGTAAAAAGGACCAATAGTGTTAAAGTGCATGTCAACGCCGTCAGCTTCAGTTGCTTGGCAAGTGGGAATTACGTAGGATATGGTTCCATGAAAATTGAATTTTCTTTGGGAGTTAGTAATAGTTTTCTCCCCATTTCCCAAATGTCCACATTATGTATCGAATTTTTAATGAAAATCAATGGCATTTTGAATTACATTGATGAAACTAAGCATCCAGAATACTTGGTTCTTGCAGATGAAATTTCTTCCTTGATTACCTGCAAATAATTGCTGTAATTATTAAGTTTGCTGATATTTTTCAAATAATAGATTTGAGAGATATTTAACAAGATTCACCAGTTGAAAAAGACACTTTATTCTACCTTTTAGGTTTAATAACTATAAGCTAAGAAAAAAGACCAAAGAATCTTCTCTTTTACAGATGTTACATCTCTTGTAATGTGAAATGTTATTCTAATGTTTTAGAAAGTGTTTATCTTTAGTCTAAGCAATTATCTGATCGGCGCCTTCTTTCTTTTTCATCTCTCACTATCTTTTCTCTTGTCTGGATTCTTCAGTTTCCCTCTTTCTTTCCTGAGAACTGAATAATAATTAAAAGAAAAAGTCTAATTAAAATACAGTTAGTTAAATATGTATGTTTTAACAAGTATTTCTAATGGAAAGCACTACTTGTGATGGCTGCTGCTATTATATGTATTTTGAAATTTTTCTAGATTTGGAAAATGCATCTTGTGTGGACAGACAAAACCTTTCCCTTCCGGAGGTAATTTCTATCCTCACAGTGCTTGATTCAACATGCTTAGACTACATATGAGATGAAAACCTGGGGAATGGAGAAGCATATATAGAGCCTGAAGAAAATAGTCAGTTATTAAAACAATTTAGCTCGTCATTAAATCTTACAGTTTTGGAATATAAATAGGTTGTTCTTCCCTTTGCCTCATCTGTCATTTTACTATAGCAGAAAATCTGGTGCTGGACAAAAGAAGTTAAAATAGAACTTGAAGCCAGGATCTTGATTTTTGTTCTGACTCCACTAATGACGAACTGCATCATTCTGTGCAACTTACCGAACATTCGAGTCTCACCTACTGCTCTGTAAATGTCATATAACTACATAGGATGCTGTGAGGTTTAATTAGAAGTAATTTTAGTCCTTCAAGTACCTTGTGTTTTTCTGATGAAACAGGCTATTCAAGTGTGAAACATAATTATTATGTTGCGTCTGTGTTTTTCTGATACATTATTACTATTTCATTAACCATGTTTTGAAAAAAAAAAAGCCAACTAAAACCATGGTGCATACTGCTTTTTGGTTTTGTTTGTATGGTATAAAGTCCCTATGAGCCCAGTAAATAATTAAACTAAAATTGGCATTGAGATATGAGGTGGTTTTATTTGAGAATGTTAATGACTATTAGCAGATTGCCACAAGATATCTGGCTGTTTGGATACTTTGAGCATCTTAAATCATTCACTTAGGTGTAAGATGGTCATATTGCTTCTAAATGTAGTGAATTAGCCCAGCAATAACAGCCTGCAAAGTCTCTGTTGATAGAGTAAATAATTAAACTAATATTGGCATTGAGATATGAGGTGGTTTTATTTGAGAATGTTAATGACTATTAGCAGATTG
>VZTN01021049.1:0-70104 GCA_013400515.1 Erpornis zantholeuca
CACACACACACACAGATCTCTCCCATCTATCGTGGCTGGAGGGAGAAATCTTTGTTCTGTTTCCTCGCTATCACTAATAAACCTTTCTGATGTCTGATCACCAACCCATGGCCATGAGTGGTTTGTGGACAGGCCCTGGGGAGCCAGGGCTGCCTCCTTTCCACACTCCACACCTTGGAGCAGGGTCAGGCTCCTCCAGCAGCGACAACATCTGTGCCTGGAAAAGCCCTGGAGCTTCCCGGGGTGGCTGCTGGTTTCCAGGTGCCCAGATTCCTGTTTTTGGCACCTCAGGAGGAGCCTGGTGGATGTTTGTCCGTGCCACAGCTGGAGCTGTCACCTGCCAGGCGTTTTTGTACCACCAAGGTCCCCAACACGAGGAGGAGCAGAGCTTTGGGTTGTGGCAGAGAGCAGGGAAAGAGGTGGAGATAAAGAAATTCTCTCCCAGCCTCTGTGGTTTTCGTTTTTTCATCCCTGCCTTCACTCCCCAACATTTCTTATCCCCTTAAAATGATCTTATCTGCCCAGAAGGTGAAGTGCTGAGGTCTGTGGGTGATCCCAAAACATCTTCCATGGGAAAAGCCTGCAGGTGACCCCAGCAGGTGAGGGACACCTGAACCCTGCCAGCCTTGAGAAGCTGAACTTTGACTGAATGATCTTTTTTTTTCTGGAAAAGCTGGGAATATCTGACAGGCTGGGAGAGCTGGGGGTGTTCACCTGGAGAAGGGAAGGACCCCAGGAGACCTGAGAGCCCTTTCCAGTGCTTAAAGGAGTCCTAAAAAGAAGGAAGAGAGACTTTTTTTATGGGTAGTGAGCAGCAGGAGGAGGGAGAATGATTTTAAATTGAAGGAAGAGAGCAGGGATAGGTGGGATATTGGGAAGGAATTGTTCCCTGGGAGGGAGGGGAGACCCTGGAATAGGAAAGCTGTGGCTGCTCCATCCCTGGAAGTGTCCAAGGCCAGGCTGGAGCAGCCTGGGCCAGTGGAAGGTGTCCCTGCCCATGGCAGGGGTGGCACTGGATGGGATTTGAGGTCCCTCTCATCCCAAACCATTCCATAATTCCATGTTCTCTGTGTTTCACAAAGACATTTTTAATCCCAAAGTGCATTTCCATTGACCACCCCCTGGCTGATAATGGCACGTGTCCCCAAAGTGACCTAGAGATGACAAATCACCCCCAAACTGTCTCCAAATAAACAAAAGCCCTCAGAACTTTCAAAAAAAAAGAAGAATTTTGGCAATTTTAGGTTGCCCACTGCCGATTTACAAATTCCTGCTCCCCTCTGAGGAATTTTAACCCTCAGCCCCTGAGTTTTTAGGCTCGGGGAGGAGTCCAGTGAGGCTTCAACGATTTCATTTTCTGGGGGTTAAAAAGGTTCTTGTAAATGACTGCTCCAAATAACTGGAAAGCCAGTTAAAACAACTGGATAACAGATGGCAAAGGAAAGTGCTTTCCTGTAAAGTGTTGCAGAGGAGCAGCTCATTTACAAGAAGCAATTACACAAACATCCCCAAGCATCCAAGATCCCATAAAAGGCTTGCCGAGGTGCAAGCCCATTTTCAAGGGAGGATTTTTTGTGCTGGAGCAAAAGTCAGGTTTTTGTTTCATTTTTTCCCCCTTTTTTAAGGTTTTTTAATCCCTTCCTTCATTCCCAAACATTTCTTATCCTGCACGGGGAAGGAAATTTTTCCTATAAATTTTTTACTGGTAAAAAAAAGATGTATTTCCTTTTAATTCTTCATCCCTTTAATTCCTCTTTCCTTTTGGGGTTAAGGATCACTTCTAAAACCAAGCAAGACAATTCCTGTCTTGTGGACAATAAATAATTTTAACAAATTAAACCACTGGAGTAACAACTCATTTTTCTTCGGGACCATGACAGAAACCAGGAGCTGCCTCGTGCTGACATTTAGCAAACTAAACTTAGATCTGGCTTTACCTTTCCAAGCCCTTTTCATCCCCCATCTAATCCATTTTGTATGGATAATGGGAACATGATTTTCCTGCAGGATCTTGACATGGTGATGAGTCAATAGCACCGAAGCCTTTGGATGTGTGCAGAGCAAAGGACTGGGAGGAGATCATTCCTCAAGCTGGAAAAGGCTGAGGATTGGAGATTGAACAGCTCCTGCTCCTTGGAAGGAGTTTAAAGTCTGGAGGTTTTGCTGGGATTTTGTAGGAAAGGCTGAGCAAAGCCTGCAGAAAGATCTGCTCCTGGAATTTCATCTTCATTAGGTACCTGACACATCAAAGCCACAATTTCCCTGCTACTTAATAGGCAGCTGATGTGATCCTAATAACACATCAGGATTGAGCATCTATCATTTCCTTGGAGAGGGGAGGGAGGGTGGAATGACCTCATCTTAATTAAGGGGTCCTCTCTCAGCCACTAATCCTGCACGTTCCAGATGTTGGGTTTGTGCCTCTCCATCACCGCTTGGCCTCCTCATTAAAGCTCCAGTTAATTGAGAGCTTTAATGAAAGTTGCAGGGTGAAAGAAAACAATGGAGGCAGACAGGAGGCAGCCCTGGTTTGCCAGGGCCTTTCCATCAACCACTCGTGTTTATTGATTGATGATCAGAAATCAGAAGGTTTTATTATCAATATTAAGAAAACAGAACAAGTTTTCCTCTTTCCAGCCATGTTAGGTTGGAGAGATCTGTGTGTGTGTGTGTTTGTCTGAGTGTCTTCGTTAGGAATCCACAACAAGACAAAGAGGAAGACATTTCATTGCTCAAGGCAATCACCTTACCATAAACATTTCTCTTATTTATATTTTCATCCAAGCTTTCTCCTGGGAAGCTACAGAACTCCCCTTAGCAATGGATTTCAGGACAAGTTAAAACCAACTTGCATTTCTCCAGCCTTTCTCAGAAATTTCTCAAAATCTCACTGCCGAGTCACCATGGGACCAGGATGAGGATCATCAACAGAAGGATTAATTGGGGAGAATTTTCTCAAAAATGGGGAAAAGTTGTGGCTCCCAGGAAGCTCAGGAATGTCTTTGGACTTTGGGATTGCTGAGGATGATGTGAGAGTTGGGGACATGATTTCAGGGTGCTGATGGTGGGACTGGGTGATCCTGAAGGGCTCTTCCAACTTAGGTGATTCCATGATTCTGGGAGGATTTTCCATCACAGCATCCCAGGAACTCTGCAGGCACCCCCATTCCAGGCTGTCTCTGCTGTGGGGATTTGCATGTGGCTGCAGTGGAAGTCCTGGGCAGCAGAGAAGGGGAAATGCTCTGGATAATGACTGGGAGAGTAACTTCCACCTTTCCATGGGGATAAGGGGCAAGTGTTCACCTCCACCAGCAACACAAACTCTTCTCATGGAGATCTCCAGCTCAGCCCCAAGGGGTGCACTCCACAGAGTCATGGAATTACCAAGGTGGGAAGAGCCCTCCAGGATCCCCCAGTGCCAGCCCAGCAGCAGCAGCATCAGCCCAAACCCTGTCCCCAAGGGCCACATGCAGACTCCTCCTGAACACTCCCAGAGACAGTGACTGCACCACTCCCTGGGCAGCTCATCCCAAGGCCTCACCACTCTGCCAGGGCAAAATTGTTGCCAATCTCCACCCTGCCCCTCCCCTGGGGCAATTTGAGGCCATTTCCTCTCCTCCTTTCCCTTGGGACACGGCAGCAGAGCCTGACCCCCCCTCAGTGCCCCTCCTGTCAGGGACTTGTGGGGAGCAATGAGGTCCCCCCTGAGCCTCCTCTGCTCCAGGCTCAGCTCCTTTCCCAGCTCCCTCAGCTGCTCCTCCCAGGATGTGTTTTCCAGCCCCTTCCCAGCTCCCTTCCCTTCCCTGGACATGCTCCAGGCCCTTTGGACGTGGCTGATCTGTCCCAAGGGACATGAGGAGTGTGAGGGGGCCAGGGGGACTCTGGTGGATGTGGTGCCATCCCAACATTCCTCCAGGCTCAGGAGGATGGAATGTATCACCCCTGCCTCTCCTTGCTGGACACCAGGGCCACTGTCCTGAGCTCAGCTGTGCTCAGGAGTGTCCCCAGAGCCAAAGTTGTTCCCTCCTCCCTTGCCAAAATGTTTCCTCCTCATTTTCCTAAACCCCTGGATTTTGTAGGAAGCTGCCGTTGCCAGGTGTGGGATGACAGCCTCTGGAGTCATCTGCCTTTGATAGAGAGGGGTTTGTGTTCGGGGTAAGAGCAGGGACAGAGCCTGGCTACTGAGCAATCCAGAGCAGGGAACCAAATTTAGCACAGTTGTTCACAGCACAAGGATTTCTGGCAGGCTGCTCCTGCAGTGAGAGCAGCTGTTCACATTTTCTCACCCACCTACACAGCCAGGACAGCCAGGATTGCTGGTTTTTTGGGTTTTTTTTAAACAGCATGAATTGTATCCATTGGTGAAAGGAGTTTTGCTGGAATCTGCTGCCTTCAGGAGCCAGGATTTGATAGGAAACCCCTCTTAAAGGAACACCAGGGTTTGGAATTGGTGAAGAGTTTTTCAGCCTTTTCTTCCAGGGACAAGTTTCAAGTGACTCTTTAAAGAAATCACTTCCTTCTTTTCAAGGAAGTCTTTGTGCTTTGATTGTTTGGAAGCTTGGCCTGGGAGTTGTTTCACTGATCCCCTCCCTTCTCCCAACCTGACATCCCAGAGGAGGAGATGCCAAGGAATTTAAGCATCCCCCAAAAACTGGCTTCTCCTCACCCAGGAGAGGGAAAAACACTTCAAACTCAGCATCTCCTTCCATTTCTTTTTTTCTTTCAGGCCAGTAGCTGGTCAGGAATAGGGCCACAGTTTTGGGAAGTGGTGGAGTTCTCTGTCTCCCTTTGGCCTCCTGCATTGTCCAAAGTGTTCCCCAAATGTTCCAGGGGGGAAAGTGTGAGGGTAGGGATGAAATCATGTCCTCCGTGGGGATGTGCTGATTTCCCAAGTATGTCTGTGAAGCAGCACAATAATTTTCCAGACTCGAGCATTTCCCTTCAAAAAAGATTTCAGATCAGTGGCCAAGACATCTGGGAAAGCATTCCTGGACTACTCCAGCATCCAGAGGCAGCTCTGGCACAGAGGGATTGCCTTACCTGCTGCCCCAGACACACAGATCATCCCACTGCTTTTTGCTTCCACTTCCATGCTCTCTAAAAACTGGAATTAGGACAGCTGCCCTTGGAATTCACTCTGCTTCACCCCACATCTCATGGAACATCTCAGGGATACTGGGAAAATTGGAGCTCCAAGTCTTTGGTGCTCCATGAGAACTCACACAGAGTTCCTTGGGATATTCAGGAGCACAGGTTTGCCTTCTTCCTGATGTTCAACCTGGAATTCTTTCATTTCTTAAACACTGAGCACAGGAATTGTCAAATCTCCCATGGACTTCATTTCCAGAGTGAGTCCTGAGCTGATTTGTCAGAGATCATCCAGGAAGGAACCTGCTCATGTGTGGGGAGCAAAATTGGAGCCACCACCATCCAAATGCAGAGGAAAAAGGAGATTTTGTGGGACAGGAGATGCTCCCTGAGTGATTCCTGCCTTGCATTTTGCAGGCTGACATTCCTGACTTCAGTGAGGAAGGGGGAAAACCAGGGCTGTCAGAATTGGTGCAAATATTAAAGATTAAATTAAAGCTCAGGGGGGACCTCATTGCTCCCCACAAGTCCCTGACAGGAGGGGACTGGGTAGGGAGAAGAAGAAATGGCCTCAAATTGCCCCAGGGGAGGGGCAGGGTGGAGATTGGCAACAATTTTGCCCTGGCAGAGTGGTGAGGCCTTGGGATGAGCTGCCCAGGGAGTGGTGCAGTCACTGTCTCTGGGAGTGTTCAGGAGGAGTCTGCATGTGGCCCTTGGGGACAGGGTTTGGGCTGATGCTGCTGCTGCTGGGGTGGCACTGGGGGATCCTGAAGGGCTCTTCCCACCTTGGTGATTCCATGATCCTGTGAAACCAGGGGCAGTGGGAATGAGCAGATTTTTATCACACCATTTTCAGTTGTCCACATCTAAACTGGGCTCCAGGCTGGAGCACAGCCAGTGCTGCTGAGCCCCATCCCCTCCCTGAGCCTTTGGAGAATTGACCAGGATTTCTTTCCTTAGCTCTGGGTGCGGAGAGACATTTCCACAAAACTCTCCTGTCATCCCCAGAACTCGGGGTGGGAGTTTCCCTGGCATGGGTTTGGTCCTGGTCACGAACAAAGCTTCAACATGCTCAGCTCAACTCCTGACCCTCCTGCCTTCAGTGGAACATTCCCATGGATGCTGCAGTTGTCCAAGGAAAAGACACATTTTTCCAGCCCTGTCTTCCTTGGAAATGTTGCCAGTGTTAAGAACAAAGAGCTTTTGCTGATGTTTGGTTGTTTTTTTTTTAAATGGCATTTGGTTTCTTCTACTTCCAAAAACTGCAGAGCCAAGTCCTGGTTTAGTGTGAACACTGTCACCCTGCTCCTCTTTTATGTCAGTGTGGGAAGCGTGGACAAAAATGTCTTTATTTCACTCCCCTGCCATGTTCTGACGACCTTCCCACATCTTTGGGGTGTTGCTCATATTCCTCACTGGAAAAGCAGCTGAGCATCCACCAGCTGAACCCAGAGCAGCAGCAGCTGATTCATGCTTCGAGCACTCACAGCTTCGGGGCTGCTCCTCAAAGCAGGGAAGGACCAAAAGCCAAATCCACAATCACCCTGCAGGGTGGGAAAAGGCACCTCAGGGTGTGTTTCTCAACAAAACTCAGCTGATGTGGGATGGGACTGATGCCTTCAATGGCTCCCTAGAAACAGAGAGCAGGCAGGGATAAAGGAATCAAGGAGGGATTGATTGGAAAGGCCTTCAGAGGTACACTCTGGGCTCCAGAGGCTCCTGCCTCAGTGCATCCCAACATGGACAAGGACAGCTCCCGAGTTCTTCCCACTTGGATCTCAGCATCAATTCCCCAAGCAGAAGCCAGGCAAGGATGGAATTTGCCCAAGCTTGCCCCCCTGTCCCCAAGATTGTGGTTTGCAGTTGTTGGGCCTAGGAGGCTCTGGGTGTCCTTGGAGAGCTGGAGAGGCTTTGTTGTGTGTGTGTGAGCATGAGAGAACAGCACTGAACGAGCTCCAGGGAACTGCAGAGTGACACTGGGCAGGGCAGGGCTGGGAACAGAGAAAAGTTCAAACCCTAAGGCATCAGGAGGGCAGGGATGGATAACTCCTCAATCCCTGTTTGCCTTGGCCTGGGAGTGCTGAGGGAAAACATTCCTCAGCTGCCATCACTTCCCATCCCTGCCACGGAGGTGCTGCTGATGCCATCAACATCAGCTCCAAGTGGAATCATCCTCCCTGCATTCCAAGGCACGAGTTTTCCATGGTGCCCTTTCCTGAGCCCTCGTGGTGCCTGAAGCCAGCACTGGGTCCTACAAAAGGCTGCAAGCCATGGAATGGGTTGGGTTGGAAGGGACCTTAAAAATCCTCTTGTTCCACTGTCACTCCCTGGATGTGACCCCTGGTGAGGCTAAGTCGAGGCAGGAAGAGATAAGCCTTGACTTTCAATGGAATAATTGGGATTTTGGAGAATTTTTTCCCTCTTTCTCTAGTCAGTCCTCTGGATAAGAAGGATCTAATGCCATTCCTGCCTGCAGCCCTCCAGGGCCAAGTCCCCAGCACAGGGAATAAAGCTCCTGTGCCAGAGGGCAAAATTCCCTTTACCTTGGGGTTGTCCCTATGGAAAATGGTTCTCCCTCTTTTTTTCTGCCAAAAATCAGGAAGTGAGAGCAGCCCTGGGCCTGTGAATTAGTGAAGAGTCAAAACCTAGGATTTTAAATCTTGCTGGAAGCTTCATGCAGAAAAGCCTTTTTTTTCCCCAATATTGGCACTTTAAAACTAACACTTTTGAAACTCAATAAAAAGAGGAGAAGCAGCCCAGAACGACCATATCAGAGCACCTTAAGCCAGCTGTTTGAACCAGAAGATCCTCACCAAAGGCAGTTTTTGCAAGCACTCGAGAAAAGCATCTCCTCATCGAAAGCCTCTTAAAACCAGATTTAATTCCAGCGTGCAAGGTAGCAGGGAGGCAGAGCTGTGGCTTTTCTTCCCCGTGGAGGAATATTTTTTACTGTTGGAGACTCCTTAAAGGAGGCCTGGGTCTGTCTGGCTGTTAATTGTGGCGTTGTCTAGACAGGGATGATATTATTACCAAGCTATGCACAGCTCCTCGCTCTGTCACTGTTTCCAGAGCTGCCCACACAAATTGCTTCACTGTTGACATGTGCAAGAGCTCCCCAGATATTTATTTTCCTCGTTTAGAGGAGATACAGAGAGGCTCTGATAAACCATCATGGGCTGAACCATTGCTAATGGTGGAAATGTCTCGTGGGTTTGAGCTGAGGTGGGGGAAGGAAGGGAGGAAGGGAAGGAATTGTGGGGCAGGGTTGGGATCTGGGGGGAAAAAATTGGGAGATTTGGGTGTGGAGGACAATGGGATCTGGGATCTGCTCCAAATGGTGGAAATGTCTCGTGGGTTCGAGCCAAGGGGGAAGGAAGGGAGGAAGGAAGGGAGGGAGGGAGGAAGGGAGGAAGCAAGGAAGGAAGCAAGGGAAGGAACAGTGGGCAGGGTTGGATGGGATTGATCTGGGAGGAAAAAATTGGGAAATTTGGGTGTGGAGGACAATGGGATCTGGGATCTGCTCCAAATGGTGGAAATGTCTTGTGGGTTTGAGCCAAGGAGGAAGGGAGGGAGGGAAGAAGGAAGGAAGGAAGGAAGGAAGGAAGGAAGGAAGGAAGGAAGGAAGGAAGGAAGGAAGGAAGGAAGGAAGGAAGGAAGGAAGGAAGGAAGGAAGGAAGGAAGGAAGGAAGGAAGGAAGGAAGGAAGGAAGGAAGGAAGGAAGGAAGGAAGGAAGGAAGGAAGGAAGGAAGG
Source organism: Erpornis zantholeuca (assembly GCA_013400515.1). Taxonomy (NCBI): domain Eukaryota; kingdom Metazoa; phylum Chordata; class Aves; order Passeriformes; family Timaliidae; genus Erpornis; species Erpornis zantholeuca. The sequence continues at coordinate 8,839 of VZTN01021049.1, forward strand.
AAGGAAGGAAGGAAGGAAGGAAGGAAGGAAGGAAGGAAGGAAGGAAGGAAGGAAGGAAGGAAGGAAGGAAGGAAGGAAGGAAGGAAGGGAATGGTGGGCAGGGTTGGATGGGATTGATCTGGGGGGGAAGAAATTGGGAGATTTGGGTGTGGAGGACAGTGGGATCTGCTCCAAATCTCACTCTCTCCATGGCTATATTCGCCATGGGCTGTCTGCGCTTGCGGGGGCAAGAGAAGGAAATGCAAAACACCTTCTGAGACCTTAAAAAGGAGTTTTGAGAGTGTGGTGGCCATTCAGGGTGGTTTTGAGAAATAAAAAATGATGGAATTGCTAGAATCATCCCGTCAGGCAGAAATGGGACTTTGGGAAGGCTCGAGAGGAATGAGGACACCTCACACAGGACTAAGAAACATTGGAGGCTCTCCATGGCAGGTCTGGGATCCCAAGTGCCTCCTCCCATCCCATCCTTGTCCACCACAGCCCAAAGCTCAGTTCAGATCCCAAGCTTTCCCTCCAGCACCCCACAGAAGGAATGAATTTCCCTGTTCCTCACTGAAGTCAGGAATGTCAGCCTGCAAAATGCAAGGCAGGAATCACTCAGGGAGCAGCTCCTGTCCCACAAAATCTCCTTTTTCCTCTGCATTTGGATGGTGGTGGCTCCAATTTTGCTCCCCACACATGAGCAGGTTCCTTCCTGGATGATCTCTGACAAATCAGCTCAGGACTCACTCTGGAAATGAAGTCCATGGGAGATTTGACAATTCCTGTGCTCAGTGTTTAAGAAATGAAAGAATTCCTGGTTGAACATCAGGAAGAATGCAACCTGTGCTCCTGAATATCCCAAGGAACTCTGTGTGAGTTCTCATGGAGCACCAAAGACTTGGAACTCCAATTTTCCTGGTATCCCTGAGATGTTCCATGGGATGTGGGGTGAAGCAGAGTGAATTCCAAGGGCAGCTGTCCTAATTCCAGTTTTTAGAGAGCATGGAAGTGGAAGCAAAAAGCCATGGGATGATCTGATAAACACAGCAGAGTCTGCAGGATTTGTGTCTAAAAGTTTATAGAGGTGTAATTAATATAATTTATTCAGCTTTGTCCCATAGGATTAAGGACATTAAGGGTTGATATTTATGTATATAAATAATTTATTATGATATTTATAATAAAATACCTTAATCAGAGTTATTTACTACACAGCACAGGTAGATAAAACAGGTAGAGTTCACTATTTTGAAGCAATTATAACAAAATTAGGAAAAACAGTTATTAAGTAGAGATTGATATTACTCACCCAGAGCAAGGAAAGTGGGAAAAACTCACTCAGCTTCAAGAAGTGACCTCAAAGGGTGTCCCCACTGTAGGGAGGAATCTCTACACCCTCCCCAGAAGAGTTTTGTTGGAAGATCCTCCAGTTAAAAATTGGGATTGGGTTTTTATGGCATAAAGTGCCAGTCAGCTGTCCCTGCTGTGGCAGCTCAGCAGTTATAGATAAGTTATCAGTACTTTCCCTTGCTGGATCCTTTATCAGGTGCTTTGTATGTCAAATCCTTCCCTGTTCCAGTTTCTACCAGGAAGTTGAACTTTGGGCTTGATGAGTCAGGTTGGTTTCAGCTTGGGGTTGGTTTGTAACCCCAAAAGCAGCAATTCACCACCGGGACCTTTGCAAATTCGGGGGTGCTGGAATTGTTTTACTCCTGCTCCAGGCAGAGCACCTTCCCACACCTTTGGGTAATCATTCCTGAGCACCCTCAGCCTGGGGAAGGTTTGACAGGAGGAAATCTGCCCTCAGTCCATGGCAGCACTGTCAGAAGCATCATCACATCCCCAACTCTCCACAGCTTTGCTCCCTGGCGTGAAGGGAAGGCCTGGAGGCCTCAAACCTGGTGCTCAAAGCAGCACCTGCAAATCCAAGTGCACAGAATCACAGGAGCAGAGGATTGTGGAGTCACCAAGGTGGGAATAGCCCTTTGGGATCCCCCCAGTGCCACCCCAGGAGCAGCAGCATCAGCCCAAACCCTGTCCCCAAGGGCCACATGCAGACTCCTCCTGAACACTCCCAGAGACAGTGACTGCACCACTCCCTGGGCAGCTCATCCCAAGGCCTCACCACTCTGCCAGGGCAAAATTGTTGCCAATCTCCACCCTGCCCCTCCCCTGGGGCAATTTGAGGCCATTTCCTCTCCTCCTTTCCCTTGGGACACGGCAGCAGAGCCTGACCCCCCCTCAGTGCCCCTCCTGGCAGGGACTTGAAGAGAGAAGCTGGAGGAGCAGTTTGGATCTCATGCCTTCAATGGCTCCCTAGGAACAGAGCCCAGGCAGGAATAAAGGAATCAAGGAGGGATTGGTTGGAAAGGCCTTCAGAGGCACACTCTGGGCTCCAGAGGCTCCTGCCTCAGTGCATCCCAACATGGACAAGGACAGCTCCCGAGTTCTTCCCACTTGGCTCTCAGCATCAATTCCCCAAGCAGAAGCCAGGCAAGGATGGAATTTGCCCAAGCTTGCCCCCCTGTCCCCAAGATTGTGGTTTGCAGTTGTTGGGCCTAGGAGGGTCTGGGTGTCCTTGGAGAGCTGGAGAGGCTTTGTTGTGTGTGTGTGAGCATGAGAGAACAGCACTGAATGAGCTCCAGGGAACTGCAGAGTGACACTGGGCAGGGCAGGGCTGGGAACACAGAAAAGTTCAAACCTAAGGCATCACCCTTGCTCTGGAGGCTGCCAGAAGTGAAAGAACAGAGCAAGAGCTGAGACAGATTTTTATCCTGAGAATTTGCTGGAACTCCAAGTGTGCCAATGGAAAGGATTTGGGGATTTTTCTTTTCCAAATAGAATTGGACCTGAAGGTTCAGAAGGATTCACTCACCCATTTTGGTTCCTGGTCCCCACAAGAGCATGAAGTCACATCCTGTTCACAAATGGGGACCTTGAAGCTGTGGTTAGTAAACTGACTCATAATCCCCATTTTGCTCCCATTGTCCCTATTTTTATGTGGGATTTTTTTTTTCCCTCTGCCTGCTTGCATTTCCCCTTTTGCTTTTCTATTTCCCTCCCTACTCCAGGACGCAGAGGCTGTTACTCGATACCAAAGCCACGTGTGCTTTTCCCAACACGGAGCTTGGAGGGATTTGTGACATGGATTTGATGGGAACAACAGCCACAGGCTGTGACTCCCTGCTCCCCCCCTCCCAGCCCCCAAAAAAATCCGTGTTTGATGCTGACCAAAGCTGAAAGCACGGCTGGAGGGAGCTGAAACAAGACGCTGAGTCATTAATTTTCCTGAACTCCGGAGAAGTTTGCAATTACATCATCGTTTGAGGGAAGTGCATGAAATTCAGACTCAGTCTCTGTGTGGCCCCGTGGCTCCGGGCCTGGGATCTGGTTTCTGGCTGGGATGGTGGAGCTGGATTTGCTCCTCAGTTCCCCCTCACACTCTTCCCTTTCCTGGGGTTTTGCCTTCCAAACTCCCCTGTCTCAACATCCACCTCCATGATGGGGATGGGCCTTTAACACTTCCCCAGCCTGGAGTTCTCTCCACAACATTCAGGCAGGTGTTGCCTTTCTCTGGTCCTAAAATTCAAACCAAGCACGGTTTATGAGGAAAAGAGGTTTTTACTTTGGTATTTATTTAAGGATCTTTGGGTGCAGCACTTTGTCCAGGTGCAATGCCCCAAAAATGCACTCACTGTGTCTCACACACCGAAATGCACACAATTCTAGGCCTTGCAAATGAGCACATCTATCAAAGATTCTCCAGTGAGAGGCTCGAGTGAACCTTTCATTGTGAGGAACCTTCCCCCTGGCTGGGCCTGGCTGAGGTTACAGAAATGTGTTCTGGAGAGGCCCTTGGTGTCTGGGGCTCCCAGGATGTTTGCTCTCCTGGTTTCAGGGTACAGTGGGGCTGAGCTGAGTTCTCAGGATGGAAAATGACAACTATGGTGGCTAAAAGCACTAAGAATACATGGAACTGTGTAAAAGGAGTATAAAAGAAAAGGCAAAAAATCATCTTGGCATCACAGGGAAAGAGTTTGTGTTGCCTCATCTACCTGGGGTAAAACTTTGCACCTCTCTCCACCTGAACAACTCCAGGTATCAACTCCAACAAGCTGCTTTTTACCTAAAATAAGTCTTTTTTTTTTCATTTTTGATATTTTTTTGATATTTTTGCATTGCTGAGCAAAGGGGAAGGGAGCTCCCCAGGGAGGAAATCCCAGTGAAATCCCAGTGGAAAGAGTCAAAGGTCCCTGAGCCCACTTGCTCCTGATTGTGGGAAGTGTCTGACCTGAGCACTCCCTGCCTTTGTAGGAACCACAAAACCAGAGAAATTAAAGAAGGCATCAAAACATTAAAATTTCAGGACTCCCTTGACTCACTGATGTTTCTCTTTTGCAGAATCCCAGGATTAAGGTTGGAAAATCCCTCCCAGCCCAGCCAGGCCAAGCTGTGCCCCATGCCCACCTTGTCCCCAGCCCAGAGCACTGAGTGCCACCTCCAGCCCTTCCTGGCACCCCTCCAGGGATGGGCACTGCAAACCTCCCTGGGCAGCTCTTGCCAAGGCCTCCCCTCCCTTGCCATGCACAAATTGCTCCTGATTTCAACCTGGCAGCCTCAAGGAAAAAACACAAAGAATTCTTTCCCACAAAGCACATCAAAACCTGAAATTAATAATTTAATTTAATAGTTCTAATTTAATAAATTTGGATTGTTTCATGTTGAGGAATTTTTTCCTGCTATTCTTTCTTTGGAAGCCACACAGGCCTGAAGTCAAGGAGGGTTTTATTCCTAAATCCTAAAATAGGATTGATTCTTACTGGTGCCTGAAATTTCTGTTGTATTAAGGATTTTAGGCTGGGAGAGATGGTGTTTGAATTTTAGGAATATTTTCCAAGTGTGTTAAGAATGGGAGTTAAAATCCTGTGGTCAGAGGATATCGAAGGGTTTGGTGCTGGTTTGTGACTAATTTGGGACTGGTTTGGGACTGGTTTGTTCCTCCTATGGATGCAAAGGTATTCTCATCTCATCAGTCATTTTTTACAGTGGTTTATTTTGTGGTTGAGCTCCCTCTGTTTCAAAGAGCAGAGAAGATTTTTTTAATGGTTGACCCTTCCCTGGCCTTCTTTTTCTTTTTTTTTTAAATTGGAATACTGGGAAAAATAAGCAGGAGGCAGGAATGAACAGAATCAGGAAAACAGAGAGTATTTTAGACAAAATGTAAATGATATTGAAATAAATGTATTGGTAAATTCATGGAGGAAAGTTTCCAAAATTAAGAACTGTTTTGATAAGGGGAAGTCAACCTGCACTGCACATTGGCAATGTCACAAAATCATGGAATTATCAAGGTGGGAAGAGCTCCTCAGGATCCCCCAGTGCCACCCCAGTGCCACCAGCATCAGCCCAAACCCTGTCCCCAAGGGCCACATGCAGACTCCTCCTGAACACTCCCAGAGACAGTGACTGCACCACTCCCTGGGCAGCTCATCCCAAGGCCTCACCACTCTGCCAGGGCAAAATTGTTGCCAATCTCCACCCTGCCCCTCCCCTGGGGCAATTTGAGGCCATTTCCTCTCCTCCTTTCCCTTGAGATATGGAAGAAGAACCCCTGAAATCAGAATGATGCTGATTAAAATAATCCCCAAAGCAACGTGCAAATATTTAACCTTATTTTAACAAGGAAAGATTAAAATGAATTCACAAATAAAACACATCAATAATAACTTTATCATTAAAAATTGGATTTATCCTGCCTGGAGTTGCTTGGTTTCAGACCCCTGGAGCTGCTATCACCATGAGGAAACTGTTTTTTCTTGGTATATTTTCTAATATGTAAAAAAAGTGTGGTTTGGGTTTTAGAAATCAATTCTGGCAGGGAGGGCAGGCCCTGGCACAGGGTGCCCAGAGCAGCTGTGGCTGCCCCTGGATCCCTGGCAGTGCCCAAGGCCAGGTTGGCCACTGGGGCTTGGAAGTGTCTGGGGTTGGAATGAGAATGACCTTTAAGGTCCCTTTCCAACCCAAACCAAATATTGAGAGAAAATTTTACATTTCCAAACCATCTCTGATATTCACACAAACAGATTTTTTCCTCACCAACCACTTGGCACATTTTTCCCTCACTCTGTCATCCAAAAGTTCCTCCTGACAGGATAATTCCTCCTTCCCTCCACAGAAATCCTCCTCAGCACTGTTCATACACATGACAACCTCAAGGAGTTTTACCCAGCAGAAATTATGCTCCTCAGGTCACTTTTTATTTCAATTCCCTCACATGAGAGATCACAGAAATCCCTTTTCAGCCCACAAGTGAGAGCATCCCAGGGAGTTCTGTCTGCCCCACAGGAGCTTTTTAAAGAGTTCCACACCCCAAACAAAACCCAAGAGCAATGGAAACATTTTCTGTGTATTATCTGTGTCTTTTACACAATTTTCACCTCACTTTGAGATCCCAAAACTCATCCTGAGTTGCCTGGATGGGACTGGAACCAGGCTGGGTTTTTTACCCAACAGAAATTCTGCTCCTCAGGTCACTTTTTGTTTCAATTCCCTCACATGAGAGATCACAGAAATCCCTTTTCAGCCCACAAGTGAGAGCATCCCAGGGAGTTCTGTCTGCCCCACAGGAGCTTTTTAAAGAGTTCCACACCCCAAACAAAACCCAAGAGCAATGTAAATATTTTTCCTGCTGCCAAAAACAGGAGAGGCCTGCTTGGAAAAGTGAACTGCATCCCTCTCTTTGCTTTTTCCTGCTGTTCCTTGTCAAAATATTCCATGTTAACATCTATCACACTCTTCATTTGGGTGTTTCCTGCTGGGGAGCTCTCCTAGGATTTTTTTATTGCTGTTATCCTTGGGGTTGTGTGGAGAAAACACAGGAATAAATTTATAATAATTAGGGAATCACGGAATTATCAAGGCTGGAGGAGATTTTGAGCATCAGCCAGTCCCACCATCCCCATAATCCCCAAAGGTCACATCCAGACACCTCTGGAACATTTCCAGAGTCCACCACCACCTCCCTGAGCAACTCATTCCAATCCCTGGACACTCTTGGAGGGAATTTTTTCCCCAACCCCCAATCCGAACCTCCCCTGGTGCAACTTGAGGCCTTTTCCTCTTTGAGTGGAGTTTAGTCCTGCTGGGAATAAAAGCAGGAGAGTAAAACCCAGAGCTGTCCCTGTGAATTTGGCTCCTTGGGTTTCTCCAGCTTGGGAAAAAGATGTCAAAATCTCCCTGATCCTTTTTTTCACCCCTGTGGGTTCCTGCTGTCCCACAGCCCCTGGCACTCAATGATGGTGATGCCAGAATGATTTTTGCCTTTTCTTATACACCCCACTCTTATATCCCCTTTTATATAGTTCCATGTATTCTCAGTGCTTTTAGCCACCATAGTTGTCATTTTCCATCCTGATAGCTCAGCTCAGCCCCACTGTACCCTGAAACCAGGAGAGCAAACATCCTGGGAGCCCCAGACACCAAGGGCCTCTCCAGAACACATTTCTGTAACCTCAGCCAGGCCCAGCCAGGGGGAAGGTTCCTCACAATGAAAGCTTCACTCGAGCCTCTCACTGGAGAATCTTTGATAGATGTGCTCATTTGCAAGGCCTAGAATTGTGTGCATTTCGGTGTGTGAGACACAGTGAGTGCATTTTTGGGGCATTGCACCTGGACAAAGTGCTGCACCCAAAGATCCTGAAATAAATACCAAAGAAAAAAACCTCTTTTCCCCATAAACTGTGCTTTGGTTTGAATTTTAAGACCAGAGAAAGGCAACAATGGTCTCTTAGAATTGCAGCACAGGCTGTTTTCCCCCCACAATTCCCCAGTTATCCTAAATTTGGGGTTTCCCAATGGAAAATTTGACCCTTTACTGGTTAAAAATTGCACATTTTTGTGAAGAGGAGCTACAAGTGCCTGTTAAGTTTGCAGAATTAAAGGTACAAGATTCGGAGCCAGGGCCCTGCACAACATCTCTTCCTCAGCAAAGTGTTCATGGATCAAAATGGGCAAATTACCTCAGGAAAACATTTCCTGCCTGGATTAGGTTCCAATTTCCAGCATTCCCCACGCTGCCTGCACATGTCGGGGGAGGACTTTCATCCCTGAAGAAGAAGGATCACCCTGAGGGTTTCCACCACAGCAGCAGGAATTGTGAGGGCTCTGTGACTCCAGTGAAGTGTCACCACCTCCAGCTGAGGGAAGGAGAGCTGCTGATGCCTTCAATGTCTCCCTAGGAACAGAGAGCAGGCAGGGATAAAGGAATCAAGGAGGGATTGGTTGGAAAGGCCTTCAGAGGTACACTCTGGGCTCCAGAGGCTCCTGCCTCAGTGCATCCCAACATGGACAAGGACAGCTCCCGAGTTCTTCCCACTTGGATCTCAGCATCAATTCCCCAAGCAGAAGCCAGGCAAGGATGGAATTTGCCCAAGCTTGCCCCCCTGTCCCCAAGATTGTGGTTTGCAGTTGTTGGGCCTAGGAGGGTCTGGGTGTCCTTGGAGAGCTGGAGAGGCTTTGTTGTGTGTGTGTGAGCATGAGAGAACAGCACTGAACGAGCTCCAGGGAACTGCAGAGTGACACTGGGCAGGGCAGGGCTGGGAACACAGAAAAGTTCACACCTAAGGCATCATTGTGCTGGGCCTCCTCCTCCTTCTCCTCCTCCTCCTTCTCCTCCTCCTCCTCCTTCTCCTTCTCCTCCTCCTCGTCCTTCCCCGGATTTTGGCTGGGAATGTTTCCCTACTCCCTCTTTCCCTGGAAGAGAGGAGCTTTTGGCCACCACAGCTCTAGGAATGCTGTGAGTGGTGCCTTGATCTGCTGCCCTCATTTCATTTCATTTCATTTCATTTCATTTCATTTCATTTCATCCATGAAAAACCCAGTTCCAGTCCCATCCAGGCAACTCAGGATGAGTTTTGGGATCTCAAAGTCAGATAAAAGCCTAAAATACACAGATAATACACAGAAAATGTTTCCATTGCTCTTGGGTTTTGTTTGGGGTGTGGAACTCTTTAAAAAGCTCCTGTGGGGCAGACAGAACTCCCTGGGATGCTCTCACTTGTGGGCTGAAAAGGGATTTCTGTGATCTCTCATGTGAGGGAATTGAAATAAAAAGTGACCTGAGGAGCAGCATTTCTGCTGGGTAAAAAAAAAAACCAAACCAAAACCCCATTCCAGTCCCATCCAGGCAACCTGGGATGAGCTTTGGGATCTCAAACTAAAATAAAACAAGTTTTAAATACACAGATCCTGCAGCAAAGGCATCTGGAGTTATGTACACAAACTGATTTCATTTTTATTTCACTCAAAACCCATTCTAGTGTGACTGTCTAAGAGTTAGACTCGAGATTAATTGATCCTGACACAGTTTAGGGGAGACCATCATTAAAGCTGAGCCCAAGCTGAAAAGATCCACAAAGGTTTCTGTGTTTTGGTGAACTGGAAAAATCCAATTTTGGACTGGAAAAATCCCCCTCAGTTTAAAAATAAAGCATCTCCAAAGGGAAGAGGAGGGAATCAGCTGGAGAGGATCCTGGGACTTCCTGTTCCTCAATCCAGCCTGGGGAGCTGCAGATCAATGTGGTCACCCTCAGCTCAGCCAGGAGAGCTCAGTAAAGCCATACCCAAAATATTGTCCTGGCACTCAGGAGGAAGAAGATCTGAGCCATCCAATTCCCCTTGAGATTAGTAGTTATTAATTTCCCAAAACTCCCAGGCACCTAAAAAACAAATCCATAGCTGTTTTTGGAAGCTGCAGAGGCAGAGGTGATGAAAAAAACAGTGGATTATACCCAATAAACCAATTTTTTCTCATCTTTAGATTGAGCTTGGTGCTAGAGTAAATTATCAAAGCAGTCATACTTTCATTAGTGATTAATCCAGCTGAAGTATAATTAATCCATGGTGAAATCAATTGGAATTCACTCCTGTCTCGTGATGAGAGAAGGAACAGAAAAAACTCCCCCAGACCTGGATCAATACCCAAAACTGGGGACAGTGGTTGGAGATCCCAGTCTGCAAAATAAATAACTCTGCTTTGTCTCACCTAAAGAAATGATTCATATCAAATATATTCACTTTTCATTAAAGAATTCTCTACATTCCCAAAAGGTTTGCTGCCCTCCTTCCCAAGCCTGACACCTTTAAAATCCTGGGAATCTCTCCAGTGATTTTTGATGTCCTGGTGCTTCAGAGTTCTTTGTCCTCGTTAAGAAGCTCTGATTTTGTGAGGTAAATTAATGAGGATGAGGGGACAAACGAAGTGACATCTTCCAGGTTTAGCATTCAAGGTTTCCTTCTCATTTTTTATCCTCTCTGTTTATGCATCCAGAGCTTTGTGGGAAGACATCCAAAAATTCTGGGAATGGTCAGAAATGCAGGAGCATCACTGGGAAATGTGGGAAAACCTTTTCCTTCTTGGGACTGGGCATGGAAATAACCCCAGAACCTTTAGGGAAAGCCAGGATATTCAGGAAGAGCAGAGCAGGTCAGGAGAGGAGCAGAGGAGGCAGCAGGATGAGCAGAGGATGGAGCAGCTCTGCTGGGAGGAAAGGCTGCCAGAGCTGCGATTGTTGAGCCTGGAGAGGAGAAGCTCTGGGCTGAGCTCAGTGTGGCCTTGCAGGGCCTGAAGGAGCCCACAGGAAGCATGGAGAGAGACAATTGCCAAGGGCTGCAGGGCCAGGAGGCAGGGAATGGCTTCCCAGTGCCAGAGGGCAGGGCTGGCTGGGAGATTGGGAAGTGGGAATTGTTCCCTGGCAGGGAGGGCAGGCCCTGGCACAGGGTGCCCAGAGCAGCTGTGGCTGCCCCTGGATCCCTGGCAGTGCCCAAGGCCAGGTTGGCCATTGGGGCTTGGAGCAGCCTGGGACAGTGGGAGGTGTCCCTGCCATGGCAGGGCTGGAATTCAATGATCTTTAAGGTCCCTTCCATCCCAAACCATTCTGGAATTCCACAAGTGATACATCTCCACATTTGTGGAGACATTTCTTGCATTCAGGTCCTGGTGGGAAGCAAAAACTTGTTTGCTCCACCTGAACATCTCCAGGCTTGCTGGGTGTCCTTCAGCTCTTCATTTCCTTTTCCATGCTCCCTTCCCTGCAAGAAAGGGATAATAATTCCCACCCTTTCTGTGAAGCCACTTATCAATGATTGTACAAAACTCATCACTTCCCAGGCCCTTGGGAAAACAATTCCTTTAAATTACTTAACACAAGGGCAAAAATATCCTTAAGAAGACACTAAAAAATTATCCCAGTTTTTTCTCAATGTAAGGGAAAGCTGTGGCTGCCCCTGGATCCCTGGCAGTGCCCAAGGCCAGGTTGGCCATTGGGGCTTGGAGCAGCCTGGGACAGTGGAAGGTGTCCCTGCCATGGCAGGGGTGGGAATGGGATGATCCTTAAGCTCCCTCCCAACCCAAACAATTCCACAAATCTCTGCAGTAAAGGCAAAATTTGGGCCCATGATTTTCCCAAAAAAGCCCTAAACATTCATGCCACAGATTTTTTATAATTCCCAGTTTGGGAATAACCATCTGAGAGCCCCCAAAGGGAGAGGAGCGAAGTTAAAAAGATGACAAAGATTTCTGAACTTGATTTTCTTGCACCATCCCTGGGAGCATCCAAGGCTGAGCTCCTGAGGAATGTCTCTCATGCCAGTGGAATGTCTTGTTCACCCCCTGGAATTACTCCTCCATCCTTATCCCTCCTGAAGCTAAAAAGCAGCACTCCCTGAACTCATTTATTTCGCCTCTCCCATAAATTTGCTCCCTAAATTCCAACGCAGCATTCCAAAATGAACCAAAATATCCCAGAAAAACTCTGCTCTTATCTCTTGCCTGTTGGGTTTTGGGCAACATTTTCCATGACAATGAGCAGCAGCAAAAAAAAAAAACACAACCAGAGCCCAGACAACAGCAGGGGATGGATGGACCAGCACAAATAAAGGGAAATACAATGAAATTTGATCTATAAAAAACAATTTTTGTTGTTTTATATTTGATCCCCAGCAGGATTTTCTACAAGCAGAAGGATCCAGAGCCTCCAGTTTGAAATTGTTCTACCATGAAAACTCTAAGAAAATATAATTTTTATTTATTTCAGCTCCTTTTTCCCCCAAACTTACATTTATAAATTTGTATTTCCCACCATTCAGGCACAGGCCCCTCACCTTTTTTCCCCCCATAAGGAAATACCAATTTTGCCTTGGAAATTGCATTTATCTCCTTGAGAAAGCTGAATTACGAAACCTAAAAACACAGCAAAATTCGGTGGAGTTTGGGGTTTTTTTTCCCATTTCAAGCCTCTGACAGCATGAAAAAAAACCTTTGATTTTCCTTTCTTTAAATATCCCACAGAAATGAATAACATTTAGTATAAATTGAGAGCACTGAGCAGCAGTTTCAGGAGAAGGGAGTCACGGTCGAACTCTTCCCAAAGGGTGGGAATGTGGCTGGGAGGGGGAGATGAGCCTCAGACACTGCTGAAATCTCTGAAGATGTCTGCAACAACCAACACTCTCCCTAATGAGACCTCAGAATGTCTTGATGAGCTTCTCTAATTGCTCTGCATAATTGGAAGGAGCTGCAGCCCTTGTTTCAAACATGCTCAGCTGCAAATTGGGGGAATGTGGCTCTAATTAAGCTGGGGGTGGGGGGGGGAGGGATTTAGGAGATCTTTTGTTTTATTTTGTTGCTTTATTTTGGTTTATTCTCTTTTGTTCGGTTTGGTTTTGGTTTTCAGATTATTTAAGGGTGAAAACAGCATTGATCAGTGACCAGATTGATCAATTATCAATTGCAAACCTCTCACAATCTGCTGGCAATTTTTGGTTCATCAGGGGATTTGTGCTGTTAATAAAGGAGCAACCAACACTTCTCAGTGTTTCTCTTGTTCCCACCACATCAGCAGCTCTTCCCAAAATTCTGACATGCAGGCAGCAGACAAATAACCAGAAATGTTTTAAAAAGAGGCTTGAAAAGGTAAATGTTTGAGCTGGGGGTGTTCACCTGGAGGAGAGGAGGCTCAGGGGAGGCCTTAGAGCCCTTCCAGAGGTTTAGGAAAAGGAGGGAGAGAGATTTTTATAGGGACAGAGAGTGACAGTGGGAATGGTTTTAAACTGAGGCAGGGGCAGGGTTGGATTGGATGTTTGGAAAAACAGGGAATTCTGTTCCTGGTGCTCCCCCCAGCCAGGGTTGGCTCTCCTGGCTCCCAGGGAATATTCCTGGCTAACATTCCCCTTGCCATCCATCAGAATCCCAACATCCCTCCCCACAGTGCTGCTCTCCTTCCTCATCTCTCCAACATCCAGGGTTGTTCCAGCTGCAGAATCCATCCAGGTGTTTGTTCAAGTGTTCCCAGACCTCTCCTTTTTATGGAACTCCCAGGGATTCAACAATCTCCCATCCCCACTTACCACCCCAGAAGGGTGAGATTTGTCCATGGATTTCCCCAAATCCTCCTGATCAATCATGAGCTCCTTGCTGTAAATGCAGTTGGATTTTTCTCCCAGTCTCAGCTCTGCATTTAGACTGAGATGAAAAAATGTTGCTGTTCCCTATTTACTGCAGGAAAACCATGGAATCTGGTGCATGGCACTGAGGTGTGAGCAGCAAAAACCTGGAATATTATCATGGAAAATCTGTCCTCCAGTATCTGCATTTCCAAAGGAGCTGTGCAGAGAGGGAGGCTTGGCAAGGAGATCCACATCCACATGGATGTTCCTAAGAGTGGAATTTTCTGGAATCCCAAAATCCCTGAGGTTGGAAAATCCCTCCCAGCCCAGCCAGGCCAAGCTGTGCCCCATGCCCACCTTGTCCCCAGCCCAGAGCACTGAGTGCCACCTCCAGCCCTTCCTGGCCCCCCTCCAGGGATGGGCACTGCAACCCTCCCTGGGCAGCTCTTGCCAAGGCCTCCCCTCCCTTGCCATGCACAAATTGCTCCTGGTGTCCAAGCTGAGCCTCCCCTGGCCCAGCCTGAGGCTGTTCCCTCTCCTCCTGTCCCTGTTCCCTGCCAGCAGAGCCTGACCCCCCCCGGCTGCCCCCTCCTGTCAGGGACTTGTGCAGAATGAGTTGGAATATCAGAATATTGGCCCAAAATGGGCTGAGAAGAGGAGCAGGAGCAAGGCAGCCTTACCACCCTCTCTTTGTGCTGTTTGCCTCGTTCATTCCCGATTTTTAACGATTTTTTTTCCTCCTTTAGGAGCACAAAAGATGTGGGAGATCGAATCTGGCACTTCATCATCTCTCTCGTAATCTCCTTCCTCGAAAATGTGTTAATTTGGGAAAATAAAAAGGAGGATAAAAGGAGGATTTATGAACACCCCCCAGACTAATAAATAAGCTTACAGCACTGCAAAAGGGCCATAGTTAAATATGTTTTACATTTGAAGGGCTATAAAGTTGTTCGAGCAAGCTCTGCTGAGCCTGGTTTTAATGAAGGCTTTTGTCTCTCCCAGGCAGATGTTTTGGGGTGATTTTATAATGCATTTTAGATTGTTTATTTTATGTTTAGGAAATGAATTTTGTGGGGTTTTTTGTGTTTTTTAATTGAGTTTGAGAGGGGAGAGAAAGAAAACAAATAGAAGTAGTTTTGTGTTTTAAGGTTATTTTTTTGGTTGATTTTTTTTGTTGTGGGGAGATGTTGTAGGGAGGGGAGGAAGGTTTTTTTGTTTTTTAGTTAGTTTTTAGTTTTGTTTTTTGAAAGGAGAGAGGTAGAGTTTTTTTGGGATTTTAGTGTTCGTTTTTTTTTTATTTGTTTAGAATATTAAAATATTAAAATTTTATTGGAAGATTTTTTATTAGCTTGGGGAGAGTTTATGTTGATTTAATTGTAGAGAGAAGAGAGAAAGATTATGTTTAGAGAAAGATCTTAAGTTTTTTAAAGTTTTTTTTTATATAATGAGAGATTTTATTATTTAGTTGTTGGGGGTTTTTTTGTGCTTGTGTCTGTTTGATAAATAAATAATTTTGGGGTTTTAAAACTTTTTTTCAAGGAAATATTTCTTTTCCTGAAGTGGGGGAGGGGTAACTACAACCTGCTTTGTATCAGAAGATCTTTTTCCTCTGAAATCGTTTCAAACCAGAACAGCAGAATATTCCATGAGGAGAAGGTTATTCCCATTCATTCCTGATGGAATTAACTCTCACAAGGATAGCCAGGGACATCCTTCTTTCCCAAAGGAACAAGAAATGTCTCTAGCCAGCACATCCCTGAGCCCTGCTGGAGGCTGCCAAACAAAGTTCCAAGGGTGCAGAGCTGGGATCTTTCTGAAATAAATGTTCAGTGCCAAAAATGCACAAAAAGGAATGAGAAATCCAGGCTGTGTCCTGTGTGCTCATGCCCAGCAAGAAGAACTGATGCCTTCAATGTCTGCCTAGGAACAGAGAGCAGGCAGGGATAACGGAATCAAGGAGGGATTGATTGGAAAGGCCTTCAGAGGTACACTCTGGGCTCCAGAGGCTCCTGCCTCAGTGCATCCCAACATGGACAAGGACAGCTCCCGAGTTCTTCCCACTTGGATCTCAGCATCAATTCCCCAAGCAGGAGCCAGGCAAGGATGGAATTTGCCCAAGCTTGCCCCCCTGTCCCCAAGATTGTGGTTTGCAGTTGTTGGGCCTAGGAGGCTCTGGGTGTCCTTGGAGAGCTGGAGAGGCTTTGTTGTGTGTGTGTGAGCATGAGAGAACAGCACTGAACGAGCTCCAGGGAACTGCAGAGTGACACTGGGCAGGGCAGGGCTGGGAACACAGAAAAGTTCAAACCTAAGGCATCAGATCCAGGTTGGTTGTCCTTCCCAAAGATTTTGCTTTTCCCACTCAGAAATCCCAAACCCTTCTAATCACCCCACACCTTTTAGAGTTGGTTTTTTCCTGCAGCTTTTCTTCCACCCCCCTGAGCATTCAGTGTTCCCTGTGCCTCCTGCTGTGGGAATTCATCCCTGATTTCTTCTCACCCTCACAGTCTGCTTATCATGGAATTCCAGAATGGTTTGGGATGGACAGGATATCAAAGATCATCCCATTCTCACCCCAGCCATGGCAGGGACACCTTCCACTGTCCCAGGCTGCTCCAAGCCCCAATGGCCAACCTGGCCTTGGGCACTGCCAGGGATCCAGGGGCAGCCACAGCTGCTCTGGGCACCCTGTGCCAGGGCCTGCCCTCCCTGCCAGGGAACAATTCCCACTTCCCAATCTCCCAGCCAGCCCTGCCCTCTGGCACTGGGAAGCCATTCCCTGCCTCCTGGCCCTGCAGCCCTTGGCAATTGTCTCTCTCCATGCTTCCTGTGGGCTCCTTCAGGCCCTGCAAGGCCACACTGAGCTCAGCCCAGAGCTTCTCCTCTCCAGGCTCAACAATGGCAGCTCTGGCAGCCTTTCCTCCCAGCAGAGCTGCTCCATCCTCTGCTCATCCTGCTGCCTCCTCTGGGCTCTCTCCAGCAGCTCCACATCCTCCCTGGGCTGGGCCCAGGGCTGGGGCAGCTCTGCAGGTGAGGTCTCACCTGAGCAGAGCATGGGGGCACAATCCCAATCCCAATCCCAATCCCAATCCCAATCCCAATCCCAATCCCAATCCCAATCCCAATGCGTTTCCTGCTGCTCACACTTTATTTTCCCCTTCATTTTCTCCTGCCACTGTGAACTTTTCCAGACCCAGATAAAACCTCAGGAACAGCCAAATGCCCTCTGGCTCCACAGCTGAGCACGATGACATTTTTGCCAGCTCTCTCCAGCTTGGCATTTCACTCCATTGGCTTTCCTGTGCCTGGAAAACCTCCAGGCAGTGGAACAAAGGTGTGTGACTCGAGCAAAAGCTTGTTAAGCGAAGGAAAAAGTGGTGACACCTCCCTCTTGTATTCCTGGAAGGGAATCCAGAGGTGAGGTGCTCCCGACAAGCTCCTTATCCTGAAAAGAGAGGGAGAAAGGAGCTGAGTCATAAAACTCCTGAGGATGCTTTTGAGGCAGAGCATCTCATTTGTCATCCCTTGCCAGTGGCTCTGGAGCAGGGAATGTGATCCTGCAGGGATGCAGGGCAGGGAATGTGATCCTGCAGGGATGCAGAGCAGGAGCTGTGATCCTGCAGGGATGCAGAGCAGGGACTGTGATCCTGCAGGGATGGAGGGAAGGGAATGTGATCCTGCAGGGATGGAGGGAAGGGAATGTGATCCTGCAGGGATGCAGGGCAGGGACTGTGATCCTGCAGGGATGCAGAGCAGGGACTGTGATCCTGCAGGGATGCAGGGCAGGGAATGTGATCCTGCAGGGATGCAGGGCAGGGAATGTGATCCTGCAGGGATGCAGAGCAGGAGCTGTGGTCCTGCAGGGATGCAGGGCAGGGAATGTGATCCTGCAGGGATGCAGAGCAGGGAATGTGATCCTGCAGGGATGCAGGGCAGGGAATGTGATCCTGCAGGGATGCAGGGCAGGGACTGTGATCCTGCAGGGATGCAGGGCAGGGAATGTGATCCTGCAGGAGAGCAGGAGCTGCCTTTGAACTGGAGGTGGCCTGTGGCACCCGAGCCTCTCCCTCCTCCGTGTGGGTGTGGGCTTGGCAGTAGCTTTAAACTCCTTGCATATCCTAGACCTGCTCCTTGCCCTTCCCTTTCTCCTGAAAAATAAAGTCTTTATCACCTCTTGGCACTTCCAGGAATGGCTTTGTTTCGGTGGAATTCGTGCCTTCTCTGACTCTCCAGAAGGATTCACTCCCATCCTCAGGATTTTTCTTTGGAGCCTTTTCATTTGGAGCCTCAGGATTTTCTCATCAGCCTCTCACATCCAACAGGGTTTGGATGTTACTGTCAGGTAACCACCCCAAGAAAATCCCATGGGAAATCCAGGCCGGCAGCAGGTAAACTGGAAAAAAAAAACCCAAAAAAACCCTGTCCTGAACCCACTTCAAAGGCTCTGAATGGGGACAGGGAAAGGCTGCAGGAGGAAACCATTCCCCATGTCCCACCCACCTCGCGGGCCAGGGCACGGACAGGCCACACAGCAGGAAATATTCCCACAATATCCAGCCCCTGGATAATTGATGAGGGCTTAAAATGCTAACTCCTGACGCTCAGAGCGTTCTCCCCTGCGCAGAGGTGGGCAGGGTAATGGAGCATTAAGTCTGGCTCAGGCTGGAACCCGGCTCTGTCTCGGCTCCGTGCCCGGGACTGAAGGAGAGTCGGAGCCAGGGTGATGAAAAGTGTCTGGCATCACCTCCCGGAGCTCAGGGCGACCCGAGGAGCTCCCACGTGGCTGCCACGTCCCACCCCACTCCTACTCCCTGCTCCATCCTCACATCCAAGGGATGTTTTTTTTTGCCCGTGGCTGTGAAAAACGAGGTTAATTTTAAAGGGTTTAATAAGGGGTTTAATAAAAAGGACAGTAGGAGACAGAAATAAAGCAGAGTTAACAGGGCTGGGTGCTTGGCATGATGCCAGGGGCACACCTTGGCTAACAGATCTCTTCAGTTAAATGCCTGAGTCTCATACATATTCATAGATTTCTATGCTTCATTCAAATATTCCTTCCTTGGTGTTCTTTCGGTTTCAAGCCTCCCCCATCCCTGCTTTTGTAGTTCTGTTTAAAATCTGACAATCCACTGTGGTCCAGTTCTGCTGAGCAAATCCTCTGCTCATCCTGTGTTCCATGTCCTGATCAATAAATTCTTCCTCCCAGGGTCTGAAGCCTGGCATTGTTATCCTCATCCAGGAATGTGGGGAACTTCCTTGCTTCTCTTTGCTATTCCCTGAGTTAGTTACACGAACACAAAGGAGCATTCTACATATGATGCTATAATCCTAAGAAATCACACTATTATTTCTAAGAAATCCACGCAACTAAGTTTTCTAACATCACACATGCGACATTCATTTCAATATCTGTGAATAACCAACAATACAATATGGATTTATACCATGGGGATAACAGGAACAACCATTTGGCTTCTCCCAGCCCAGGCTGCTCTTCCCAAGCCCTCGGGGGAACACTCAGCACTAATTAGAGACTTCTTTCAGCAGATCTGTCCCCGGCAAGGTGAGGCAGCAGGAATTGTTCCTCCCCCTCCGAAGGTAAACTGCTGCTGAACTCTCAGCCCCGCGTTCACCTGCCTGATGGAACATGTTTGGAATTACCCAAGACCGAGTTTTATTTCGTTTCAGGCTGAGAGGGTTGCAGCAAATCCCTGAGACGCTTTGAAAGCCTCACATGCAGGAGTTTTCATCTGGTTTGGAACAGCTCAGAGGGGGGAACTGGCATTTCCACAACTTTTTCTTAAAGTTTGTGAAGAATCTGCATCCAGATTTGCCCAAATTTAGAGCAAATATTTCTTTTCCAGTTCAGGATCTTTTTTAAATTTCGGAAATGTAGAAAAAAAAGCACTTTGTTAATTCAAATTCTTTGAAAAATGGACTTTTCATGGAATCAGATAATCAAAGGACTGTGAAATGGTTTGAGTTGGGAGGGACATTAAAGCTCATCCAGTGCCACCCCTGCCCTGGCAGGGACACCTTCCACTGTCCCAGGCTGCTCCCAGCCCCAGTGGCCAACCTGGCCTTGGGCACTGCCAGGGATCCAGGGGCACCCAAAACTTCAACTTTTCTAATGCTGGGAACAAATGCAACTGAATTTTGCATGTGAATTACACTTTTTTTTTTCCCAAATTCAGACACACCCACGTACATTTCGAATTTGCATGGAATCACAGAACATCCTGAATAGGAATAAACCCATGGGGTCCCAGCCCTGGCCCTGCCCAGACCCCCCAACAATCCCAGCCTGGGCATCCCTGGCAGCAGTGCCCAAAGGCTCCTGGAGCTGTGGCAGCCTCGGGGCTGTGCCCATTCCCTGGGGAGCCTGGGCAGTGCCCAGCACCCTCTGGGGGAAGAACCTTTCCCTAAAATCCACCCTAAACCTCCCTGGCCCAGCTCCAGCTGCTCCCTGGGTGCTGTCCCTGGTGTCTTGGGGTGACTTTATGATGTGTCCCACATTGCCTACTCTGTGCCCAGAAAATGAACCTTGTGCCTTTCTGTGCCTTTAAACTGAGCCCAAAAGAAGAAAAGAAGAAAAAAAACAGACAGAAAAACTTCTTCAAAACAGTTTTGTTCTTCAAAGTCACAACTCCTCTCTGTTGTTCTGCTGTTGTGGGGAGGTAGCTGCTGCTGCTTTCAGCTCTCAGCTCTGTTTCTTCCAAAAGAGAGACACAGAGAGTTCAATTCCTGTGTTTTCCTGAAACTTTGGTTTCTTCTTCTTCTCTTCTGGACTTGTTCAGATCACCAGAACATCAAACCCTCACTGAGACCTTCCACCAGCCTAGAAGGGAGTCCCCCACACCGACCCAGCCCCGAAGAAGAAAAAGACCACACCCTACAAAAAAACCTCTAAATTCTTCCAAGTTTTCTCTCCATGGTGAGAAATTTTATAATTTAGCATTATTACTCTTTTCCTGTGTGTTTCTTCAACAAATTGTTTTGTTTTTTTCTTCACTTTCCTCCAAAGAAATATTTCTTTTCCCAAACCTAATAAAAAAAAAAAGAATACCTACAACCTACTTGCAACCTGAAAATATCTTCCTTTAAATTTTGTCTCAGACTGAAACACCTGAGAAAAGAGATTCCCCCACATCACACCAGGAATATTCCTTTCCCATGGAGTGACAGTCACTGGCTGCAATGCAAACAATAAAGGAGACATAAAACCATCCTAATCCCCAGCTCCAACCACTCACAAGTTCCTCTTTTCAAGCATTTCTTGCTGACTCCCCACCAGTCCCAGACCCCAAATAAACACCCCAAGGGGGTCTCGATCCTCCTGGTTTTTCCATGTGCTTCTCCACCCTTCCTTCTGCACAGGGAAATGCTGAGAATTGCCCAAAATTTGCTTTTCAACCTATTTTGGGCTGGATTTTATGCACTGCAAAAACGACAGATTTCTGGGGTCCCACCTGGAATGCTGTGCACAGGTTGGGTGTCCCCAGCATGGGAAGGACATGGAAGTGCTGGAGGAGATCCAGAGGAGGCCACAAAGTTCCTAAGGGGATGGAGCACCTCCCCTAAGGAGCCGGGCTGGGAGAGCTGGGAATGCTCAGCCTGGAGAAGTGGAGGTTTTGTGCAGACCTAACAGCAAATTCCAGGGGATGAAGAGGCTCCAGGAGAGCTGGAGAGGGACTCAGATCAGGAAAAGGAGGCAGGGAATGGCTTCCCAGTGCCAGAGGGCAGGGCTGGCTGGGAGATTGGGAAGTGGGAATTGTTCCCTGGCAGGGAGGGCAGGCCCTGGCACAGGGTGCCCAGAGCAGCTGTGGCTGCCCCTGGATCCCTGGCAGTGCCCAAGGCCAGGTTGGCCATTGGGGCTGGGAGCAGCCTGGGACAGTGGGAGGTGTCCCTGCCAGGGCAGGGCTGGAATTCAATGATCTTTAAGGTCCCTTCCATCCCAAACCATTCTGGAGTTCCACAAGTGATACATCTCCACATTTGTGGAGACATTTCTTGCATTCAGCTCCTGGGAGGAAGCAAAAACTTGTTTTCCCCACCTGAACATCTCCAGGCTTGCTGGGTGTCCTTCAGCTCTTCATTTCCTTTTCCCTGCTCCCTTCCCTGCAAGAAAGGGATAATAATTCCCACCCTTTCTGTGAAGCCACTTATCAATGATTGTACAAAACTCATCACTTCCCAGGCCCTTGGGAAAACAATTCCTTTAAATTAACACAACAGCAAAAACATCCTTACGAAGGCACTAAAAAACCTAAAATTATCCCAGTTTTTTTCCTCAATGTATGGGAAAGCTTTAATTAGTAAACAAACTTTCCCTGGTGCTTTAATTGGCTGGAAAAACGTGTGGGGTTTTTCCTGATTTCCACTTCTCTGTGGTTTTGCCCTGCCTAAAGCTGAGCTCCTGTTGTGGTCAGGACGTTTGCTCAGTCCTGCCTCAATGTTGTGTTCACAGGAGAGATCTGGGTAGGAAGGACTGGGGAAGTATCAATGAATGTTGTATTCCTTCAGCATCATGATTTTGGGTGAAACCAGGGAGTTTTGAGCATAAAATTACGAAGTTTGCAGTAATTTTTCATTGCCTTTGTAAAATTGGTTTTGAGGTGGGGTTTTTGGGCATTTTAAAATTGTGGGAATCCTTCATAAAGGACATTGAGGAGGTGGAGCATGGCAAGGGTGGCAAGGGAGCTGGGAAGGGTCTGGAGAACACATCCTGGGAGGAGCAGCTGAGGGAGCTGGGAAAGGAGCTGAGCCTGGAGCAGAGGAGGCTCAGGGGGGACCTCATTGCTCCCCACAAGTCCCTGCCAGGAGGGGCACTGAGGGGGGGTCAGGCTCTACTGCCGTGTCCCAAGGGAAAGGAGGAGAGGAAATGGCCTCAAATTGCCCCAGGGGAGGGGCAGGGTGGAGATTGGCAACAATTTTGCCCTGGCAGAGTGGTGAGGCCTTGGGATGAGCTGCCCAGGGAGTGGTGCAGTCACTGTCTCTGGGAGTGTTCAGGAGGAGTCTGCATGTGGCCTTTGGGGACAGGGTTTGGGCTGATCCCAGGATAACCCCAAAGGTCACTTCCAGCCCTGAGGATTCTGGAATTCTGAGCCTGACACAGGTGGCTGCTGAATTTTGCTCTCCTGACCTAAGCAGGAGATGTTTGGCCCAGTTTGGTTTCCACGGTGCCACCTTCAAACAACCAAACATTCCAAGTGTTCCTGTCCCTGGAGCTGCTAAACCCAAACCATTCCCATCCCTGGCCCCTCCAGCTCCCAATCCATCACAAGTCCCTCAAGGAAGGTGGAATTTGGGGGGTGCTGCCATCACCCAAGAGCTCCCAGGGCCTGCCCAGCTCCAGCAGTACCCAAAGCCCTCATCCCACCCTGGAGTGAGTTGGAGTTGGTGATTCCTGACACATCTGAGCTCTGCCTGCCACCTATTGGTGTTAAAACCTCTGAGCCCTATTCCCGTTCCTATTCCCGAGGTTTTTTAGGCCAACAACTGCACCAGGGTAAAGATGACACCACTTTTTGGCCAGGGTCTCTCAGAAATGCCTCCCGTGGCCATGGCTGCCTGTTCCCTGCTTTGGGAGAGGGAAAGAAAAGCTGGGAACTGTGTCCTGAAAGGGTTGTCCTTGTTTTTCCAGAGGTCACTTTTGTGCCAAGCCAAATGTGTGTTCCCCAAATCTGAGATTTGTGATCTTAAAATTCACAGGGCATGACAGCCTGGGAGCTTTATTGTTTTACTGAAGTGCTCTGTGATGGGGAGGGAAACATTCCCAGCCTCTCCACATGGAAATGCTGAATCCAGAGGGAGATGGATCAGCACCACTGCACAGGAATTGGCATTTTGAGCTCCTAGGACACTGATTCCACACCACAGAGTGATAAAATCATGGAACCATGGAGTGGTTTGGGATGGAAAGGACCTGAAAGTCACCTCATCCCAGCCCTGCCATGGCAGGGACACCTCCCATTGTCCCAGGCTGCTCCAAGCCCCAATGGCCAACCTGGCCTTGGGCACTGCCAGGGATCCAGGGGCAGCCACAGCTGCTCTGGGCACCCTGTGCCAGGGCCTGCCCTCCCTGCCAGGGAACAATTCCCACTTCCCAATCTCCCACCCAGCCCTGCCCTCTGGCACTGGGAAGCCATTCCCTGCCTCCTGGCCCTCCATGCCTTGGCCCCAGTCCCTCTCCAGCTCTCCTGGAGCCCCTTCAGGCCCTGCAAGGAGCTCTGAGCTCTCCCTGGAGCCTTCTCGTCTCCAGGTGAGCACCCCCAGCTCTCCCAATGACCAATTTACCTCTGCAATAACTCCTTAAAATTACCCCAAATGGAGCAGGGAAGTGAATTTTAACAAACTCATGAAACAAATCCCAACTTAAGATGGGAAAGCATCAGCAGTCCAGTGCTCCAGAATTGCATCCCTTATTTTTAGCAAACCTTTAAAGAGAAGCTTTAAAGGGAGTCAAGGGTGGAAAGATCCAACCCAGATGCCTAAATTTGGGGATGTGATGCTCAGACAATGATTTTTCCACCCCAAACAAGTGGCAGCCTGATCCAAGTGCCCTGAACTGCTGTTCCCAGCCCTGCCCCAGTGCCTGCAGGAAAATTAACATTTCATTGTCCACTCACAGCTCTCAGAGGCCTCAATCAGAGCCCAATTCTGCCCTGAATTCTCCTCATTCTGATAAATCTCCCACTGAACTCCTTGGAATTAAACCTTGTGCTCCATGTGGCACCTGCATGGATGAGAAATGGAACCCAAATATTCCTTTTTGTGGGGAGAAAGAGAGGAAGTCACTGCTCCATTTTTATTAACCCCTGATATCCATTATGATTAATATTGAAAAATACTGATTTTCCACAGCTTTTGGGGTTGGTTTTATTTTTGTTTGGTTGTTTGGATTTCATTTTAATATACAGGAAAGATTCTGGTGTCTAAACCTCTAAATATTGATTTTTACCTCACCCTGTTAAAATCCAAGTGAAACAAAATCTTTCTGTGTCATTCTCTTAAATCTTGAACACTAAAACAACAAAATTAATGTAAAAACAACAACATCCAAACCAAAAACAATTAACCAAAGGAACAAAACCAAAACTCAGTTTATTTGTGAAACAAAGACAGAGCTGGGCTAAAAATTATTCCTTTTCTCGAGTTTTGAAAGTTTCTGCCTGGAACAAAATTAAATTCCAAGCAGAACAAGCTTAGAATTGCCTTAAATGTAGGATTTGGGGTTAATAATTCATTTTCTCTCTTTTTTTTTAATGTGGTTTTGCTCGGTCAGGACCTCCATCAATTTTTTTCAAGCCCTCCTGGTGACCCAGAACTCCCCAAACGCTGTTTGTCAAAGGAAGCAGGAATGGTGTTTCTGAAATTTAGCATTTCCTGAGACTTTCTGATGAGTTTCACCTCTGCTGGCCTCTCCACTTCCAGGAATTCCAAGTTCCTCCTGAAACTCCTGCAGGGACTGAGCTCCAGCAGAGCACAGGAGTTTCCCCAAAGCTCTGGTTAGGAAAGCAAACCAAGCTGGTGGAATTATGGCCACTTGGTATTTTCATCCAGCAAAGAACAGGGAAATAATTATGATTTAATGAAGAATTTAAGCCCCATTCCCATAGAAAAGTGGCTTGAATTTGTTGAAAATAGGGATGTGTTTGTCTCACTGTGGAGTTTGTTATGATCTTTGATTTTATCCAGATTTTATTCAGATATTTCATTTTATCTGAATTTTATTCAGAGTTTAAGACACAAAAAGAAACCCAAACATTGGTGTTTGCTCACAATTCCAAGTCCTGGAAATTCCTATTTAGTGCCATCAAATTTCCATCTTGTTATGGACTTTGTTACAATCTTTGATTTTATCCAGATTTTATTCAGATATTTCATTTTATCTGAATTTTATTCAGAGTTTAAGACACAAAAAGAAACCCAAACATTGCTGTTTGCTCACAATTCCTGGAAATTCCTATTTAATGACATCAAATTTTCATCTCTTTATGGACTTTGTTAGGATCTTTGATTTTATCCAGATTTTATTCAGATATTTCATTTTATCTGAATTTTATTCAGAGTTTAAGACACAAAAAGAAACCCAAACATTGGTGTTTGCTCACAATTCCAAGTCCTGGAAATTCCTATTTAGTGCCATCAAATTTCCATCTTGTTATGGACTTTGTTACAATCTTTGATTTTATCCAGATTTTATTCAGATATTTCATTTTATCTGAATTTTATTCAGAGTTTAAGACACAAAAAGAAACCCAAACATTGCTGTTTGCTCACAATTCCTGGAAATTCCTATTTAATGCCATCAAATCCCCATCCCTGGGGGGCATTCAGGGCAACCAATTTCCTGATTGATTGATTGATTGATTGATTAAAGATCCAATTGATCTCGGAGATCTTCTCCGACCTTCATCACTTTGTGATTGTGATTCTGCTGTAAAAAAAATCAGCCCCAAAATCCTGATTTTCCCTCTGAAAGCAGCCAGAGCTGAAATCCAAAGTCACCCCAGGCTGCCTCTCTCTCTCTCTCTCAGCACTAATTGATCTCTTAATTGGCTCAGTCAACACAGATCTGCATCACACGAGCAGCACTAATTGCTACAAGATCCTGGTGAAATGCTGAGCTCTCCGAAGGCAGGGAAGGTGGAAGAGCTCCATTGATTCAGCCTCAGAGAGGAGATTTATTTTGGGAATCCTCCCTTTATTTTTTGGGGGTTCCCCTGAACTCCCAGGGTGATGAGGAATTCCTTGTTCCTCCCCAAATCCAGTGGGAAAAAAGTGGGAAAGGAAGGTCTTATCCAAAAGCCAGGGGGAATTCCTAAAGGGATATATTTATTTCTATTAATTTTTCAATATTAATGATAATAATGGCGATCAGGGGTTAATAAAAATGGAGCAGGGACTTCCTCTCTTTCTCCCCACATGGAAAATTCTTCTTGGAGATCCACAGGTGTCCTGACCCTGAGCAGACAGAGCTTGGCTCCCTGCAGGAATTACAAGGAGCCAGAGGGAAATTCCTAAAGGAATATATTTATTAATGTTTATTTTTCAATATTAATTGAAATTGGGCTCTGATCGAGGCCTCTGAGAGCTGTGAGTGGACAATGAAATGTTAATTTTCCTGCGGGCACTGGGGCAGGGCTGGGAACAGCAGTTCAGGGCACTTGGATCAGGCTGCCTCTTGTTTGGGGTGGAAAAATCATTTGTCTGAGCATCACATCCCCAAATTTAGGCATCTGGGTTGGATCTTTGACTCCTTTTAAAGATAAAATTGCAGGCATAGAGGGAAATTCTTCTTGGAGATCCACAGGTGTCCTGACCCCGAGCAGACAGAGCTTGGCTCCCTGCAGGAATTGCAAGGAGCCAGGGGCAATTCCTAAAGGAATATATTTATTAATGTTTATTTTTCAATATTAATTATAATGGATATCAGGGGTTAATAAAAATGGAGCAGTGACTTCCTGTCTTTCTCCCCCATCAAGGAATATTTGGGTTCCATTTCTGCAGGTGCCACATGGAGCACAGGGTTTCATTCCAAGGAGTTCAGTGGGAGATTTATCAAAATGAGGAGAATTCAGGGCAGAATTGAACTCTGATTGAGGCCTCTGAGAGCTGTGAGTGGACAATGAAATGTTAATTTTCCTGCAGGCACTGGGACAGGGCTGGGAACAGCAGTTCAGGGCACTTGGATCAGGCTGCCACTTGTTTGGGGTGGAAAAATCATTTGTCTGAGCATCAGCTTTCAGCTGAGTGGGGAGGGTGACAGAGACTTTTGTCCCCTCCTGTGGCCAATTTCTCCCCGTGGCACAGACAGAGCAGTGGCCAGACCCAGCTCTGATCTCAGCCACAGGAATGGAAAATTTCCCAGGAAAGCTTCCCAGAGAGGATAATTCCTAGGAAAGGGGGAAAAGTGGGGATTTTTAGGCTACAGACACTTTTCTGTATGGAAGAGGGGTTTTCCACAAAGAAAGCAGTGACAGGAAAAGGGGAAATGCTTTTAAACTGACAGAAGAGAGGTTTGGATTGGATATGGGGAAGGAATTGTTCCCTGGCAGGGAGGGCAGGCCCTGGCACAGGGTGCCCAGAGCAGCTGTGGCTGCCCCTGGATCCCTGGCAGTGCCCAAGGCCAGGTTGGCCATTGGGGCTTGGAGCAGCCTGGGACAGTGGGAGGTGTCCCTGCCATGGCAGGGCTGGAATTCAATGATCTTTAAGGTCCCTCCCATCCTAAACCATTTCTAAGCTCTTTTAAGACTTAACTTTTATCTCTTTCAAAACTACATGGGATGAAAAATTGCTCAAACTCGAATGCTAAAAGATCAATTTTCCAGGATTACATGGAAAATAAGTAGCTTTGCACAGTAGAAAATATAAAGATCTGGCTCAGAAGGGATATTTTGACATATTCTAGTTTTCTAAACATGCTCCAATTTTTTTTTTTCATTCCAGTGTGAATTGAAAATGCACTTAAAATGTTGAAACCTTGAAAAACTGTCCCCAAACAAAGTTATACCCTGAGGTCAAGACTGAGTTTGGTCTGCAGAGCATAGAAGAGCTGGACAAAGGTTTTGCTCTGAGAAAACACTCAGATTTCCTATCAATTTTGTGGCTAAAGTTCTCCTAAATTTAACAGCTCAAGGGATAATTTGTTTCTGGAAATCAAGCTTCCAGCATTAGATCCTTGAGCTGGTGTTGGGATGAGAGGTTGGCCCTAACCAAGAGGAATGAGAAATGAAGGAAATGGAAAATGCTGGAAGTTTGATTCAGCCTGGAGGAAAGAGCAAACTGAGTCTAATACGATGATTTTCATGTGATTTTTAGAGCACTAAAATCAGCAGGAGTCAGATCTGAGTGAGATTTCTGGTGATAAAAATCCTTCCTTTGCTAGAGGGGAAACTGTGAGGGTGAGGAATTTTCACTCCAATGCCTCCCTGCACATCCCAGGCTCTTAATAATGGGACACTGAAAGAGGAAAAGCTCCAAAATCTCTGCTTCCTGTGACCTGACAGCACCCAGGGAGCAGCTGGAGCTGGGCCAGGGAGGTTTAGGGTGGATTTTAGAGAAAGGTTCTTCCCCCAGAGGGTGCTGGGCACTGCCCAGGCTCCCCAGGGAATGGGCACAGCCCCGAGGCTGCCACAGCTCCAGGAGCCTTTGGGCACTGCTGCCAGGGATGCCCAGGCTGGGATTGTTGGGGGGTCTGGGCAGGGCCTGGAGCTGGATCCATGATCCCTGGGGGTTTATTCCCACTCAGGATATTCCATGATTCCATGATATTCCAGTGTGAGGTAAGCCTGAGAGATGGCACAGCTCAGCCCCAAGCAGGGAAGTTTGGGGACAACTTGGTTTTGACCCAGGAGAGTGAAGCAATCCCAGTGAGAGGAGGAGGACAGAAACACGAAAAATTCCATTTAAACAACACCAGTTCCTGTGGCTTCCCAACCCTGGAATTACCCAAAAATAGAGTTTGAATGAGATGATCCCCACACATCCAATCCCATCAGCAATTCCTTGAAAACCAATCTGGAAAATAGAAGAAAACCAGACTAAAATGATCTGAGGAAATGATGAGATCTGAGTAAATGATGAGATGTGTTATACCCTAAAATCTTAATTTTTCTGAATAATTTTAATATTCAGAGTAATTCTTAATTATTCTGTCAATATTATTCTGAGGGATAAGTGTGCTAGGTACAGGAGCTCTGATCCTTCACCTGCTTCATGAAAAACCATTTATCCTTGTAGAAAACCCAGGAATGAGCTATGGATGACCAGGAAAGACCAGGAAATATCAAATCCCTGCTGTTAAAATCAATCAGACAATGCAAATGTTCTGGACAAAAAATGAGCAGCACATCTCGTTGGTGTTAATGCCACCCCAGTGTCAGAGTCCAGGGAAGCCTGAAAGCTTCTCCTGCTCCTCTGGTGGTTTCTTTATATCCCCAGAGCTCCTCAAAAGTGGCCTAGCCAGCGACCTAGGCTTTTGGAGAAGCTCCCTCCACTTTTGGGAGAACCTGAATGCACCAGAGAGGTGAAGAGATTTTTGTTTAGTGCAGCACAGAGAGTTTAGTTGTAGTTTTAGGATCTTGCTCTATGTATTACATAGGGACAAGATGGAGATTTTTGGGTGTGGTTTTTCCTTCTTTCTTCTTCTCCTCTCTCCTCATTCTCTTCCTCTCTTCTCTGACACCAGTTCCTGTGGTGTGTTGGTTGGTGGAAAAAAGTTAGCATTGAAAAGACATCTCAATAAGATGAGGATTTACTGGTGTTGAAAAGAAAATAAGATATGTATTGTTTCTTGAATGGTTGTTAGTAAGATATAAAAGTTGCTGCTGATCTGCAGCCATTGCCTTTCTGCCCTGGTGACCTCGGGGGATGCTGCATCTCCCTCCGAGGTTTTGATAAGACAAATAAACAACTCTGAAACAGCAGAAGATCTCTTGCTGCATTTTTCCAACATGACAAACCAAAGGAAGAAAAGCACCAGGGCAGAGGACAGAGGTTGGAGCCCCCAGCTCCAACCCCAGCGGGGGCCCAGGCCTTCGACACCCCTCCCCTCTCCCAGTCCCAGGCAAGGCCATTAAAATCTTCATTCCCAGGAGCATCCCAGAGGAGTTTCCATGGAATTACAGAGCAGGGAGAGGGGGGCAGGGTACCACAGGTCCCCACTCTCCATTAGGCAGAATGTTAATTGTACTCTGGGTTAGTGGAGAGCATTAAAATCTTACAGAAAATTCGCAGCAAGTGCCATTCTCAGGAATTTTTCAGCTTTTATGCTCTGAAGAGCAGAACACTTTAAATGATGGAATAAAGGCTTTGGTTTTATTAAAAAAAAAAAAAAAAAACAAGAAAAAAAACAAACCCAAAAGCTGATGCTATGATGAGTGTCTCTTCTTTCCAAGATTCCAGCTGGAAACTTGTGGATTTTTCTCTACATTTTGGGCCAATTTCCATCTCCTCCCAATGGAAGAAAATCAGGTGCTCTCCTCTGCTCCACCTGGGATCAAGGTGATCTCAGCCTCACCAGGACTGTTCTCATCATGTCTTTTTCATATTTTGCACCAGAGGGAAATTCAGTCTTCTCTTCTATGGAATATCAGTGTAGACCTGTGTTTTAAAGGATTTTAAAAGGGTTTTTAAAGGATTTTGAAAGGACTTTTCTGTTTCTCCCGGGATTCTGCATCATGGTGTTATTTTGGCCTCCTCCATGGTAGCACCTTCCAGTCTGTCCTGCTCGAAATTCCCTTTTCTAATGCCAGTGGAACCACCAAAGGCAGCAGAATGATATCCAGGAATATCTGGAATTTTCAGGAAACACAAAATCCTACAGATCAAAAGTATTTTTGCATAAACCCAACAACAACAGACACGGGGATGTGATCCCATAAAGGTTCATAACCCTTAAATCATAACAAAAAGTAGGATTTGATATCACTGGGTCCAGAGAAGAACCAACCCCAAAAACGATCAGGACAAAGTTGTTCCTCTCCTGGTTTGAACTGCATCTCCAAAACCCCAAAACATATTTAAAAGAGACTTTTGTCTCTGCACTCCACTTGAATTATTCATGCAAAATCAATCCCTGAAATATCTGCAACCATTCCGTGTGCGAGGCTCTGCTCAATTTACGAATTATTTTTAGGCCAAATGTGCGGCAAAAATTCTTCCCAGCTAATTGCAAGATGGGAGTTGGGCTTGGCCTGGTTTGAACCTGGTCTGGGAGGCTTCTCTGCATTAGCTAAGCCGAGGTTAAGAGAGGAGAGGGGTGGGATTTGCCCAGCAATTCACTCCACCCTGGGCCTTCTCGTGGCTGTGGAACAGCAGGAGGACTCAGGAGGGAGAGAAACTGGTGCAGGTCTTGCCAAAAGTGGGGTCAAAATTCAGATTTTCCAGCGCTGGAATTAAAAGGCAGAATTGGATCATGCAGGGGAAGGAAGAGATTGGGGTAAGAACTGGAATGGGAAGGGGAATGAAGGTGGAGAGAGGTTATTTACTAGGGGTTGTAGTGGCAGGAAAAGGAGGAATGGCTTCAGACTTCCAGAGGGAAGGTTTAGAATGGGATATTGGGAAGGAATTCCTCCCTGTGAGGATGAGGAGGCACAGGGTGCCCAGAGAAGCTGCTCCATCCCTGGGAATGTTCCAGGCCAGGTTGGACAGGGCTTGGAGCAACCTGGGAAGGAGTGGAAGGAGTCCCTGTCCACCACAGGGAAGTTGAAATGAGATGAGATTTAAGATCCCTTCCACTCTGAGAGCAGAAAAATTCCCACAAAAGCCCAAATTTTCGCTTATTTTTTCACAGCTCATGCCCATAAATGTGGAAATCCCTGTAAGAGTCCTGTGCTGCTGAGGAGGAGGGGCAGACTCAGGAGGAAGGCCCAGACCCCCTGGAATGAGTCTTGTAACTCAATTAAAAGATAATAAAAATCCAAGAATTCCAGTGAAGGAATTAATTTGAATATTGGCTTTAAAGAACTGCTTCAGCTTCTGGGTAGAGCCTTCAACTCAACAAGTGGAAAAATTGAATTGCTCACCACAGCAAAGGGGATATAAAACTGATGTTAAAGTTTATTTACAAATGACAGGAAGGAAAAAAAACCTGGATCAGCAGGACTGTTTAACCAACCTGTTCCTAAAGATTCTCAGTGAGGGAGATTTAGAGCACCTCAGAAATTTATTGGAGTTCTTCCTGGGTGTGAGAAGAATTCCCTGACTCTTCTCCTTGTTGCAAGAACTGATAGGTCTGACCTAAAACCCTTCTTAACTGCTGATGGTTCAAACACAAAAAATAGGGATTGAGGCCTGAAATTTAGTCCAGCTCAACCAGGGCTTAATCTCTGGAAGGGTTTGTGCAGTGGGCAATTGTTAGATAATCTAGAGCACGTAAAGCTTCTCCTTACCTGACATTTGTTAGGTGATGTTTACCTATCTAAGGTGTTAATTATGGGGTAAAATGAAAGAAAGAAAACAGATTATAACAAAGCTCCTCATCCAAGCCACACACGGCTTTGTTTGGTTTCCCAGGGTCAAAAATCAAACTCCTGAGGTTTTACAAAGCCCAGCTCTCCCAAGTTACCCATTACAGACGTGGGGAAGGGAAGGGGAAGGCAGACTTTTATCTAAGCCACGGCTCTGGGAAGGGTTGAGAGGAGGTGGAAGCCACTCGTGACCCCACGCGGGTCACCCCAAACCTCAGGCCACCCCACAAACAACCCCCGCAGACATTGCCTGCGGTGCCTCCACTCCAGCAGATTTCCCCTCCAGCAAACCCCTGGAGGATTTGGGCAATTTGGAAGGCGGAGCAGGACCCAAACATGAGCTAATTTTCCAAGGAGAACGACGTGAGGCGAGGCCTGCGACTTCCAATAAGCGGCGGCTCCGCGCTCACTTCTGAGAAGTGCGGAACTCTTTATGGGCGTTTTAGCAGCGCTGGTGCTTGTAAGTGATCTCCCTGCTCAGCCTCAAGAACCCACTTACTGCACTAATTGTTTCCACAGAAAGTGATTTTTAATGCACCCAAGATCCTCTCATTTTCCCCCCTCCCTTCTCTTCCCTCGCTGAGAGCCACCTCGGGCCTCACGCTGAGGCCTGCAGTCACCCGTGGCCTCGTGCTTTCCACAAATAAATCAAACAAAACAGCAAAGAGCCACGGAGATCATTTGAAATTATTTACCATTCCTCCCCCCACCCCACCGCCCCCCCTTTTTGGCTTTTGAAAGTGTCACAGGGATTATTTTTTATCACATTTGCTGTTTTGCAAGAGAATTTAACCAGCAAGCGAGGCTGATCTCAGACCAGTTTTAATGCTGATCTCAGACCAGTTTTAATGCTGATCTCAGACCAAAGAGATCAAAGCTACTCCAGGTCTACGAAACAAAGAAATTGGAGCCATAGATCTTTTTCCAATTAACTATTTAAAGAAGGAGGATTTCTTCTAGCCCAGGGTTAGGTCACCAGGATATTATTCCTGACAGCACAGGCTCGAGGAAATTACTTTGGTTAAGTTTGCAATTGAAGCTGAATCGCCTGCACATCTTTTAAAGCTTCAATCATTATATTTGCTTGATTTTGCTCCTTTTATTATTGCCCTGATTATTTAAAATTGACATTATGGACTCCACTCGACTTTCCCAGGTTGCTCCAAGCTCCAATGTCCAACCTGGCCTTGAACACTTCAGGGATGGGGAATGCAAAACCTCTCACTGATCATGGGAGACAATTCCTCGCTGATCTCCTTGCCAAGAGTGTATTTGGAAGATCCCCTTTGCCACAGACAAACCCAAAGCATTTGGCTCCTCCAGAAGTGACTGGGAACCCCAAGAGCTCAGGGTGTCCAGTGCCCAGACCTCCCTCAACCCTAAATAAGTAATCCCACTCTGAAAGCAGCAGGAATTTTATTCCCACTTCCCAAGGAATGGCTGAGCCCTAATTCTACAGAATCAGAAGCTGAAACTCAACCGCTGAGCAAACATTGAGACTTTTAAGCAGAAGCTCTCTAAAAACACAATGCCAGCCGAGCTGGGGCACTGCCAAGGCCAAGCTTTTATTTTTCTCAGGAAGCAGCTCCATTTTTGCACAAGTTTTCCAGGCAGGATCCCTCCAAAGTTTGCTCACAAACCAGCTTGGACACCTGCACAAGAGCAGTTGTTGGCATAGATGTGCTCTGAGCCCACTCAAGGTTTAAAAAGTGTCCTTTGTATTCCCAAACTGTGTGAGTATAACAGGGACCCAGGGGGATAAATGGCAGAATGATGGAATGGTTTGGGTTGGAAGGACCTTAAAGCCCACCCAGTGCCACCCTAGCCATGGCAGGGACACCTTCCACCTTCCCAACCTGGCCTTGGGCACTGCCAGGGATCCAGGGGCAGCCACAGCTGCTCTGGGCACCCTGTGCCAGGGCCTGCCCTCCCTGCCAGGGAACAATTCCCACTTCCCAATCTCCCATCCAACCCTTTCTTCCTTCATCCTAAGGCTCTTCTCACTTTTCTTGTCCCTCCATCCCTTGGGAAAAGTCCCTCTCCAGCCTTTAGGTACTGGAATTGTCTTGGAGCTCAGCATCAATTTATGGATTCCCTCAGAACTCCACTGATGTATGAGGGATGAACTCTGGACAATCACACTCCTTGGAAAACACTGCCTTGGAAAAGCAGGAAAATTGGCTTTTTCTGGACTGCAGGAGAAAGCTTCAAATGCCTGCAGAGGAAATGCAAATGTCACCACCTCCTATGAGATCGGGAATTTCACGGCAGCTGATATTTGCCATCAAGCCCCAGCACTTTTCCAGGATCAGCACAAAAGCAGGAGACCTGGAAAAGCCTTGGTCAACACTCTTAGTGCTCCACCAGGAAAATATAATCAGAAAAAAAAAAAAAGAGTATCTACAATTTATTAATTTTGGTTTTAGGGAAAAAAATCTGAGGGATTTTTTTCCCCCCTGACTCACAACTTTGGAAAGCTTTGGGCTGAAGACACCAGAATCAGTTTGTTCAGAGGAATTTGGTCATCCCTAAGGAAAATGCTTAATTTCCCTGCTTCATTTCCTGAAATGCTCTCTTTAGCCTAGAAATTCAACCCTCAGTGCTTGCTCAGCAAATTCCCCTCGCTGTTCTTCCCTGCTGCTTTCTCTTCATGACCAGAGCTTCCTTTTTTTCCCTGCCTGCTTTCCCTGGGACACAAAAGCCAGGCTGGACACTGAGGAATTCCGGGCACTCAGGACTGTGCCACCACTGCTGGGGACAGTCACAGCAGAGCAGGCAGAGTTTTAAACCATTTTGACTCCCAGGAAGACACAAAAGATCCCTGTTGCTCCTCAGTGCCCACTAGGAATTAATGAAGAGGAAAGGAATTAGTGAATTAAGGGAAATAAGGGCTTTGATTGTAGTTCCCAATTTTTTTCCTTGGCTTTGTGCAAAGCCCCAAAGCCTTGATCACTAGGCATTGAGTGGCTTCAGTCAAAAGTCTTGGATTTCTCTCTGAAATCACTTCTCCTGAGCTTCCTCTTTGATCCCTCAGTGGAGAGACACAAGGAAGTGCTGGCAGAGAAAAGAAAGAATGAATTCAATCCCACAAGGTGAGGAATTGGGAAGGTTTCACTTCCAGCTCATTATAATCTCTGCTGGAGGACACAGACACTTCCCAAGCACATGAGATTCCCACAGGAATCTGTGTGGTCACCACAGGACACCCAGAAGATGAAACATTTTGTGTTTCATATCCGGAGGTGAGAGAAGAAAACCCTTATGGATCACATCCCTGCAAGATTCCATGAAGAGCTTGACTTCAATTCCATGGTTCATTCTGAGACAACAGCCAGCCAGGCTCAGGGATCTTCAGAAGCCCCAGAGGTTCTGGATTTCCCATTCCTGGAAGTGTCCAAGGCCAGGCTGGATGGGGCTTGGAGCACTCTGGGATAGTGCAAGGTGTCCCTGCCCATGGCAGGATTTGAAACAAGATGATGTCTAAGGTCCCTCCCAACACAAAGCATTCTGGAATTCCATGATCCCAGCAGAGACAATGAAGGGAGATAAGGGAGTGACTTTCTCTTCAAATTCAAAGTCAATGAAGTAGAACTTAATTTGCTTTGAGATGTTTCAGATTTTTTCAAAGCTTCCTTCCAACCCAAACCATTCTGGGATTCCTTGAAGGGTTTTCCTCTCTCCCCTGTGGAAGCTGTGCTTGCCCAGGCTGGCAGAGGGACTGCAGTGGGGTTTTTTTGGGATGCTCTGCTGATGCCTTGGCTCCCTAGAAACAGAGCCCAAGCAGGAATAAAGGAATCAAGGAGGGATTGGTTGGAAAGGCCTTCAGAGGTACACTCTGGGCTCCAGAGGCTCCTGCCTCAGTGCATCCCAACATGGACAAGGACAGCTCCCGAGTTCTTCCCACTTGGATCTCCGCATCAATTCCCCAAGCAGAAGCCAGGCAAGGATGGAAGTTGCCCAAGCTTGCCCCCCCGTCCCCAAGATTGTGGTTTGCAGTTGTTGGGCCTAGGCGGCTCTGGGTGTCCTTGGAGAGCTGGAGAGGCTTTGTTGTGTGTGTGTGAGCATGAGAGAACAGCACTGAACGAGCTCCAGGGAACTGCAGAGTGACACTGGGCAGGGCAGGGCTGGAAAAATACAAAAATTAAAACCTAAGGCATCACTGTTGCTCCCAAGGTAAGGGCTGGGAATGGGGGACAGCAGAATCATGGTTGTGTGTGGTTGTGAAGGATCTTCCCAGGATAATCCAGACTTTCTGCCCCCACTCTCTGCTCTGCTCCTGCCTCTGCCAAAGTTTCTGCTTCTGTGAGTTAAAAAGAGATATAAAACCCATAGTGCTGCAGTGATACATAATTAGGATGATTAATAGGATATTTATTAGGGTAATCCCTCTCTGTCATGCTGCTGGGATGTGTTTTCCTGCCACGCTGCAAATCTCTCTCTTATCAGGAGCCATCCCTACAGAAATCCCTTTGCCAGCAGATAAGCACAGCAGGGAACAGAGCTGAGGGGAGTGAGTGGGGAAAGGTTAAAGGAGATTTTCTTTGCCTCAACGAGGCCTGGACTTGCAATCTGCTTAAATTAAGTGTGAAAAGCAAAGATCCTGATAAGGGAGATAAACTGAAGACTTAAACCAGCAGCAGCTCTTAATCTCTGCCTTAATAAAAGGAGCCAAGAGTGATGAGAGGAATTAGGACCAGCTGACCTCACCTCAGCACTTGGAGAGGACACTGAGACTCTAATTAAGGCCAGCACTTGAACGAGAAAAATCTCCAAGGGTCAAAGCCTGCAGTGCTGGGAGAAGAGTTGGTGCTTTGCTGTCTGTCAGGGGAAAAAAAGGGAATATAATAAAAAGGAGAAAGGATGTGATAGGCATCATCTGCTTGTCTTTTCCAAAGGTTTTTTATCCATTTCAGCAGAATAGATCACGAAGGAAAACAAGCAGAGGGTAAAGAGCAATGGTACATTAAAATCTATTTACAGGGAAGAAAAACTCAAGGTAGAAAACCCTTCTAGAAACAAATACAGGGAAGTCAGTGGTGGAGCTGGAGGAGTTGATTTTCCCTGAAAAATGCTGTTTCAGAGAAGCAAAAGAGTAAGAAAACAAAAGCTGACACAAGTGTTTCCTTCCAGAGCAGACACATCTATAACTCCCTGCATTGTTCCTCCATCTCTGTGACAGAATCAGCTCCTGCCCAGCTCTGAAGGAAAACTCAGCTTATCAGGGACCCACAGGAGCTGACTCAAAATGACATTAAAAAATGGGAACCCTTCAAATAAAACCCCTCAAGTGACATGTTGAATTTTTAAATTATCACTGAGGTGATTGCTTTGGGGATATTTGAGCTTTTACTTTTCCTCCTCATTTCAGAAAGGAAATATTTCCTTCCTCCAAAGTTTTACAGGACAAGGAGCCTCCCTCTACCTGATTCTACCTGATACTTGCACCAAGTGAATATTTGGGAATAATTTTACCCAAAGAGTTAAAACCAAGGAATATCTCCCACTGCACAGGGCTGACCATTCCCAGCCCCAAACCAGGCCAGATTCCCAAGGCCTTACTCAAAATTCAAGGAGGGAATTACTCACACACACAGAGATTATTCCAGCCAGGGAATGTCCACCCCCTTGGTTCCCACAAAGAACCTCCAAGGTGCCTGGCAGGAGTTGATTGGTTTAATTTCCCTCTCTCACATGGGAATTTTGGCAGGCACCAAGGATTCTCACATCTCCATTACACCCTCACCTCGTTTCAAGCTGCTGCTTGTACCAAACCCGGGCTTGTTTTTTCCCTCCCTTGTTGGCTTTTTTTTGGGGGGGGGTTGTTTGTTTACAAAACCTTGGTGGAGAGAAAGAAGGGGAAAGACCAAACCAAACAAAGCTGAAACAAAAAAAAAAAAAAACAAAAAAAACCACCAAAACCCAAAAAAACAGAACCCAAAAAAAAAAAAACCAGGCTAAAGCAGCTACCAAAAGTTAAAATATGCACTGGATCTTGTCCTAGATGAGGGACATTTGTGTCAGAAAAATAGCAGATGGTAAGGATTCATGGAATAAACCAGAATTCCAGACTGGTTTGGGTTGGGAGGGACCTCAAAGCTCATCCAGTGCCACTCCTGCCATGGCAGGGACACCTCCCACTGTCCCAGGCTGCTCCAAGCCCCAATGGCCAACAGGGGCAGCCACAGTTTGTGTGGAAAGCTCAACCTCACCACCCTCACATGGAAGGATTTCTTCCCCAAATCCCATCTATCCCTGCCTTTTGCCAGTTTAAAACTCCTTGTCCTGTCACTCCTGTCAAAGAAAACTCTTCAGACTCCTGGCTGAGCCTACAGACCAGCTCCTTGTGTGGGAAAAATTCCAGCTAAAAACATGGATCATCTCCTTCAGCGGCTGAGGAGAACCTGAACCTGGCTCCCAGAGCTCAGCCAAACCTCTCTGTCCTCTCTGCAGCAACACCACATCCTCAGTGGTGCTTGGAAATCAAACCCCACCGAGCAGATCCAGAGGATAATTCCAGAAGAAAGGAAGGCACCAGCCCCACCTGTCCACAGCCAGCAGAGAGCCAAAAGGAAGGTTTAAAAAGCAGGATGGCTCTTTGTCTCTCGTTAGCTACAGATGATTTTTTTCTTACCCCTCAGTTTGGAGCAGGTGATTTCCTTTCAGGTCTTTGTGTAGAGCAGGTGGCCTTTAATGGTGGGGAGGACGAGCTGAAAATCCACCTTTGGAAACCCAACCTTTGTTCTGTTCAAAGCCTTCTTGTCATCAGTGCAATCATTTGCCATCTCAAGCTGCTTTCTGACACACTCCAAATTCTACCGTGGCGTGAAGCAGAGCTTTTATTCATCCCCTTTTTATTTATAAATACTGCAAACACCTTTCAGAGCGAGTGTCCTCAGGCTGAGTTCGAGGGCAGGGAGGGAAACATTCCTATTATCCTAGAAAATTATCACTTGGTGACCTCCCAGCTGCCCTCTCTGCTGACCTCTGAGGATATTTAGCCTGGCATTTAACATCTGTGGTCCCAGCAGCAGCCCTGGAGTAAAAGGTACTTAATGCAGAGCAGCTCTTTCGCAAGGTTAGAAAGGATCAATAGGAGATGTGTTTAATGTGGTATCGCTATCAGGGCTCAGCTCACTTTTAAAAGGGGAATACCCACAGTGGGACATGGGCTCAGTCATGCAGCACTGAGATCTTTAACAGGCTCACATCCCTTTCGCCGGGGTCTAGAAATGGAGCTCCAGGCACACGCGGAGGAAATGACCAAGGTTTGGGAGAGAAGAAGAAAAATGATCAGGGGGAGGCTTCTGGCATTTCAGTCCCACTGTGGTTTTTTTTTCTGGAGCTGGAGCAGTTCTTGTGGAAAAGAGGCAGCTTTGGAATAAGTTGTGAACAAAACCAGGATCGTTTCTCCCCTGGGAATATGTGTATCCACTGCCTGGAGCTAATCCTCTCTGACTGCACAGGGGGGAAAAGGAGTCTGAGGGGAGTTTCCACCAGAAAATTCAGTGAACTTCCAATGATGTCTGAAATGGCTCCTTAGGAACAGAGAGCAGGCAGGGATAAAGGAATCAAGGAGGGATTGGTTGGAAAGGCCTTCAGAGGTACACTCTGGGCTCCAGAGGCTCCTGCCTCAGTGCATCCCAACATGGACAAGGACAGCTCCCGAGTTCTTCCCACTTGGATCTCAGCATCAATTCCCCAAGCAGGAGCCAGGCAAGGATGGAATTTGCCCAAGCTTGCCCCCCTGTCCCCAAGATTGTGGTTTGCAGTTGTTGGGCCTAGGAGGGTCTGGGTGTCCTTGGAGAGCTGGAGAGGCTTTGTTGTGTGTGTGTGAGCATGAGAGAACAGCACTGAACGAGCTCCAGGGAACTGCAGAGTGACACTGGGCAGGGCAGGGCTGGGAACAGAGAAAAGTTAAAATCGAAGGCATCAACAATCCTACATCAAACCTGGGCTGGCTCACAAAAAAACCTGTAATTAAGCTGCTCTTTAAGTGATTAACTCAGCCTAAGAGATTGTGTTACAGCACAGTGGGGCTCTTTCACTTCTTTAGATGGACTTAGAAAACCACCTGTGTCACTTCACCATTGATTGGCTGTAAAACACACTTGAAGGAAGAATTCCTACATGGCAAGGGAGGGGAGGCCTTGGCAAGAGCTGCCCAGAGAGGTTTGCAGTGCCCATCCCTGGAGGGCTCCCAGGAAGGGCTGGAGGTGGCACTCAGTGCTCTGGGCTGGGGACAAGGTGGGCATGGGGCACAGCTTGGCCTGGCTGGGCTGGGAGGGCTTTGCCAGCCTCAGGGATCCTGGGATTGTGTGGCTGAGGGCAGGACTGTGAGCTTGGGGACTCCACCATGGGACACCCCACAGTTCCCACTCCTCCTGCTCAGCAGGGCCAGGATCAGCCCCCCCTGGGAGCACTGAGTGGGAGCAGCTCCTGGTTTATCTCCTGTTTTATCTCCTGGTTTATCCAAACTCTGGCGAGTGGCAGGAAGTGCCAGCTGTGCCAGCAATGACAGGGGCACCCCATGATGGGTTTTATGCTCCCACAAAACCTCTGCATGTGCTACAAGACAAAAAAATAAATGCAGCTCTATTGCAAATCCCCAGAGGCGTCTGCTCAGCCGAGTGATTCGATTGTCTGGCTCGGAAAGTTGTGGATAATTACAGTTGTTCCAGTTTTCAACCCAAGTTGCTGAGCTGGGAATTAAACAGCAGCTTGTTTTCATCCCTAAATGCCTCAATCCTGGCCACTTTTCCCTGTCCTTCCCACAGTTTTTTGTCAGCTCTGCCCCTCTCAGGCTGGGGATCCTTCCTTGGGCAGGTTCAGCCTCTCCTAGTTCCAGGAGCCACTGGAGTGCCCACATGAAACCAGTTGAAATTCCTGTTCCAGCTCTCTCTGGAGAGGGATGCAGCCACTCTGGGGTGGAATCTGCCACGGGGAATTTCCAACTGGAAAGGGCCCAAGTGTGTTAGGTTTGCAATCTGATCTCTGAGGGAATGGGGAGGAGGAACTGCTGCCAGGACTGGCTGGCAGTGAGAAACTCCAGTTCTGAGCAATTAAGGAGCAGGGATTGTATCCACTTCATTTTTTTCCTTCGTAAACACTGCTTTGCATACAAATATAGAATGGTTTGGGTTGGAAGGGGCTTTAAAATTACCCAGTTCCAACCTCCTGCCAGGGACAGGGGTGGCATCACTAAACCAGGTTGCTCCAAGCTCTTCCCAGCCTGGTCTTGAATCCTGCAGGGATCCAGGGGCAGCCTCAGCTGCTCTGAGAATTTGTGGCCTCACCACCTCCCAGGGAATAATTCCCACTTCCCAATCTCCCACCCAGCCCTGCCCTCTGGCACTGGGAAGCCATTCCCTGCCTCCTGGCCCTCCATGCCTTGTCCCCAGTCCCTCTCCAGCTCTCCTGGAGCTCCTTCAGGCCCTGCCAGGAGCTCTGAGCTCTCCCTGGATCCTTCCCTTCTCCGGGTGAACACCTCCAGCCTCTTAAACTTTTCCCCAACCAACATCTGTTCCCCAATACGAAAATGCTGTTGGAAAAGCACACGAACATTTCTCATCCCTCTCCTCCCCCTCCCCTTTATATACCTTTTGATATTGCTTTAATTATCAGTAAGTTGGGGTTCTGGCAGAGCTTTGAGCAAGTGTTTGATGCAGCCACAGAGGCCTTGAAAGGGCACCCAGGGTCTGATTCAAACCAAAGCAGCCCTGGCACTTGTGACATCTATCCATGGATATCTTTGTCCTCTCGGATGCTGCCCCAGCAGGATCCTTAGAGCTTGGAAAAAAACACTGTCAGGATTTAGCTGGGTCAACACCAGTGCCAGGAAAGGAGGAAAAAGGCACGGGATGAAAACCTGATCCCCTTGAAAGCCACTTCCATGCTGCAGCATGGGGTAGGATTTCAGCCTGTGTCCCAGTTTTTGAGACTTTTGTAGGATCACAGGGGCACACAGGGAATATTTGGCACAATTGCACCGAAATTTTCTCTCCTCTAAGTGAGGATTTGCTGCTCCTCAGGATTTGTCAGCCCGATGGTTTTATACTGATGAGCAGCACTGCTGTATCCACGGAGTTTTCCATAAAAAAAAAAGGATTTCAAGGATTCTTCCAGAGGAATTGAGGGCACCTTTGTTCTTTCTTCCCCAGTGGAAGGTGATTCTCTCTCGCCAGGGTTTGTGTTTGATGGAGAGGATGGTGGGAGCTTGAAGATGGAAATACTGATGGGATTAAGAATATTAAAAAAAGCAAACAGGAAAATCACTGGGGTAAGGATTTAATAAGCATTAAATAAATAAACAAAGAGCAATTTAACAGAATTAGGGAACCTGTGGGAATCCCTTTATTTCCTGGGGGTCTCACCCCTAAACCATGACCCTAAGGGCCATGTCCAGACTCCTCTTGAACAATTCCAGAGACAGGGACTCCACCACCTCCCTGACCACTCTGAGAGGAAAAAGAACTTACTAAAACCTAAACTGAACCTCCCCAGGAATTTCCTGTTGTCCTTCACCTGATAAAAGTGTTGCCACTTTTCCCTGTGGCTGGAAAATGTTTGGATTTGTTAGAGAGGATCGAGGGACTTCTCCTATCAAGTTTAAGTGACCTAAAGAGCAGCCTGGGAGAAGGAGAAGGGAGTTCTGGAGGGGAGTTTC
Organism: Erpornis zantholeuca; assembly: GCA_013400515.1. NCBI lineage: Eukaryota > Metazoa > Chordata > Aves > Passeriformes > Timaliidae > Erpornis > Erpornis zantholeuca. The sequence goes on from VZTN01021049.1 coordinate 51,898, forward strand.
CTCCAGGGAATTCAGAATTCCCTGGCTGGTTTTCATCTAAGTTTGTGTTCTTCTTCACCTCTTTGTATTCCAGGTTCCCAAATTTTAACAAAATTTGCAAAAGAAAAAAAAAAGAAATGAGGTTGTATCCTATCCTGGACAGAATATTCAAGGGATTGAGCTAAAATTCCCATTTCCAGGGGGCTGGATTTATGGGGGATAATTAAGTGGTTAATGAGTGACAGCTACAGAGGCCACAAATTCCTCAAATATCCAGGACAGATGGAATTTCACTGAATTTTCCCATTTCATTTCATTAATGAAATCCCTCTTTGGCCTCTGCTCTGTTCCTTTTGCCCTTTTTGGAGCAAACCCATCCAAATATCCCAAAATCATCACAGCTGGAAGAGACCTTCAGGATCATCCATTCCCACCATCATCACCCTTAAATCCCATCCTTATCACGTTGATATTGATCCCCAGAGCATTCACCAACAGCACTTATTGATAAGCAATAATTATGATCAATAATTCAATTCTTTTATTAGTTTCTTTACATTAAAGTTTCTTTTTTGGTCTCCCACAACCACATCCTATTTTGCTGTTTGGAATGATTTAGGAATATTCAGCTTTATTGGATTTTTGTATTTTCCAGCAATGCCAAACCTGTCATTGGAGTTGCTTTGCTTTAGCACTGCATGAAAGAGTCTGAAAACATAGAAACTGCAACTTCAATTAGAAATATGAACAGCAGGAACCAAATTTTTTTCACAAACTCACAGAATCCCAGGATTAAGGTTGGCAAAGCCCTCCCAGCCCAGCCAGGCCAAGCTGTGCCCCATGCCCACCTTGTCCCCAGCCCAGAGCACTGAGTGCCACCTCCAGCCCTTCCTGGGACCCCTCCAGGGATGGGCACTGCAAACCTCCCTGGGCAGCTCTTGCCAAGGCCTGAGCACTTTTTCCATGGAAAAATTCCTCCTTCTGTCCCACCTGAGCCTCCCCTGGCAGCACAATTAAGTTGGTGCCCACAGGATTGATTTGGATCTGCAGCTGACCCTCCACTCCCACGCCAAAATCCTTATTTACATCCTTATTTTCCTTTATCCCCAACAGGAATCCTGGTGATTCATTCCTACATGGCAAGAAGCTGGAAGAGAGTGGGGAAAACATAGGAATTGTTTTTGTTGTCCTGCTTTACTCTCCAAGCCCTTTGATGTGTGAGCTGCACCTTCGACACCTTGGTTTTCTCTGCACACGAATTCTTGGTACACCCACGGCTCACATTTATCCTGGAGTGGTGCAACAGCTCCAGGAGAATCTGTGGCTTCAGGAAGCCACCCCAGACTGTAAACAGAGTGGGAGTTTTGCTCTGGGTTGAGGGAAACTCATCTCTTCCAGCTTTTCCCAGAGAAATTGGTGGGTTTTGTCTGTGGGGGTGTTGCATTAAATAGTCAAGGGACGGAATTTTCTTCTCTCTCTGTTTTATTATTCAGATAAGCACATCAGTCTCATTAAGGTGTGAAACTTCATTAACAAAGGAGTGTCCATTACAGAAGAAAGTCACCAGAGACCTTTCTTCTACCACAGATAGAACCTTCTAGACTAACAGAAAACTGACACAGAGATTGTTTTTATTTACTGACCTATCATCTTAACCTTTATTACCTTTTAACCTAATATTCCACTGCAGTGCAGTCATTCTTAGCCAATGTCTTCACTTCCATGTTTTTACATATTTTTACTAACTTTTAACTTAATCTACAAAATCCCACTTCTATTTCTACCTTTAAAAATCTTTGCTATCTTACTCAATATCATTTCTTACTTACTTAAAACACCTTTCACTTCCAAAACTACAAATCTCTAACTCTTTATTTATTGTCTGTATATACTTCTGGTTTCATCAATCCAAGCTCCACCCAGGGTCTCAGGTTAAACCCACTGGATTCTGTGGAGGTTTCTACTTTTAGATTTCCTCCCAGAAATTCAGCTGCTACTCAAAGTGTGATGGCACCCGAGCCAAGAGACACAGCAAGGGAGACAGAGACTGACAGAGTCAGACAGGAGCTGACACCCTGACAGTCAGGGCAGCAGGGGCAGCCCCAGGAGATGGTGACTGCATCCTCCTGAAGTGATGGATGTGGTTCTGTTGGAGCTGTGACCCTGGAGAAAGGTCTGGGCTTCCTCAGAAGGTCCAGGGGTGGCTCTGGAGCTCTGGTCCTCTGGGATCCAGTGGGAAAGGCTCATGGGGTGTTGGGAATCCCAGTTTATATCCAGGATGGAATGCTTGGCTCCTCCCTGGGGTGGAGCTTCTCACAATGGGATGGTGAGTCCTGAGATAAGGAACTGCTGGGCCATGGCCAGGAGATAGCCCAGGGGCGAGTTATCATTAACAGGAGATAGCCCAGAGTTATCTGTGAGCCATGGGCAAGGATTGATGAGCCATGGACAGGAGATAGCCCAGAGTTATCTGTGAGCCATGGACAGGAGATAGCCCAGAGTTATCTGTGAGCCATGGGCAAGCACTGCTGGCCATGGACAGGAGATAGCCCAGAGGGAGCAGGCAGGGAGCACTGCCCCACGTGGTTCCAGCAGCTCATGGAGATGGTGACAGAGTCCAGACTTTTGGGCACATCTTACACAGTAACCTAGGACACCACCTGAGCCAAGAGACACAGCAAGGGAGTCAGAGATTTGGAGCAAATGGCTCCCTAAACCAACCCAAATCCTACATTTCCTTAGGCACAGGTGTCACCCCAGAGCCAAAAGCCTCAGCTCCTGTTTATGCCAGGCCACCTCTTTTCCCTCAGAGCTCTGGCTCAGGCCCAGGGGCAACCGTGGATTTTTCTTCTTTAGCTCAGGGCTTGGAAGGGCTCAGACACCAAGTCTGGGTGGCTCTGACCTAAATCAAGATTAAACTCCTGAGAGATGAAGTGGGAGCCACCCCCAGGGGGAGGTTTAATGCTGAAAAGCTGAGCAGTAAGAGGAGCTCTGGTTTTAATGGGTGCAAACTCAGGCCTGGGCCTGGTTTGAAACAGTTCTGGTAATTTAGGCTATCCATAAACAAGGAAATCATGGAATGGTTTGGGATGGAAGGGACCTTAAAGCTCATCTAATCGTGCTCCTTGCTCAGGACACTTCCCACTGTCCCAGGCTGCTCCAAGCCCCAATGTCCAACCTGGCCTTGGGCACTGCCAGGGATGGAGATTTATTCCACAAGTCCCCCATGCAAAATAAGTGCTGTGAACTGGGGTCACACAGAGAGGTTCGTGTTGGTCCAAGGCTGGAAACAGAAAAATCTGCTTCTAATGAAGGATAAAAGAACAAGACTAAATAAAAAATATCCATGTTTTGGTTGGAAATGCTTTGTGTCTTTCACTTTTGATCCCGAATTGTTTGGCACTTTCATAAACTTTATCCTGTTATTTCCCTGAAATCCAATTATGTTCAACAATAGCCTTGAGCTGTGGTTTCCAGAAGCACCTGGGTCACAGGGATGCTGAAATCCCAATTTAAAGAGGCCAGGGAGCTCCATTCGAAACTGGAAATGTTTCAGGGCATCCCTGAAGAAAAGAGAGGGAGTTTTTACAAGGGCCTGGAGTGACAGGGAATGGCTTCAAATTGACAGAAATTAAGATTAGGTGGGAGATTGGGAAGTGGGAATTGTTCCCTGGCAGGGAGGGCAGGCCCTGGCACAGGGTGCCCAGAGCAGCTGTGGCTGCCCCTGGATCCCTGGCAGTGCCCAAGGCCAGGTTGGCCATTGGGGCTTGGAGCAGCCTGGGACAGTGGAAGGTGTCCCTGCCCTCAGATGATCTTTAAAATCCTTCTAACCCAAACCATTCCATGATTCTATGAAATGAAGTAAAGAAGATCCAGGCTTTCACCATGACAATCTTTTTCTTGCAGGATCATCACAAAAATGGCTGGGATGGTGCAAAGATGAATCAAACTGCAACCAGACCCAAAACCTCCTGACTTTGGGACTCTCCCTTACCCTCAGGCTCCATGGCCACTCTATCAGCAGCACCTTCATGCTTTAAATCAAGCCTAACCAAACGACTGAAACAAGGAATCCTGGAAAAAAGCACTTGACAGCTTGAGGGAGGAGGGAGGGATTTATTGCCTTTTTGTTTGCCAGGAGTGTGGGTTTGTGCTGCTTTTACCTCTGAAGTGCAGAGCATTTCCCAAGTTTTTAAGGGAGTTCTGCTGTTTGCTGATTGACACCACCAGGGATTAGCCAGGAATGTCACAATTCCAGGGATCCAGGGGCAGCCACAGCTGCTCTGGGCACCCTGTGCCAGGGCCTGCCCTCCCTGCCAGGGAACAATTCCCACTTCCCAATCTCCCAGCCAGCCCTGCCCTCTGGCACTGGGAAGCCATTCCCTGCCTCCTGGCCCTGCAGCCCTTGGCAATTGTCTCTCTCCATGCTTCCTGTGGGCTCCTTCAGGCCCTGCAAGGCCACACTGAGCTCAGCCCAGAGCTTCTCCTCTCCAGGCTCAACAATGGCAGCTCTGGCAGCCTTTCCTCCCAGCAGAGCTGCTCCATCCTCTGCTCATCCTGCTGCCTCCTCTGGGCTCTCTCCAGCAGCTCCACATCCTCCCTGTGCTGGGCCCAGGGCTGGGGCAGCTCTGCAGGTGGAATCACAGAATGAGGAATCAGGGAATGGTTTGGGTTGAAGGGACCTTAAAATCACCTGATTCCACTTCCCCTGCCATGGCAGGGACACCTTCCACTATCCCAGGCTGCTCCAAGCCCCATCCAGCCTGGACATGGATGTGTAGAATGATGCAGGACAAAACCAAAGAAATAAAGTCAAATTTCTCTCATCATTCCGATTTTAAAGAACTTTCAGATCAGCTCTTAAATGAGTGGAACTGGACTTTTCTTTCATTCCAAGCCATGCAAGTAGGAAATAAACCATGAAGGTTGGAGTTTTCATCAAAATCAGAGAGTGAAGAGCAAATCCTCACATCTGGATCCTCCAGTGCCATAAATCCAGGCTGCTCTGCTGCCTGTGGCAGCTTTCCCCAGCCAAGGATCTAATCCAGGAGCACCTTCACAAGGATGGTTTAATTATTTAGAAGAGATTAAATGCTTTTCTCAATCAAAAAAAAAAAAAATTATGATAAAAGGAAAAAAATAATAATGGAGAGTGGAATAAAAAAGCAGGAATACCTTGAAGGTTTGTTGGGAAATCCTCCAGCCTCTCTCCCCTCTGCAAAGGGAAGCAAATGAAGCATTTAACAAAGGGATCCTGATGCCTTAGGTTTTAACTTTTATATTTTCCCAATCCTGTACTGCTAGTGTGACTCTGAAGTTTTCTGTAGCTGTTCAGTGCTGTTCTCTATGCTAAGATAGACATAACAAAACCTCTAACTTGCTCTCCAAGGACACCCAGAACAAGAACTGCAAACCACAATCTTGGGGACAGGGGGGCAAGCTTGGGCAAATTCCATCCTTGCCTGGCTCCTGCTTGGGGAATTGATGCTGAGATCCAAGTGGGAAGAACTCGGGAGCTGTCCTTGTCCATGTTGGGATGCACTGAGGCAGGAGCCTCTGGAGCCCAGAGTGTACCTCTGAAGGCCTTTCCAACCAATCCCTCCTTGATTCCTTTATTCCTCTATAGTCTTTGTTTCCAGGGAGCCATTTCAGGCATCATTCCCATTTCCGGATCTGACAGGAGGAGACAGATTGGGAGCAGATACAAATGAAAAGCTTTGTGCCAAATCTGGAATGCTCTTCAGGAAGACGAAGTGGCCTGGGCAGCTCCTGGGATTGCCAAAGGAAATGAGGGAAGGAATTAGCAAAGCCTGAATGGATTTGTTCCAATTGCCCCCGTGACAGGTTGGGCTCTGGAGCACAGGGAAGGAGCAAAGCAATGCCCAGAGTGATTTCATCCCTGTTTTTTATGATTCAGGGGTCATGGGATGCAGCAGGTAGCCAGAATCCAGTTGGCTCCGAGTGATTTCCTGGAGAAAAGAGTTTTGTGGGATTTAATGAAGTCATGAGCTCATATTTGCAAGGACTCATCTCACTGGAGAGTGGATTGGGGTGAGGGGCACTGTTGCTTCCCAGCTCTTTGGTTGCTAAACCTGCCTGGAAAATGCTTTTCCCATCTTGCAAAACTTCTCAGGAGTTTCAGCTCTTTCCCTGCCCTAATTTGAAATGTTAAACAAAGCTTTGCAATATTTTGTTCTGATTAAGGAGCAAAAAAAAAAAAAAAAATTTAAAAAATGAGATTAAAGAGGGAAATAAAGAAAAAAGAAAAATCGACCCATTTGGATCTGCTCAGGTCAGGGAAAGTCAATTTTTGGGCAGAATTTGCCTGCAGGTGATGGTCTCACCTTGTCCTTCAGTTTTCTCTGCTTTCCCAGGGTTTTCCAAGAAATTCTGCTGCTGCTCTCCTTTGCCTCAAGTTTCATTTTCCTCTTCCAAATGAATCTTCTTTGAAGAAAAGTCATACAAATAAATTATCAGGGCTGCTATAAATGAGCATTTTACCGAACAGGTGAAGTCCTACCAGAGATGGAGCTCACAGAGGAGCTGCAGAGAAGGATTAGCTGCTGTTTATGAAGTATTTTGAAAAGAACACTTAATATTCCATAATCCATAACCTGTGCCTTCAAAAAATGAGGATTTCACAATGCTTAGGAATTGTCCAGCAGCCTTGGAGATCCCATTTCCCACCTGGTGTTAAGTCAGTGATTTCAACACCATTCCATCAGGCTTGAACTTTTTTTCCTGGTGGTTTCCAGCACTTCATTTCCCCCTCTCTGCCTGATAAAATCATTACGTTGAAGAGGATTGGGTGTGAAATAAAGTAGGAAATGATAATGTGACATTGAGCAGGGAGTCTCTGGGACAGGCTGACTCCAAGCCAAACATTCCTAATGATTCCTCAAGAACTTGATGTTGGAATTGCTTGTAAATCATATTTTAAGCCTGGTGCTTGTTATTATCAGGCAGTGACTTTAATTATGAGATTAAATCTCTTGTAAGAATGTCGGGGACAAACCCAGCCACATCCCCTAACATATTTTACATTTATTTAGACTTAAATCAGCCTCACACCTGATTTCCCCTGTTCCTTGAACCTGTGCCTGCTTCATATTGCTGGCATGGCAAAGAGCAGCCATGGAAAACTGGGAATAAAACCTGAATTATCCATCAGAGCTTTTAAATAAAACTCAGAAGGGCAGCACAGAGCACTCATGGGATCCCTGTGTTTTCTTGGCAGAGCAATCTGGTTTGGGAGGGAACTTTGTCAGTGCAGAACAATTAAAAAAAGCTGATTTTCAAATAAATCCTGACAAGCTGGGCTTGATGAGGAAGCTCAGCAAAGCTGGGTTTGGGCTGCAGCCGGACAACATAAATGGAAGAAATTCAGGGCATCTTTCAGCCTCAGCTGAAAATGAGGACTGCAAGGAGGGAAAGCCAAGGATCACACCTTGATCAACCTGCTCTGGTGGGAAGTCTGTTCTTCAAGACATGCCAGGAGTCCTGTACATGGCATAAATGGGAATATTATTATGGAATCCCAGAATGGTTTGGGTTGGAAGGAACTTTAAAAATCCAGACAGAGACACCTCCCACTGTCCCAGGCTGCTCCAAGCCCCAATGGCCAACCTGGCCTTGGGCACTGCCAGGGATCCAGGGGCAGCCACAGCTGCTCTGGGCACCCTGTGCCAGGGCCTGCCCTCCCTGCCAGGGAACAATTCCCACTTCCCAATCTCCCATCCAGCCCTGTCCTCCTTCAGCTCAAGGCCATTCCCCCTTTTCCTGTCACTCCAAGCCCTTGTGAAAAGTCCTTCTGCAACCTTTTTGTAATTCCCTTTTATTCACTCCTCATTTGCTGTTTCTTTCCTGTCATTTTTCCTGAACTTTGTGGTGACAAAGGCAAACTTGCCTTTTTTGCCCTGCAACAGATCCCAGGATCCCTGAGGCTGGCAAAGCCCTCCCAGCCCAGCCAGGCCAAGCTGTGCCCCATGCCCACCTTGTCCCCAGCCCAGAGCACTGAGTGCCACCTCCAGCCCTTCCTGGGACCCCTCCAGGGATGGGCACTGCAAACCTCCCTGGGCAGCTCTTGCCAAGGCCTCCCCTCCCTTGCCATGCACAAATTCCTTCTGATTCTGGAATTTTGTGTGTGTGTTTTTCCTGGGCACAAAAGACTCCAAACACCATCAGTGCACCACCTACAAATCCTCATTTGTTGATAAGAACACAACGAGATGAAGAGAGAGGGGGGGGGGGACAAGGGTTGTCTAATGAACACTAAAACACCTTTTATTTATGGGAAGCCCCCTCAGGTGCCCTTTAGCATCCCAGAGAATTAAGAGGGATGGAGACTCAGCCCCAAAAGAGACCTTTAAGTGCTTTCCTCCCCTGTGAGCATCAGAGAGACTGAGAGAGGGAAAGAGGAGAGGAGCAGCAGCCTCAGAGGAGCAAAGGATAAAGTGCTGCTTTCCCTGGAGCTCAGGAGCTGCAAGGAGGGAAGGAGAGAGAAGAAGAAACGTCTGGAAGCAAGGAAAAGCCTCACATTCCTGGTTTTCTTGTACAACACATGCAAGAGAAGCCTTTCCTTGAACCAAATCTCTCTGCTGTGTATTGGGAAGGTTTGCCAGTGTGTTCAAGCTCAGTATCAACAGGAAAACTTCAGTTCTAAAGACATAATTTATAGGAATAGGTGGTGAAAAAGTGGGATTTGGCATTGGAATGCTGGGAATTGCTTTTAAGTTCAATTGTGGCCAAGACAGGCACAAAAGTGAAGAAGAAACTTCAAGCAAGAATAGAGCAACACAGCAGAGAGTGTTTTCCCTCTCAACAATTCAAATTCTTGGCAATATTCCATAAAACAAGAGGAGAAACCCCAGAATTTTCCACAGGCCAAAATGAAGATATTAAGCCTGAAAAAAAAGCATTTATTGACCAACTTCACCTCATGAGTGGAGCCAGGTTAGCTCAGTTTCTGCCGTGTCCCAAGGGAAAGGAGGAGAGAAAATGGCCTCAAATTGCCCCAGGGGAGGGGCAGGGTGGAGATTGGCAACAATTTTGCCCTGGCAGAGTGGTGAGGCCTTGGGATGAGCTGCCCAGGGAGTGGTGCAGTCACTGTCTCTGGGAGTGCTCAGGAGGAGTCTGCATGTGGCCCCTGGGGACAGGGTTTGGGCTGATGCTGGTGGCACTGGGGTGGCACTGGGGGATCCCAAAGGGCTCTTCCCACCTTGGTGATTCTGGGATTTCACATGAAACCCTCAGAATTACAGCAGCTTTCCTTGCAGAGTGTGTGAAAAGGGAAAAGCAGCCCCAAAGTCACAAAACAAATTCCCATCATTTGTTCCGTTCCTCTTCTCCCACTGAAGGAAAGAAGGAAAAAAGAAAAGCACAAGAAAAGCAACATCAAGAAAATGAAAAGTCTTCAAAATATAAAAAGCTATTGCCTGATAAAAAATAATGATTAGCAAATTTTACACAATTCCAGCTTTGTGTAATCACTCCTGATTAGATTGCCCAGAGCAGCTGTGGCTGCCCCTGGATCTCTGGCAGTGCCCAAGGCCAGGCTGGGCAGGGCTTGGAGCCCCTGGGACAGTGGAAGGTGTCCCTGCTTTAAAGAGGGACCTTAAAAATCATCTTGTTCTGCCCTCCTGCTGTGGGCAGGGACACCTCAGACATGAAAGAATTTGAAGGTGGTTTTGGTGTAACTGCCAAGGGATAAAAGTGACATTTTCTCAAGGATCTTGCAGCTCCTTGGAATCCAAATTCCTTGGGGTTGTGTGGATTGCTGGTGCTGGAAGGAAAGGTAAAGGAATTTCTTCTGTGGATTTCTGCTCCTGTAAGGAGAGCAGGCAAACTCCTCCATCTCTGAGCACCAAATGGATCAGCCACCACCATAAATTCCCTAAATCACTGCTCCAGGTCCTTCCCAAACCTCTCCTCACTTCTCCCTGGGCAGTTCTCTATTTTCAGGAGAGTTTTGGGGGATGTTTCTCTTACTTGTGTTGAAAACCTCTCTCTATTCACCTTGAAGCCACATGCCCACCTGGCCCTTCCTAGACCAGGAGAGAGGTTTTTGCCCTCTTGGATTCCCTCTTGGGCACCCATCAATTCCTGGAACAAGGAATGCCAAGGCTCAGTGCCAGCCCTGTGCCAGGGGGAGCAGGATTTGTGCCCTCCAGGCCCACCCTCCTCAGACACTCCAAGCTCTGGAAATGGCTGCAGTGCTCTTTAATTGGCATCATTACCTCAGATAATGTCTTCTAATTAGATTATTGATTTTTCCCCCCCTCCCCTTGTTCTTTTTAATGGATTCCCCTTCCAGTTCTCCATGAGGAGTGAGGATGGATTGTTATAGGATCTCCAGGGAAACTCTTCCAGCTCACAGGTGTTTCACTCTGTGTTGGCTTCCTAATTAGCCAGGAGCAAAATTGTTTGAGGGATGGCAGAGAGAACAAGAGCTGGCGTGTTCCACTGACATGGAGCATTAATTCCTGCTCCAGAATAACAGCCAGAATAATTCCCAAACCCTTTTTTTGTTGTCCTGCTTCACAACTCAGAGGAGCTGCCTAGAGAGGTAAGAAAGAGATCTCCTATGCTGCCAAAATTCTGGTCATTTAAAAACAATTCTTGATTTTTTGGAAACACCTGAGAGCCTTCAAAGCAAACTCAGGGTGAGTGCCCCAGCACCAGGGCAGTCATGGATCAGCAGGATCTGCTGGAAGGCAAATCCAAGCTGATCCTCCCTCACCTCCACACCAGGCACAGGTTGTGGCTGCCCTGTCCCTGGAGGGATCCAAGGTCAGGTTGGATGAGGCTTGGAGCAACCTGGGATAGCAGAAGGTGTCCCAGGGTTTGGAACGAGATGAGATTTAAGGTCCTTTCCAACCCAAGCCATTCCATGATTCCTTTAAGCTTCTCACATTCCCACAAACTCCATTTCTCCACAAGTAATTCCCTGTCCATGTGCAAGGATCGAGTCCTGCACATGCTCAAAGTCAGGAGCTCTTGTGGGAACACCTTTGGATAACCACAGTTAGAAACAAGTGGGGTTGGAAAACCCACATCCCTCTGGAGCTGGGAAATGCTGGATCCACCTTCTAAATCCTTGTGTTTTGTGGGAGAAAAATGATCCTTGGATGGTTTTTAAGGTGCATTTACAACTGGTGACAGAAGGACCCTGTCCTGTCCTTCTCCCTTCTCATAGTTTATCCCAGAATTATCAAGGAAAAGGCTTCCAAGCTCATCCAGTCCCATCAGCATCACCCCAAATCACATCCCCAAATTTCCCATCTATTCCTCCATCTATCCCCAATCTCTAATGTTATTTTTCTCCCAGTTAAAGACAGAAAATGCTCAGCTTTGCTGGGAATTCATGAACAAATCTTGTGGCTTCCCAGGTCAGTCAGAGAGAAAATTTGATGATAATTTTACTAATCCTCATTAAAGAGCTTTGCATGGATAATAAGGCAAATTCCACTCTCTGAAATGGGTGAGGTGTCACAAACTTGGAATTCCAGCTGCTCCATCCATACTGGGAATCCCATTAGCATCCCAGGAGCCAATGATGGCTCTGTCCCTGCCCCAGGGATTTACAGCCAGACCCACATGGAGCAGGGAATGGGATTAGGGATAAATAACCAAGGGCATGAGATATTAAATGGTCTCTGTTGAGCTGAGCTACACTTCAAACCAACTCATGCTTTTAAACTTTATATTGAATTTTGCAATGTGTTTTCATAGGGGTTGGGTACCCAAAAGCCCTTTCCAAATGGTAAATTATGCCCATAATTAATTCCAGACATTTTTCCATGTTTAAATGCCAGTCATGATGCAGTGATAGGACAAGAAGTGCCCCATCAGGCCCAAATCCTGGTCAGATCAGGGCATTTCCCTGAGGATGTGGCAGCAGGGATTCCCAGTTCCAGTGCCTGCTGCGCTCCCAGCAGGCTCTGCTTAATGAAATTTAGGACAAATATTCCCAGCTTCTTCAGCTGCAAACTTCTGGGTTTAGGAATTTTCTGAGTTTCAGTAGCTTCTCCATCACTGAGAAGTCAATTCTGTCCACCTGCCTTGGTGCTCTGCCAAGAGGATTTCCTGAAGTCAGAGGGATCAGCATTAGGGAGCTGAACCTTTGCTCTGCCAACCCAAGGAAAATCCCAAGGATATCAGGGCTCTGGAAAAGCCTCATCAGGCTTCAGGTCAGGGCACAGAATCCCAGGAATCATCAGGGTGGGAAGAGCCCTTCAGGATCCCCCAGTGCCACCCCAGCAGCAGCAGCATCAGCCCAAACCCTGTCCCCAAGGGCCACATGCAGACTCCTCCTGAACACTCCCAGAGACAGTGACTGCACCACTCCCTGGGCAGCTCATCCCAAGGCCTCACCACTCTGCCAGGGCAAAATTGTTGCCAATCTCCACCCTGCCCCTCCCCTGGGGCAATTTGAGGCCATTTCCTCTCCTCCTTTCCCTTGGGACACGGCAGCAGAGCCTGACCCCCCCTCAGTGCCCCTCCTGGCAGGGACTTGTGGGGAGCAATGAGGTCCCTCCTGAGCCTCCTCTGCTCCAGCCTGAGCTCCTTTCCCAGCTCCCTCAGCTGCTCCTCCCAGGATGTGTTTTCCAGACCCTCCAATGTTTTCTGTTTTCCTTCATTCTCTCCTGGCTGTGTGTGACATACTGGGACAATTTTTGGATGTCCTGTGTCTGTTTTACTGACCCCAGGTGATGCCTTCAATGGCTCCCTAGGAACAGAGAGCAGGCAGGAATAAAGGAACCAAGGAGGGATTGATTGGAAAGGCCTTCAGAGGCACACTCTGGGCTCCAGAGGCTCCTGCCTCAGTGCATCCCAACATGGACAAGGACAGCTCCCGAGTTCTTCCCACTTGGATCTCAGCATCAATTCCCCAAGCAGGAGCCAGGCAAGGATGGAATTTGCCCAAGCTTGCCCCCCTGTCCCCAAGATTGTGGTTTGCAGTTGTTGGGCCTAGGAGGCTCTGGGTGTCCTTGGAGAGCTGGAGAGGCTTTGTTGTGTGTGTGTGAGCATGAGAGAACAGCACTGAACGAGCTCCAGGGAACTGCAGAGTGACACTGGGCAGGGCAGGGCTGGGAACAGAGAAAAGTTCAAACCTAAGGCATCAGATCCAGAAAAATCCAGGAGAGAGCCTGAAAGAGCCCCAGATGTGTGGGCAGAGCATCCCTGCCTCCATCCTTACACATCTGGGATGGATCTCCTGGGCAAAGATCTATTCCCCAGTGGGAACAATCCCAGCTCCAAATACTCCCTGAGCAACCTGGGCTGGTGGAAGCTGTCCCTGCCCATGGCTGAGGGTTAGAATAAGATAATCTTTGAAGTTCCTTCCCAAGATCCAAACATTTCTGGGATTCCATGGAAGTTGATGAAACTCCAAAAACAATCTTAGAAGGAAACTTTTAAAATAATGAAGAAACATTAATTTTTTTATTATTAAAAATATTTTTCAATATTAAAAATATTAAAAATTATTTTTAAATATTAAAAATTGTTTCCCAGGTGTTTGATCCATGCAAGGAGCAGAGAGAAAATTATTTGTATCCTGCAGCCAAATGCTCCCTACAGTGAAGAAATGAATCCCAGCTCTGTTTCCTTTTTTCTCGTGTCCTGAGCCACGATGGAGGCACTGAAGCCATCAGGGATGTTGTGGATCCTGTAACACAAAAATGAGGATTTTTCATGTGGAAAATCAAAGCCATGCTGATGTCTCAAGGAATTTTGGCCCCAAACTGCCTGGAAAAACAGGATCTGGGAAGGTTTGAGGAACATCCTGGTGGGTTTGGTAATCTGCAAACTGTGACATTGCTGGAAATGTAAAATTTGGGATGTTTTGGAGAAGTAAATTGCCTTCTTCACCAATATTGGGTTACTGAGGAAGTTGTTATCTTCTGGTGAAAAAAAAACCCCAAGTTATTAGTGGGTTTTAAGCCATCATTCAGTAAAATTCAGGATATATCACTACAATTCTTCATGGATACATAGAATTAACTCCAAAAAACCTTGTGATTATACCACGGCAATAAAAAAACTGAGAATTTGGGTGACAAATCTACAGGCAAAGCACAGAAGGGTAAAAATCAAAATAAATCATCACTTTATTCCCTGTTTTTGCAGCCCAGCCTTGAAGGGCTCCATAGTCCTGACATTCCAGATTTCCTGAGGTGGCACTGAGGGGGCTCAGTCTGGAGAAGAGGAGGCTCAGGGGGGACCTCATTGCTCTGCACAACTCCTGACAGGGAAACAGGCAGGAAAGATCATTTTTGGGACTGACCGTGCTTGGTGTGGTGTTTCTTTAAGTGATTTTTACTATAAAAATCGAATATCACCACTAATGTCACAGGCAGAATGAGAGCTTCAGACAAAATGTCTTGTGAAAAAGGTTAAGTCATGGGACTCAGAAATCACCCCCTGGCTTTCTAAACTCCTCAGAGAGGAATCTGGGTGCAGCTGGACCCAGTCTTAGTCCTAGACTTAATCAACAGATTATATCTAAATAATTATCTAGGAGGAATTAAACCTTTATACAACCTTGTCCCTCAGGATTAAGAACGGCAACCCAAATATCTTCATATAAAAATAATTTATTATGACAAGACTAAAAACCTTAATCAGAACTATTTACTACATAGTACTAGAATGCAGTATATTAAAGCAATTAAATTAAAACCATCAAAACTAATTAGTGAGTCGAGATTGATGCCACTCGCCCAGACCAAGGAAAGGGTGCAAAACTCTTGTGCTCATTCTCAAGGGAATTTCCCACTCCAGGGAGGAATTTCCAAGGGAATGTTCAAAGATTCTCCCATGGAAAAGCAGGACTGGGTTTTTATGGGATAAAGAGCCACTCAGCTGTCCCAGGCAGCCGTGTCAGCTCGGCACCTTTAGATAAGTTATCACTACTTTCCCTTGTTAGCTCCTTTATCAGGGCCGTTATCAGCTCTGCCACATCTCCGCCTCATTAGCAGGGTGATTAACAAGGGGATTGATGAGCCAGGCTGTTTTCAGCGTTGTTCAGCACCAAAACGATGCTGCCTCCTCCCTTCACCCCTGACAGCTTTGCTTTTCGGTGTTGTTTGAGCCGTGTTTCCCACTCCAGGCACACCATCCCTGTCCTGGTTTTAGGGAGGCAGGATAGGCACGGAAGGGAAGAGCTCTTTCCTTTCTCCAACCTTGGCAATACAATTGGAAGGGATTAAGTGCCTGAACTCCAAACCGACGGAGCCTTGGCTCCCTCCTCAGGATGCTGGATTCACCCCAACCTTGAAGGAGCAAGGAATGTTCCTTGATTTCAGAGGGTGCTGGGGGGAATTTGGTCTCCTTTCCTCTCCCCTTGTCCCACACGAACTGTGGAAGTGTTTGTTGGCCTTGGAGCAGTCTGGGACAGGGGAAGGTGTCCCTGCCCACGGCAGGGGATGGAACTGGATGAGCTTTAAGGTCCCTCCCGACCCAAACCATTGCATGATTCCCTGATTTGATGATTCACAACATCCCTCATGTGGAGGTGCACATGAGCTCAGGTCCTTGCTCCCTGTCATGCCTGAAATCCCTCTGACATCCCCAAATATTCCCTTTGCTCTTTCCTGGAAAAACACTTGATTTACTCTTCATGGTGGCAACATTTCCCTTCTCCTTTCCCAAGGGTTTGCTGTCTGCATGTTTCTTGTTTTCCTCAGTGATCTGGGACACTCTACAACCTGACCTAACTGTAACCCTGGTTTCCTGTTGCAGATAAAATACTGTGAAATGCCTGACAAAGAAAAATACCCACAACAGCCCCCCCAAAAAAACCCAACAAACCAACCAGCTGCTGTTTTTCACTGGGGTAAAGAGAGTAAACAGCTCATGCTGGAACTCTGAGAGAGTTTTGAAGACAAATATTCTGTCACATGTTTTGTGTGCAGTCATTTTTTTATTAGGAAAAAACAGAGGATGCTTCTGAGCCCCTCAGGTCAAGATAAAGACAGGGAGAGGAGTTATTTTAAGGGGGTAGGACTGGAAAGTTCTGTGAAGAGTAGGGGCAGGAGAGGAATGGGCAAGTTCAGGGCACAGCCATGGGTGCTGCAGGAAGGGCATCCAGAGAATTCCTGAATCCCAGAAGGGGTTGGGTTGGAAGGGACCTTAAAAATCACCCAGTGCCATCCCCTGCCATGGGCAGGGACACCTCCCACTGCCCCAGGCTGCTCCAACCTGGCCTTGGGCACTGCCAGGGATGGGG
The DNA here is from genome assembly GCA_013400515.1 of Erpornis zantholeuca. Lineage (NCBI taxonomy): Eukaryota > Metazoa > Chordata > Aves > Passeriformes > Timaliidae > Erpornis > Erpornis zantholeuca. The sequence goes on from VZTN01021049.1 coordinate 68,108, forward strand.
AGTCTACAACTTCTCTGGGCAACATTCCAGAGTTTCCCTAATTTTTCCTGGTTTAAGATAATATTTTCCACTCCTTATCCCCTAAAGTTTCCTCTAAATACTAGCAAACACATTCATCTATAACTGTACACACACAACCCCATCCAAGCCTTTCCAAGGAGGAAACATCAGGGAAAACTTTCCTCTCCTTCGATAATAAAAAAAATAACATTGGTTGTTTTCTGGGTTTTTTTCCCTTTAAACACTCAGTTTATTTTAAGACAGCCACAGCAGCACAGCTCTGGGGGAAATACAGTGAGAGTGACCACAAGATTTGGACTTAAAGCCAAACTTCTCCCAAGGGGAAGAGCGAAAAAGCCAAACTTCCATGTTGGCTAATTAGGCAGACAAACCTCAGGCATGAAACTGGAGGTGGAGTTCATGGCCAATGCTTTGGTGCAGGATTCCATGTTTATTTAATTGCTGTTGATGTGAATTGTCCTCCTTCTGTTCCCTGCTTTTGGGTGCTGGTGGGGATGCAGAGCTGTCACAGGTGCAGGGAATTGCTGCTATTCCTCATCCAAAACCTTCAAGGCCAGGTTGGACAGGGTTTGGATTAACCTGGGATAGTGGAAGGTGTCCAGGTGGAACTGGATGATCTTTAAGGTCCCTTCCAACCCCAAACTTCTATGATTCTATGGAAAATCAAACAGAAAATATGATAAAATGTGTGTCAGACTATTTTCTTTCTGAAGTGCTGCTCCAGAGCCAATTGAGAGTTCAGTAATGTCCAAGAGAGTGTTAAGAAGCAGCAGCAGGATGGGGATGAGAGAAGAAAACTGAAGGCAAGACATCAGCTAAATGTGTGGTTTGAGTGAGTTCAGTGTTAATTTAGGATATTGTGGTCATTTCAGACAAAGAGAGGGAAAGAAAAGGGTGGGGAGTACTGCAAAGATGATTCTACTAAAAGCTAATTTCTATATTAGCACCGGAGAATGGATTTGATTCAGCCACACCTCTCCCATTTGGAAAGGAAAAGTGCATTTTCCATTTTGAAACGAGTGCTGATATCTTGAAGTCTCAAATGTCAGTGGCAAAAGCATCTTTAATTTCCGAAGAAATGTGTCTGAATTGATTATTTCATCTGCTCTTCTCAATCTGTGGAGTACTGGGTACAAAATCAAGTGATTCCTGATCAAACCTAAAATATTCCCTACAGCTCTTCCCAAAGTGCTCCATCAGGATGAGTTTTAGTGGAGTTAATGTCTCATTTTCCATGGAACACAGGTTGAGAACCCCAAGTCTGTTCTTCCCAAGTTATAAAAATCAAAAGGGAAAAGTCTCTGATTTTCAACTACCACCATAAAATCTTCCGAGGCTGAAACATGGAAAGACCCATCAGGTTATCAATTAAAACAGGGATCTTTCTGATTCAGATTTGGCTGCAAGCACAGAGGTGCTGCTCTAATTGCTTGTGAATGTGGCCTTTTAAAAAGTTCTATTTTCATGAAAAGGAGAGACTTTTTGAAAGTTTGGCATCCTACAAAATAGCCTGTATGCTAAGAGTGCTGTGACATTGATAAAAATCCTGTTGTTTTCAGTTAAGTACTCAAAAATCATGGGCAATAACCATCATGTTTTAACAGGACAGTTCATGGAAGGAGCACTACCCGGAGCAGAAATCCCTTTTAAAGCTTCAGAGGTGCTTTTCCCCTGGACAAAGAGATAAATAGAACCCACTGGACCTGCAAATCAATTTTTGTATTGTTACAGACAAGTGCAAATTAGTCTTTTGCACTCTTGACCCCAGACAGGCTGACATTGGTAAAGGCAGGTCAGTCCCTGCTTCCTTTATGGCTAAACACTGATAACCCCCTGGAATTATCTCTGCCTGAAACCTGGAGGTTGCGGTGAGGAGGGAATGAGAAACACGAGGCTTTCCCGTGCTCCCCTCATTCCCCAGCCGGGACAAAGCCGGGGGAGCCGAGTTCACAGGGGCGGCAGCAATGGCGGCGCCG
>VZTN01021052.1:2210-42850 GCA_013400515.1 Erpornis zantholeuca
GCTAGCAGTGGTGTCTGCACAGGGCTGAACTTCACTGAAATGGTTGTAAACAAAGTTGCTTATCAGGTTGCAGTAGAGCACTATCATTTTGCTGTAATCTTTATGTGCTTTGACTTCTAAAGAAAAAGAAAAAGAAATTAAGTCCATTAAAGTATCATGAAATTTCATTTTATTTGCTTTCTTTTTCCAAAGATTTGTGTTTCTGTAAAGAACAAAGCTGCAATTATTAGAGTAAGCACCTAAAAATGCTTTTCTTTTAAAAGAACCCTACAAGGAAATTATCTGTAAAGAGCATCAGTGCTGAACACCTACCTGCCCATGGGAAGTGGTGAATGAAATCCTGTTTTGCTTTGCTTGTTTGCACAACTTTTGCTTTCCATATTGAACTGTCTTTATCTCATCCCACAAGTTTTCTCACTTTTACTCTTCCAATTCTCTCCCCCATCGTGCTGGTGGGGGAGTGAGTGAGTGAGCAGCTCTGCAGGGCCTAGTTGTCAGCTTTATTTTTTTAATCTTTTTTTTCTAATCAATTGATTTTAAAAATATCCTGATTTACTGGTCTGAGCCCTTAAAAATTGTGAACTTTTTATAAAAGTGTGTACTTTTGTGTACTTTTTATAAAATTGAAAAATAGAAAAGTACCAAATTTTAACCAATGTGACTTAAATCCCATATTTTTTCCTTTAATATTTCTGACACAACAATGTTTCAGAAAGAAGAATTACAGACTACATAAAGTCAGTTGATTCTATTTGGCTATCATGAAAATATTATTCTTAACTAAATTCCAGAGTACATAACAGGATTCCAAACACTTTTAAGTTGAATGGTTTCATTCCTTCAAAATGCAACTAGATATCTCTGTCATAAAACGTCTCATAAAATTGTTTTTCAAATGTCCCATATGTCCTGAGGGTTTATAAAATAGTATTTTGTGTTCCAAACTGAGGTAAACCAGACAATTCAATGTGCACTTTATAATACGAAAATATGTGAGGTTTAGAATATTTGGGTCAAACAAGCAATGAGAAAGCTCCTAAAAAATTTGGGAGAGCTTATCTAGAAAAAAAAGAGACCTATTTGTTTGCTTATTTCCTTTTATTTCATATTAATTATACTAATCATATTTGATCCAAATTTATTTTAAATTTTAAGTCAAAACAATGATTCTCCTAAGTCAGAAGAACTGAAACAAATTTAAACATCATTAAGCCCATTGTATACCGAATTCTAGCAGGATTTTGAAAACAGATCTTTAATCATAACATTAGACTGATAAGTAACCAGAAGAGACTCTTAGAAGACTTATCTTCAAATATTCTCTTCAATTTTTACAAAAGGTTTCAAAAAAGGCAGAGATTTAATGGTCGTTTTATTTATAGAAATAAATTCAGCATGAACAGAAAAGAAGAAGAAAATATATATTTTCTGACTTCTCAGAATGGAAAGCATAGTTTGCTCACTAATCTGGCATAGCTAGCTTTAGGAATAAGGTGAATTATCCTAAGGAATAGAGATTACCCAGTACACTACAATTTAATATGCTTACATAGATAAGATTATGTACTAATTGTATTACAACTGTGCCTTTTTAATGATTTAAGACTAATGCCTGCAACCATTTGACATCAGTCAGATGTTTGTGGGATAACATTGTAAATCTTATTTTATTGCAGTTTTTGCCAATCAAGCATATATGTCAATGTTTTATCTATAGTACAAGGCATAGAGAAAAAAAAGATTTCATCTGTTTAAATCAATAGTAATAACATTCTTAAGAAGTATTTTTATACACAGAAAATATTGGGAGCTGGCACTTAATTATATTTCCAACTGAAATAAGGTTGTGCATAAAAAATACTTAGTGCGGTCCAAGCCACATCTAAGGTGTCAAAACACTCAGAAGGAGAAAGTTTCACCTGACAATTTCATTCAGAACTTTACATCTCTAAGGCAGTTGCTTGGAGAGGTGATTATGTTTGGTTTTCTTCACGTGAAAAGGATACATTTCATTGGTAAGTGGGCTGAGATCACAAATGTGTTCAGTCATCATCGCTACCCACACAAGAGACTAAGAAGTGATCAGGTCTGATCTTGATCAAGCAATGCTTGGTTGAACGACCTCTGCTTGTTACCAGTATAGAAAAAAAATTATAAACTTTAAACTGTACTTGAAAGAAGAAAAGCTTCCCATAAGGGACTCCCAAGGGAAAAAAACCCCAGTATTTTGGTCACAGGGAGACTTTAGAAGTGGTTTTTAGAAGTCAGCAGATTGTTTTTGAATATCTATAGGTATAGTTTCTGGTGCCTCTGGCAGGGTTTCCTTAGTGGTGCAAATGCATTTATTTCTTAGATAAATTTAGACCTCTTTAAAGACTTTAAAGAGGCATATCTGAATCTATTCAGATAGCTGAATTATTTCAAATCAAAAAAACTCCAAATAGAAGCAAACAAAAAATACTCTGCCTGCCCCACAGAAGTGAATTTTTCTTCCTGTTACGCTTATGCTAAAACCAAAGGTTTAATCCTCTTCAAAAGGGTTTCAAAATCTTGTGCCCATTAGGAACAGGAGTGATATTTGTACTTACAAATTTCTCTGTGTAGTAGCACACAGCAAGCACACAGTGTGCTGCAGACTGACAACATCTAAGCAGAGTAAGTTGAGCCTTCAGTAATGGCACAGCAATTTGCTTCTTTTTGCTGCTGCCTCATTCTTGCCAACTCATGCTGTGTTTTTACATTTTCTACTCACTCATTCTAGGAGGGGTTGTCTCTTATGGTAGGTCTGTACAATGGCCAAGAAAATGAGATTCTGACAGGTACCTGTGGATAAAATCCCCATGCAAGTTATAAATAATGATGGCCACTATTCTGAAAGCACAGGTTTATTTGATTGATATACTAAAAATGGTCCTAAATGTTTATTTCCTTATTGGAAGTGTCAAGTAAGATATGTACAACAGCCACATCAAAGTTTTTGGCATAGTATAACAAAGTTTTTTAGGTTCTGTACATATAAAATCATGCTGCAGAAAGAGATTTTCTTATGAGGACAGAGCTGCAGAAGACACTTGGAGGGATGATTTTAGTTTCATACACCAACTTCAGAGAGTGTACCTCTGCTTTTAAGTACCCCAGAGGGCTTCAGTTCCTGGGTAGGTCCATATGAAGGTGAGACCTTTCTTCTTCCTCCTCTTCCACAGAAGGAAATGGAGGATGTAGGAGGACCACAGATGCAGCAAGAATGCTTCTTGGCTGAGTGAATCACTGTGACACTGACACCCACTGGACATTCACTCACAGGTCAAGGTTAAGTGCTATCTACAGGATTAGGTGCATCTAACAAACTGAAAAAGATGAGTTTCTGTATAACAGCAAACAGCTAGGAGCTATGTCATCATGGCTGAAGGTTTGCACTTTAAAGAGAGACACAAAACCACTAGGGACCTAGAAATTAGCTGCCTATATAAAATGTATTGTGTTTTAACCGACTCTGTGTCTCATACCAGCTCATGACTAATTTAACCCACAGTCTGTTGGAAGTGTATTTTAATTGTAATGAAATGTGCTTGGTAAATGGGGCCATTAGTTTATCTAATGAAGTGTCCACATTCACATCTGCAGGTGCAAACTGCCTTAATTTTTGTTATAGGGTAAGACTGTAAGAAAACTTAACAGTATGTAGAAGATTGATGTGTTTCTCTAGACAAAGAATGGCTTTTCTGGCTTATGAAATCTTTCAAAAACTGACTTAGAATAAGAAAGGAATAACTGTTCTCAAAATTGCCTGATCAAAATCAGTACCAAGTGTTCAGCTGTTAACTCCAAAATCCTGTTTGATGAATTATTACACAGAAAACTGAATCAATTTTTACTATCGTGTATTAATGGTTTTCCTACTGATTTTTAACTTAATATTTCCTCATCTGCCTTCCTAAATATAAATTAATTGAAATTTACATTGATTTCTTTGTAAAAACAAGTAGATGTACAAGCTGTTAATCCACCTTCTGCGACTTTTCCTGCCTTATTTAAGAGCCATATGTTCCACAGAACCCAATACAAAGCAGTCATAAAAATACCTTCCTGTTTCCAATAGTGTGAGGTTTTTTATGTTTGGTGACAATAACCTACTTCTGATGGAGTGTTTCAGTGTAAGTTCTGATTAAGCATAACTATGCAAAGATAGCAACATGTTTCACAAAGTTATAGTTAGTACACACATACATACATTAGCTATGTAAATGTAACAAAACTGTCCAACAAGATGATGCTGCTTTACATACCACTTTATGAAATTAAAACCTTTTTTTCCCTCTGTTTCTGTCTGGAAATAACAGAATATCACATCAGGTAAGTGAAGTTAAGGAACACAGGAAGTATGGGTCTAGAACTAGACCTTATAACTCCCATTCATCTATCATGTAGATTTTGCCCTTGGCAAAACAACAAGCAAATCCTTCCAGAGATGAGTGTTTAGGCTTTGCTGGTAAAGTACCACTACGGGCTACATTACCTTGGTGTATGTCCTGGTTCCAGCCAGGACAGGGTTAATTTTTGCAGTAGCCAAAAGGGTCATGGCCAAGACCCAGAGGTTATTCTCTACCACCTCACCTAATTTTGTGGGTACTGTGTGGTGTTGCAGTCGCGTGTGGTTGGGGGTTTTCTCTCGGTGAGCTCTCGGGTGTGAATCGCTCACCTCCCATGTACACTCTGTGTTTAATATGTTGCTGTTACTCTCCCTCATCATATTGTATTGCTGTTTCCAGAAAAGTGTTCTTATCTCAAGCAGTAATTTTTACCTCTTGTACCTCCAGTTGTCCTCTCCATGCTGCAGCAAGGAAGAGGGATGGAGGAAAGGGGGCCTCAACAAGTGACTCGTGGTTTGGAGTATTTTTGGTGGGAGCACTAAATCGGGGAATACCATTCCTAAACCACAACAATGTGTTTATGTCTAGATCAATTTGCTTAGCTTAGACTGTGCTTCTACTCCATGGGTGAAATAGTCTTTTGCTTTGGTTACAGAATACAGTTATAGCTTTCCTAAGGGCCAGGTGTTATACTATCTTTCCAGAGCTTTCCAAGGATTATAATAACAAAATGATAATTAAAAGTTCTGGTTTCCCATTTGGAGAAAAAAATAATTCACAAATACATAATGAAAGCTAGAATGTGAGTTGTCTGAGTACTAAAAATATGCTTGTCCAAAAGCTGTTATTTTTTATAGATTGAGAAATATACTTTATTAATTTTACTTTTATCAAAATTAGAACTTTAATCTAATGATTACATGTAAACTAAATATCTATGCATGCAATTTACATTGGAAACTAAAAATTATGATTAATATTTATTGACATTGACAAGAAAATAAGCCTTAAACAATGCTACATCTTATTTTGAAAGCCAAAGGTTGTTTTAGGAATCTAATTTTTGGTCAGTGGAATCTGTCAACTACAAAAATATTTTATTATAGAGAGAACAGAGATTCTTAAATTACACTAAAAGTCAAGGGGTAATCAGAGGCAGCAGGAAAGTGATAACTAAAAGGGTGGGAAATGTGCAGATCATCCTGGGAGACTGTACCTACCATTGCAAAAGAACATGTTAACACAAAGGATAAAATATACTTCCCCAGGAGCAGGGTAGGAGGGCCCAGGGTTGAGTGTTCATCAAGCTCTGCATCTAGAGGGCAACAGGGATGGTTGAAAGAAGCAGGCAGCAGAAACAAATCCAATTTAAAGGGGTGATGGAAAGAAAAAGAAACTTTATCTGGATACTTAAAGAAGATTTTAAAGGGTTTGCTGCAATCCAAAAAAAACCAAACCCAAAATTGTAGACATTCTTGACTAAGAGCAAGCTTGAAAGAAAACAACTGGCCTTATTTATGTTTGAATTCTTTCTGGTTAGTCTAGTTGCAAAACTTTAGGGGGTTTAGCTCATGTTGAAATACAAATTGATTTTACAGGTTTGGTCTAAATACAAATGTCTGCCCAGACCCATCTAAAACTCAGGTCAACTCTGGGTCTTGTCACACATAGACAGCAATGAAAGTTACTGTGCAACAGAGCCAAGTTCAATCAGTCTGTTTGGGTGGCTGTAAATAAATAACATCAAACAAGTGACCTCTTCCCTTTCCTTCTTCCAAAACAAATGTCAAAACACAAAATCAGTGTTCTTGCTAAAATCTGTTTTGGCATTCAATAGGCATGACAAATGATATCCTATGACCTATAAATGCAAATTGCCAGACATTCTGGAGATGTAACAAAACTTTCTCAATCTTTCTAATTACTAGCATGACAATATGTACTATTAATTTTCAAATTAATTGACAACCTTTAACACTCAAAATGATCCAAATTAATTTAGTCTCCTCTTGCACCCTAACTTAGTTCCAACAAGTATTTCAGTGAAATAATTTGACTGAAAGCAATGAAATCTGCATTGCTGGCTCAGTTTACCCGTTTCATCTCTTTCACTGTTTGACTTTGCAATTCTAAATTGCAAATTTAGAATTAAGTGAATTTCACCAAGGAGGAAAGTCTTCAGTCTGGAGACCACAACCATCATGGTGGTTCTAGGTCATTTCTAGGTCACCACAGAATCACAGAATATGCTGAGTTTGAAGAGACTCACAAGAATCAAGTCCAGCATCTGGGCCTGAACAGGACACTCCAAGAGTCATACCATGTACTGCCCAAATGCTTCTGGATGAAGAAGCTTTCCCTAATATCCAGCCTAAACCTTCCCTGACACAGCTTCAGGCCATTCCCTTGGGTCCTGTCACTGGTCACCACAGAGAAGAGATCAGTCTCTGCCCCTTCCCTTCCCCTCATGAGTTGCAGACTGCAGTGAGGTCTCCCCTCAGTCTCCTCTTCTCCAGGCTGAACAAACCAAGTGACCTCAGCCGTTCCTCATATGACTTTTCCTCAAGACCTTTCACCATCTTTGCTGCCATCCTTTGGATGCTTTCTTGTAGCATAATGTCTTTCTTATATTGTGGAACCAAAAACTGCCTTCAGAACTAGAGGTGAGGTCACCCAGTGCAGATTAGAGAGGGGACAATCCCCTCCCTTGCCCGGCTGGCGATGCTGTGCCTGATGCCTCCCAGGACAGTGTTGGCGCTCCTGGCTGCCAGGGCACTGCTGGCTCATGTTCAACTTGCCATCCACCAGGACCTCCAGGTCCCTTTCCATAGCACTGCTCTCCAGCATCTCATTCCCCCGTCCCTACATCCAGGGCTGCCCTATCCCAGGTGCAGGATCTGAGACCATCTGTTGGTGAACTTCATATGGTTGGTGACTGCCCAACCCCGTAATTTGTCAAGGGAGTCAACAGCTCCTCCCAGTTTTGTATCACCTGTGAACTAGCTTAATATTCCTTCCAGTCCTGCATCCAGTAGGGCCCTGCAGAAACCCACTGGTGACAGGTCACTGATTTGATGTCACTCCATTCACTACAGTCCTTTGTCCCCAACCCTTGAGCCAGTTGCTCTCCCATTGCATGATGTGTTTATCCAACTGAATGCTGGGCATTTTGTCCAGAAGGATCCTATGAGAGACAGTCTAGAAAGCTTTACTGCAATCCCAAAGATTGCATCAACTGACTTCCCTTGGTCAGCTAGGTGGGTTACCTTGTCATAAAAGCAAATCAGGTTTGATAAGCAGGACTGTCCTCTCATGAAGCTGTTTTGGCTGTGATCAATGACTGTGTTGCCTTTCAGGTGATTTTCAATACCTCCCAGAATAATCTAGTCAATGACTTTCCCAGGCATTGATATGAGACTATGGGCCGTTCTCTCACCAATTGCTGGCCATGCCACTGCCCTTACAAGTAAGAGTTCACAGTTGTATTAATCAGCTGCATTGTAGGAAGCCTTGTAAAAAAGGGAAATGTTTAAAAGAATGCAGATCAGCCCTTTCTGTGGTAACAAATGAAGAGTAATATTGTTACCATAATAAATTAAACTTCCTTTATATTACAGGCACCCAGATCTTCCCCGCAGGGAGCAAGATTCTCGGTATTTGCCCATTACACAAACATACACAGCCTTCAGACTTCTGCCTGGATATACGGTGAGCAAGAGGCTATTGAAAATTTCTTAGTATGTGGGTAGACAATGCTGTATTTGAACTAATACAGAATGCATGTTTTAAGAATTAGATATGTTATCATTCCTTTGCCAGCGACCAACCCTCCCATTAACTTGCAAGCTCAGTTCTGGAAGATATCCTGCCCTTCTTTTCAAAGACTTTAGTGGGAGTTAAAATTCAGTGGGAGCTATAATTCCCCCATGGGAGAGGAGGCAATCTGCAAGCCAAGGTAAACAAATCTTCTCCAAGTCCTGTGTACATATTTCTGAATTTCTTATTCATGTTATCCAAACTCAGGATTAGGGATGAAACAAGAACAAGCAGCTAAAACTGTGCAGGAAATACATTTGCCATCACTGGGCTAAACTCTTTTTATGTGTAAATCAGGTTGGTGCCAAACAGTCAAAGAAGCAATACCGATATGCAGCAAATGAATCTCTCACTTTATTCTGGGTTAGGAGCAAGGTCATTAATATCCTTTCAGTTTCATATTAGAAATCAGACATAAGTTTTTAAAAGCTTATTATCTGTGAAAACTCTGGTGACACCTCTTTTTACATGCTGTACTATTAATGCACAATTCCAACAGGTTGTCTGTGCATTGGGATGAGTGATAATCAAAGGCAGATATCACTAAGGGACAACCCTAAAAAGACCAACTATAAAACCTAAAAGTTCTTTTCTTTCCTGAAAATGTACAGTGTTTGTATGATCACAAGTCCTGCATAGGCATTAAATAGCAAAAGAGAATCTAACTTTTACAGCTGCATTTCTGAAAGGAAGAGCAGAAAATCTCATCAATTTCCTTGTGATCCTGAGTATCATAGAAGGGAGAGGTACAGAATTTCTGTGTCTTTAGTTAACACAGCGTCTTTCCTTGAAGTCTTGTGTTTAAATTTATCTAGTAATCTGACCCAGACTGCTCACCTTTCTCCACAGGAGAAGTTAACACTGAAAAATCCCAGATTCAAAAAGACCGTATTTAATATCTCTTACATGAGTATTTAACATACTTTCCACAGCAGTTAAGAACCTAACTACCCTTAAACATCGCTGGTTGAAAATCTTGAGAAAAATAGCCTGAAGTAAGACTCTGAAGTAATCAAATAATGGCAAGAGAAAACATAGAATGAAGATACTCATGTATACATTAATATGAATAAATTGCTCCAGCATAATCCAATCCAGATTACATAAATAACTCCCATATAAATCTCATACATTGACAAAGAAGAGGTGGGTACCAAACTGAAGCACAAGGCATCTGGACTTCGAGCATCTTACTCAGATATAAATGATGTTTTTGTTTCATCATTGTATTAGAAAATAAATATGAAAATACTACTGTATGTGCTTTTGGTAGACTAGTAGCTCTGCTTTATAGTTTTCAATAAAGAGATTACTAAAGCTGAAACTCAAGACAACATATTCAACATGGTTAACATTGAAATATGTAAGATAATTATATGATTGAATCAGAAAAAATGTCATTTTATCTCAAACAGTACTAAATTATTGACTTTGCACTGTATACCCTCTTATCAATGAATTAAATGCACTGTTTTTATCACAATAAAAAAATTTAATAATTCATGATGAATACGGGAAAGAGTAAATTTTACAAAATGTTTTTGTTTGGGGCAAATGTAATATTATTTAGGATGTGAGTAAATAATTTAAGTTCTTACTCCTCTGTTAAATTATGTTATCAGTTATTTACAACAAAATAAATCCTGAAATGCTGTACCAAGAGATTTGCAACTTGCCTAATAGACACAATAAAAGAACATAATTTTTCCTTCAAGCAAGAAAATGTATTTGGGGGATCCCAGACTGAATCTGGCCACCTGCTTTCATGATCAACTTTCTTTTCTGAATCAATACATAGTTTTTATACTATTTTTTAAGTTAGTTCTCTGCAGCAATAATTTAGAAGTAATTTGAGAACAGAAGACTAGAAGTACTAAAATCTGATTTAAGGTAAATTATCTTAATGTCTTTTCTGGCTGATTGAAAGATCTTTTTTAGGTTGGGGTTAGAGATGATAACTACCCTCTGCTAAATTTCCTGGAGAACATAAAATTGAATTGGGCAGAGTCAAAACTCTGTAAATCAAGGTATATGATATATGTATGTGTGTGTATGCTGTGATTAAGCTGCACAGTGAAATGATGCAACCCTTAAATGTTAAGTGATGCCTAGGGAGTTAATTATATTTCTAGCCTGAAAAATGCCCAATAGTTAATGCTGTTAGGGCTGCTTTAAAATTGCAGTGGGGCAATATGTACAGTACTACATGGAATTTTAGTCGATGGTACCTCGTGATCGTAAAATAAGAATGTTGTTTCTGGTTATGGCAATTAAAATTCTATTTATACTGTAATTAAGCACACAAATTAGTGTGGGTACTTTTCCTGTTAGATTAGTTGAAACATTCAAACATTAAACACTGCAAATAGCAATGATTGAACTCCACCTCTTTCATGGCACCGAGTGTTACATGTTAAATGCTGGTATCAAGGAGAAACAAACCAACCAACAGATCAGCCAGGTTTAAGTACAATTACAAAAACAAATAACAGATGGGCTGGATTTCCAGGCCTGCAGTAGGAAAAGAATGGACAAGGAGAGAAAAAGATACAGGCTGAAGTGGTAAATTGAGATAACTGGAACTGATTCAGGAGACAATTCAAGTAAAAGCAACTTCATGTACTTCTGTGTCTTGATTAGGTCAAACAACGCAAATTTGTGGACTTACTAAAAGGAAATTTCACTTAAGCTGTCAAGAAAATCATCTGAAATGATGACATGACACCAATGTGAAAGTCTGAGTTGAGTGGCAACAAAGATTTCAATGTAACGGTTCTAGAGAAATAGAAATATAAACAAAGTTGCCTTGACTTCTACCCATGTTGGATCTGAACATATTCAGACTTAGGTGGGGGGACAAAAAATTGTGCAGATAGTCTATAATCCTTTCTAGTGCACAGAACACTATGTTTATTAAGACAGATCTCAGAGATTCTTAAGGGGCTTAGACCAGAAGCGATGACTTCTTTGTTACTGTTGCATAATTTCACAGGGAGTGCTCAAGTAAAATACCATGGGGCTGGACATAAGAGGGAGCGCAGCTTAGCAGGTGAGGTACCTGGCGGAGGTAAAGTGACACCTGCTTGTTGTTATCAAGGCAGATTATGAATGTGTCTAGTTATACAAATGCAAAGTACCTCTAAAGAAAGTTTTCTGATGATGCTTTATGTTTCTGCAGTACAGTCCAGTATCTTAAAACAGAACCCTATTTACTTATACAGTGCAAGGTTGTGTATAGAAAGGAGGTCAGGTGTTGGTGTTACCTTGAAAATGGGACGGGGCTGAGGCAGACATTCCAGGAGCTCTTTTTATTATTTCATTCAGGCATCAGCCTCATGTACACAAGAGATGGTACACGGCTCACGCCTGTGCTGACAACCCGAAATCTCTTGGTTACAGAACATTCTTAAAAGTTTTTCAGCCAGTAGCAAGCTTCTAAAATTTACAGACAACTGTTCTAACCAGTCACTAAAAAGCACAGGTACACCTGTTACAGACAATACTCACTTGTATGTCTTGTAATAATGCACAATATTCCATTAATAAGCTTAAAACTTCAGTCTCTTTGCTAAGCACATTTTCTGCAGCTTCAAGACTTCTCTGAGCCAAACCTAGAAACAATAACCCTTGTTTCAATGTCCTTGCAGTCTAGATAATTGTATCTTCTTCTACCTTCTGGCTTTTAAAGTTGCAGCTGAACCTAAAATCTTTGCTTTATTTCTGTAACCTGTTTTTCTCACTCAATCTGAAAATCTTCTCACCTTTTGCATTTCCCACAGTCAGGTCCATAAGTAAAACAGTTAAATCAGTTCAGTCCAAGCTGATGAAGCTGTACTGCTTCCAACCCCAGAGCTAACCCTTTGGTGTTTGCCTCAGGATCTTTCATCTAGATCATGATGTTCAATACAAGCATGCTCTTGATTTTCTAGGGAATTTAAAGCCAGGGAAGAACAGGGTTTGAGTAGTTATCTTTTCAACTTGCTCCTCCTCTCTATTTATGGTCCAAGTCTAATGAACAGACTTTTGCCTGACATGATATGTATTGTCCCAAAATGCTCACAAATTTGAAAATTAATCAAGATTTTGTGTACTCTTTTAACTCCTTCCATTTTTTCAGTTGACAGGAAATGTAACTGTAGCTGATTGCTATTCTTGTTTTGACTGTACTTTCACTATCATTAAAAATAAAGATGCTTTCTCTCCTGCAACACACTCTTTTAGCAGCCAGCAATAAACACAACAAGGCCCAGCAATACTATTCCTTCTCAGACTTTGTCTCTCACTTCCACCTATCTGGACCATTTTCCACTGTCGTCAACTATTACAGGATAAGGCATGTTCAAACAATCATTATTGCACAAACCTGAATGACTGCCTTATGTATTTTGGAATGATGCCTTAGTGTGATTCCCTATTTATGGGATTCTGACAAAATTAGGGTGGTGGTAGCTTTCCCAGAAAATCCATTTGCTACTCTAAAAGAAGTAAAGGGCTAGTTTGATGTCACAAGAGTTCACATTTGTGAGATGAATTGTATATTGTTGCTGTTGAGACAGACACAACATACACACACTCTGCCCCGGGCACAAGCAAAAAGTTCCTTTTATTACTACACAGCTTTTTTTTTATACAGTTTCTTATCTCTTTACATAGTTTTAAAGCACAGCAAACATAATTCAACCAATCACCATACACCACTATGTGAACACACGATAGTCACGCAGCATGTTCTTTTACCCCTAACTTAGCTGTGTCTCTTTCCCACTGTCCTTCTCTAGCCAAAGTGACAAGCCTGAGCCATGATTTTACAGACAACAAGGCCTTCATTTTATAAGGTTTTTCCTATAAGCCTAAATGCACAGAAACTAATATGCCTAAAATCTCTGAACAAAACACTGTACAAAAGTCTGAAGTTCATGTCCAGTGTATGTGATAAGAAATCGCTATAAATTTACATTTTGATTCACAAGAGGTACTGAGCTAAAAAATATGCTTATATGCTTGAGAAAAGTAAGAAATGGCAAACACACAGTTAAATAATATAATTGGTTCTAAGTATATAAAAAATTATTTATATCTGAGTAGTTCTTGACCTTTTAGGCTCCCTACCATTCTTGATCTCAATGGGATTATTTCAAAGGTCTTTCTATAAAGGTCTTTTTTACAAGGTAAAGATACATGCGTTTTTTATAGTATGTTGCTGTAAAACAATAAACTTCCAAATGAAAGAATTAGTTTATCCCTCTTGTCTAGAATATGGACACTTACCAAGCTGAACATAAATCCATACTGATTGAATGTCTTAGTATTTCCTTAAATATATAAAATATAAAAAGATTAGGATTTAGAGAATGGTTCATAGGTTATGGAACATAATACAAATAATTCTTTAACCAGCAAAAGAGTCAAAAGCTGTGTTTCATTAATTAGCCCACCAGACTTAGCCAGAGAAAGTTTACTGCACTTAGCAACAAGTGTAGCAACAATAATTTTCAATGGCAGCTTCCTGTGCATAGGCTCAGCACTTCTGAGTAATTTGAAACAAGAAGAACTGACCTACCAACCAATATAATAGCAGAGCTCAGGAGTTGTTTGCTTTCTAAACTTTTTAAGTGTATTTATATTTTGTGATGTGTTCATTTATTACTATTGCTTGTAAAGTTTTATTGTTTAACTTTTAAAAAATATGGGGATATTTGTGAAACTTAAATCTTCCAGACCTCTCATAATGCTTCAGATATTTTGCTGAACAAAAGAACACAACAGTGAAAAATCCCTTTTAAATAATGAGTTTGGGGTTTTACTGTTGTTGGTTTTGGTTTTGTTTTTTCTTTTATTTTTTTAACTTTAAATTCTCTGACATTTGTCTTTTTTTGTAATTGGTAGCTGGGGAATATGGCTGGGGTGACCTCAGGTAGGCTATAGCAGTTTTTTTGACATTTAGCACTTCTAATAGCATGGAAACCAAGCAATCTCTAACTATACAGTGATAGAAAATAGCAAGAAACATGTTAGCAATTCTTAACCTTGACACAGACCTTGCTATGAACTAGGAGATTCTCAAACTCTTCAACACTTTGAGTGACAGACTAGCAAGCATTCCAAGTACACGCACTGATTAGGCCAAAGGAAGCCAATATAAACAGTTACCTACTTAAATCTATGGATTTTACATATTGCTGGGGTTATTAGAGTAATTGTTTTGTAATCAGTGGTACACATTTTCAACAGATGCCATTCTTAAAACCATCAGAACAGTCAAAGCCAGGTTTGCCAAAGTATTAAAACTTTGAGGACAGAGCAGAAAAATGTTCCTAAAAATTCACAGCATTGAATGTCTGCTCTTTATGGAATTCAACCCTGCAGGAAAATTGCAGAAAGATCCAAATAATTATCAAAGGGTTATGATCAAAGGACAAAGTACTGCAGTCAGATTACATCACCCTTTATGGAAAGATCTTTGTCACAGCTAGTTCCATATGAAGAAAAGCTTTCTATTGAAGCTCCACTGAGGTTTCCATTGAAGGAAGGGTTTCTCATCCAGCAGTAATTCCGTCCTAATATTAAAAGCATCAATACAAGTTCCTCTGGTGTACCTTGAAAACTTACAGCAAAACATTTTAACCTATGACTATTTGAAACAATATCACTAACTTTTAAAGTTTTCTAGTATCACAAAAAGATGAGAGAATACATGATGTGGGGAACCTGCTCTTCACAGAGAACCTATTTGATGGTCTTTCATTGAATGAACAAAACTGAACCGAGTGATCTGTGCCCACTTCTGGCTTTGCATTAAGGTAGACATGGCAGAATGCAGGGGAATAAGAAATTTTGTCAATATAATGAGATATAATAGTGTAATTTTTAAAATATGCATTGACTTAAAACCAAAATTATATTGTGGCAGTAACAGGATCACTGCAGAGAATACATTTCAGAAAGTACAGCCAGTTAGGAGAAAATTTATGAGACAGCAATAACTGCCTCAATAACAAACCTGTACTTTTATGAGCATGCTTAAACTGTTCTGCTTTAAATGCTGAGGGAGGTGGATTAATTTAGATAGACAGAAACTACTGTGTTCAATACAACTGATCCATAGCACAGTAAAACATTTCAGAGGGCATAGCTTCAATAGCATGAACAGTATCAAAACTGACAAAATTTTATCTGTTTGCTGGAAGCTGAGTTTCTCCAGCTATGACAAGTATGCATACAGTAGCAGCACCTATTTTATCCAAGCCTTCAAATTATATTTTTATCCTTCTCAAAACAAAACTTGTGTCTGTGAATTGCTCTGGTCTTCTGAGGAGCAAAATGTGCTGTCTTCTGAGGAGTACAGTAGCCTTATGCAGTTTCAGTTTCCTACTGAAAAATAGGTCCATGAGAACTACAAATCATCTATGCTCCTCCAGGTTAGCACAGCAATCTTCATACTCATATTAGCTACCAATAGTCAGGAAGGCAAAATCATTTCAGAAATTTTGCCTGGATTTAATTCATAATTATCCAGATTTAAATTAAATTGTAGACTTCAGAAAATATACATAGGCTTTCTTCTTTGGTTAACTAATTGTTTCGAAAGACAAGTATGAGTTAATGGCTCAGCTTCACCCTCCCCATGTTAGACTGATGCCTTAAATGTCTGCCTAGAAACAGAGACTAGACAGGAATAAAGGAAAAAGGGTGGTATTTATTTGAAAGGCCTTCAGGTGCACACTTTTGGGCTCCAGAGGGTCCTGCCTCAGTGGATCCCAAAATGGACAATCACAGGTCACGAGTTCTTCACACTTTTATATCAGCACAAATTCACCAACCAGAACCCAGCCAATGACTGAATTTCCCCAAGCTTGCCCTCCTCTCCCAAGATGATGGTTTACAGTTCTTGGTCTGGGTGTCCTTGGAGAGCAAGTTAGAGGTTTTGTTATGTCTATCTTAGCATGAGAGAACAGCACTTAACAAGCTACAGGAAACTTCAGTAAACTAGTACAGGATTTGAAAAATATAAAAGTTAAAACCTAAGGCATCAAGACAGACAGCTGATTAATCAATAGTATGCCCACGTGTCCAAGAAGGCCAACAGCATCCTGGCTTCCATCAGAAATACTGTGTCCAGCAGGACCAGGGGAGTGGTGAGGCCACAACTTGAATCATGTGTTCAGTTTTGGGTCTCTCATCACAAAAATATTGAGGTGCTGAAGTGTGTCCAGAGAAGAGCAACGAAATTGGGAAAGTATCTGGAGCACAAGTCTGATGAGGAGCAGCTGAGGGAGCTGGGATTGTTTAGTCTGAAGAAAAGGGGGCTGAAGAGGGACCTTATCACTCTCTGTAACTACCTGAAAGGAGGCTACAGCCAGATGAGGGTCAGCCTCTTCCCCTAGGTGACAGGTGACATGACAAGAGGAAATGGCTTCCAGTTGGGCCAGGGAAGGTTTATTTTAGATATCAGGAAAAACTTCTTGACTTAAAGGTTTTGAACACTGGAGCAAACCACCCAAGGAAGTGGTGGAGTCCCTATCCCTGGAGGTATTTAAAAGAAGTGTAGGTGTGTCACCTGGGGACATGGTTTAGTGGCAGATTTGGCAGTGCTGAGTTAATAGTTGGACTTGATGATCTTAAAGCTCTTTCCCAACCTAAATGATGGTAAGCCTAGCACATTGCTAAAGGAAAGACTCTGACCTGGCTTTGGCCAGACTCCTCCTGGAAGTACAAATCAAGAACAGTTCTTGGCCTTCCCAGTTCATGCATGCTTACAAAAAAGCTTGAGAAATGGTTGAGAATGGTTTTTGCTCAAGAGCTCAGCGATGGCAGAGCTTTCAAGAAGTGTTTGTGACATGAAATACTTTCACTCTCTTCTCTTTAATGTTTTGTTAATACTGCAGGCTTGACCCTACAACCCTTGTTCACTCAGAACTCCCATAGCTTTAAACAAAGCAAGTAGTGACTAGGATATTGGGTGGTACAGCACTGAAATCTGTTCACAGTTCTGCCATTTTCAAACATCCTTGAAGAATACCTAGCTCACTTGGACTTGGCATGTGAAAAAGCAGTATCTGATAAATTTCAAGGCCTTCTCTGTTGTCTATTTTTTATTTCTCAAGGTAGGGAAGGTCATGTGATATGTCCTATACCATTTTAATACTCTGTCTTAGGAATTCCTCAGTTTTCCCAAGAGGCGTCTGGATTATGCACTTTGTACATTGCAAGGCAACCAGATGCAAACCCAAACAGTTAGCGGAAAGGTAACATTTCTCATTATTATTATTACTAAACATTCAAAGGATGATTGCTTGTTGATAATTTTTAACTCACAGCACCACAGACACAGAAGATAAGTTTACTAAGGGTTCTAAGCGCTTTCTAAGTGACCTTGAAATGGTTTTAATCAAATAAATACCACAAAACAACAGTAAAAAAATTAGTGAGCAATGAAAAGAGCACCAACAATCTTCCAAGGAACTTAGCTGACTTTATAAGAAAAAAGACACTTATTCTGTGGAAATTTAGTTGTGGCACAAGTGGGGAAAATTTTATCTTATTATGACATGCTTTAAAGAGGATTTATTTAAAAAAAAGTATAGGTGCAGACTAAGGGATGGATATAATCTCGGTGGGAAAAAATTTAAAAAACCAAAAAACCAAAACAAACCAAAAAACCACAACCCATGACATCTAAGAAAAACAAATTAGACTGAAACAGCATCACAAACATGTCAAATACAAGGCTGAAGAAAACTGAATAAATATCCTCAGAAACTGCTGCCAAAAATGTTATTTTCATTCCCTTTAATGAAACAGGATTATACATCTATATTCCCAATCCAAAATCAAACTTTCCCAGATAGTGTAAATGACTATGGTCTTTATTTCCAGATACATGTAAATTATCTGCTACCTATGTTGCCCTTTTAGTCAGAGAGTAAAGGCACCTATGTGGATGTATGCTAGATTTTATTTAATTAGCTCAGTCAGATGACAAAATCAACTGAGGTAATCAAGAGTTCTTTCATTCATCCTAGGTTAAGTTTATTTTAACTAAAATGGGTCTCTAGAAGAGAATCATAGTCACAGCTCCTGTAATTAGGCACAGAAAGACACATAAACTTTCAGTGGAATAAATCTAACTAATTAGTCACCATTCCCTTTTGATTCTGTAAGGCTGAAATAACAGATAATAGCTTTTCCATCAAAAGTGAGGATAACTATCAATTGAGCTCTAAAGTTCTTTGAAAATTTAAAAATAGGTAAGTAAACGGTGAAAGAAACAGGAGATTTTAGTCCATTGCCCATGGAATTACCTCTTTCCCCTGAAAAACTCCAAACCCACAAAAAAGCAAAGACTTTTCACTAGGCAGTCAAATATACATTTGGTATCTTCTGAGAAAGTGTGGAGCTGAAGGAAAAAGAAGAACTTGAGGAATTTTGGGATTTTAAGAAAATAAAGTATTCCACAAATATTATACCTTTATTTTTCTGCATGGTTAATGACAGAGTTGTTTTACAGATTAAGAATTGTTTTTCCTTTCTTTACTCAAGTTTCACATTGCTCAGAACACAATCAAGACTGAGATCCTACCGAAAAAGACTGAAAAAACATTGAGAAATTTTCTGAGAGGCAAAAACTGAAAGAAAAAGAAGCAAAAGAAAATGTGTAAGATAGATCCTACACAAGAACAGACTACAGAAATAATAATATCCATAATATCTCAAAAGAAAAAAACAACACCCCGAAGCAAAGCTTTCTGAAATGGATTTAAAGTCCAAGGTAAGTGAAAATGCTACAGTGAAACTGTGCACCCTGAGAATGAGACTTCTAATGGAATATGTTCGTTCCATTAAAATGAATTTTAAATTCAAATTCGATTCTTTATTCCCAAAATGATTTTGTGGAGAACATTTTCATGATTTCTGTGCTGCCATCTTTTTCCGATCTCAAGAAATTCCCTTTTACATGCAATAAAAATTATCCTGTTCAAATGGAAATCATAAGGACTGGTATTGTCAAATGTGTCAAACTTAACAGCTTTTCTTCTCACAGCACAATCTACCCTGTATTTCTTGCGCACTACTGGGATGTTGATTCTTCCTCCCACTTCAGCACTGCAGAAACTTTACTACCAATTTAACAGTTTTCTCTCTAAGAAGTAACCTTCCTTTGAGCTGATATTCTGTTCCTGGGTTTGTGGCAAGCTCTTTCTAAACTGATAAATAAACAGGCAACCAATTTGGAAACCCCAATGAAAATCTTTCCGAAAACTCAGTTTTGCTGTAGAAATTCTCCACAGAGGTACACAGTGGTGTCTCATGGTTGCTCATTCTTGGAGTGTTCATTAATGTTTTTGTTTCCTTATGATTTCTGTTTTTATAACATATTGTTAATAACGTGGTTTAAAGTAAAGGAAAAAATGTCCTTTTTTATGCCTAGCATTGCTGCAAACAACTTATGATGAGGACTTCTACAGCAGAAACAATGTTAAATATCAATATGCAAGCAGAGTTGATTTATTTCATGTCTGTAAGGCAGATATTTTTATTTCCAAGGGCAGTACATGTTGGAAGGTTCTAAAAAAATAATTATTTTTTAAAAATGCTCAGGGTATTCAATAAACTTGAATATAGTAGTTTTTGCTATCCTTGCAACAGGCCAATTCAGAAGAAAATCTTTTGTTCTGAATTGAATAACGTGCAAAATTATCTGAGATGAAAGGTGCTACATAAATTAAAAAGCATCATGAAGGTCTAATGTCACACTACTTTCTGAAAGCCGAACACTCTGACTTCTTGTCACTTGGCGTTGCTTGTGTTGGCGTTGCAAGCTGCAAGCAGCAACCAGTGCCAGAGAGCATCTCTACCCAGCCCGGGGGGGCCCACGTGCTCCAAACCTTCCTTCTGAAAGCATGGACCACGGGGCCCTCACCGGCCAGAGAGCCTCATGGCTAGCTCAGGCATCTTGCTCTCCGCAACCACACAGCAGCAAAGGAGCTGAGAAGGGCCTCCCCATGGAGAACATGGAAGATCTTTATTCACACGATGTTATGCAGATCTCCAGGGGCAAAGGCAAGAGAAAGGCAGAGGGTCTGGAGTTTTATCGGGACCCAGGGGAGGGGTGGTGTTGGGGTCCTTCAGAGACCAATAGGAGGAGGTCGAGGGAGTGGCCAGGATTTAGCAGAGAAAAGGGTAAAAAATGGGGTGGGGGAACACCACAACTTAGCACATATCATTTTTATCCAGCTTTTAGGTTTTCATTTTGTTTCTGGTCTGTTGGAAAACCTGTATTACAGTTTGTGAGAGCTGTTTTCTGTGTAAGTGTAAATGACATCTTGTATTTCATTTCCTTACTCTAAAGCAGGGTCAGCTGTACCTACAGATACTGCTATAAAACCTCTTCTCAAAGGTCGTGAATGATGGAGAATTCTCACTCTCTGAAAATGATTTTATTTTCTATTCCATTCTATTGCCTTTTCTAGTTCTTGTTGTGTAAACTGAACTGTGCTTGCTACCATATGAAGAAATTCTTTGTGCTCCTTATGAAGTCTGTATTATGTAGTCACAAATACTAACTGATAACTAACTTGTATGATACCACTGTATTTCTTTGTCTAGCCTGTACATTAAGTGTACCTGAAAATGTTCAGCAGAGAAATTCAATACTCTGGGGTCCTGTCTTCTAAATTAAGTTCTGTTATAAAGATTATCAAGCTCCTGTGTAATTATTTACACAGGATTTTAAAATCCTGGAAACTTCTCTCTTGAAGATCCTTCTTTGCCCAGGGTCAAGATTACCTTCTTATTGATTGTTGGAATATTGAAGTTGAAAAATTCACTGGTTTACAGGGTTGCCACACCCAAGAGAAATATCATATTGTTCATAAATTGCCTTAAATCACCATCATGAAGGAGTGGCTTGGTCCACTTTAAAAAAATGACCATCAAATATATTGGCAAAAAGCAGGTTTTAGTAAGAACATGTGAGATTTTAACAGTTTGATGCCAACGTTCACTTATTGCATAGACACACGAAAGAAAATTGGGTTAGAATCTATTTAGAGTGACTTAAGAGAGACTGGGTACAAGCCTTAGATGATAAAATAAGAACTTTTTTTTTTCTTTTCTATTTTTATCCAGAAGAATGTTTTCTTGTTTGTAATAAATTCTGTGTTTCAGAAAAAGCTGAAGGGTTAATGTAAATAATCTTCAATTCTAGTTACTTTTAAATATCAATAATTATTTTTATGTCCCATGTAACTTAGTAACACATTTCAAACCACTTTTAAATTAATGGGCATTTAAGTTATTCAGTTGCTTTTTCTTAACTTGAGTTTAATTTAACTTTTTTTTTTTTTTTTTGCAAGGGTTAAATCCTCCAAATTGAAAGATTCCAATTGGACAGGTTATAATGTCTTTAATCAGGAAGGCTTGAAGAAAAATTTATATCCCACAATCTGAGATATTACTCTATCAGAGAAATTAAACCTGAAGAAGGAAAAATAATGATCCAGGTGACATTGAATATTGAAAAGTTACTTAGTTTTTGTGTTGTAAATGGGAAGCTTGCAAAGACAAATGTAGACACTGCGAAAGCAGAAAAAAAAAATTCTGACAGTAGTGCTTTCACTCCCCAAAAAGTCATCTTGAGAAATCATGAAGAAAAATACTGAAGTGTAGGAAATTTTTAATTAATATTTTAATTCACAGATTTCACTGTATAGCACATATATGTGTGTATGCATAAAAATAGTTATGATATTAGAAATTATGACTTTACTGATATAACTAATTTAAATTTTTGCAAATGGAATGTTGAGAGAGAGAAACCAAATGCTTAATAGGGAAATCTGTGTCAGAGTCTGGCCAGAGTCTGCCACTCTTTTTGACATTTTCTGAGTGGAAGATGCAATGTTTAACATCACATTTACTTGTGCGGAGATAGCTGATGTCAAATGGAATTTCTGATTTAGAAGAGTGATACAAAATATACTGATAAAAATAACATATATGAAGGTTACACTTACAAAAAAAATCAATTGCAGTACATGGTTCAATCACAACTCCAATGAGGTACCAATTATCAGGTTCTGCAACACACTCACTGTCATGGTTCTGGGTGTCCACAGTTGCTGGGAAGGAGAACATGGGTTGAAAACAGCTCATTCTCATTCCTGTCTTTGATATATTGTTTAGCTTTCACCCTCTGAGTTGGGCTGGGCCACGTATTCACTTTCGTCATCCTGGTCTGGCGAACACATGGAGACATCCACAGTCTTTTGAGGAACTTTGGGGAGAAACATTTATACCACAGGTTGATCCAATGAACTGCTGACAACTGTTTGTCTAGAACAAAGGCCTTCCACTGGTCCCCACACAGACAGTTTCTGTGCAACAGCTGTGGGCAGTCACACTCTGCGTTACTCCCGCAGCTTCCTGGGCCTTCTCGCCAATCTCCCCCGAGCCTTCTTCCACTGTAGGGATTTATTGGTCAGTGGCTCAGAGACATAAAGAATATTATTTACTAGTAACATTTATGAGTGCAAATCAAACATCCCGAGTCGCTCAAAATGTATTCTGGCTTCCAAATTAAATATTTTTGGCTTAGAGATAGGAAGATGTTGATCAAATGGTTAAAGGTAAAAACTAGAAAGGCTTTGAGGAAAGAAGATCTACATCACATGAACTGCCTTGTCACGCATTCACAAAATCATATTTAAATGATTAGCTGGTATAGAACTTTACCTTTATTTTATCTGTTAGTTCCAGAAAATAATTTTTCCACTTCTGTTTACATAACAGTTGTGTTACTGAGAGCAAAACCCTAAGGTTTTCATGTACTTTTTGAAAACGGTTGACTAAAAGCTTTCTATAAAAGCTGTGAGACACATCTTGCATCCAGTGAATGGTAACATCCATTAGAAATATCAGCAGTACCATTAACAGTATATTGAACATTCACAAATGGTAGATTTTACCCTTTTGCAAAAGGTCAGTATTAGAACAACTGTGCTACAGTAAGCCTGTTCAATTCCAAGGCTCTGAGAATAATGTCTAGAACACTGTTGCAAAATATCAAAGCTCAACTCTGTCTAGTATTCCTTTTATGAAAAAAGAGTTTTCCTTTCTCTTGCTCACCACCCATAGATTTTTTTCAAAAACTTTTGGGGTTTTTTGTTCCTTAGCCTGGCTTATGCATTCATCTGACAAATCCTAAAAGTCGGAAATCAATGGTCATGTCTCAGTTTTGAAACTGAAGCTTTCCTGTTCAGGACTTGGACAAGTAATTTGTTGAACTGTTTACATCATCCAAAACTGACTTAAATACAGATGTGCAGGAACATAGGTGCATAAAAACATGTAAGTACTGATAGAAGTACAATAGGAGTGAAAATCCTAAAGACAGCTTCAGTTGGGGGTGTGTAATTTACCAACAATTGAGTAGTGTCAAAACTGACCTGTGCTGGAATATCTTTCTAGCTATAATTGCTATTCTTTACCTTGCACTTGACTAATATCCATCCAATGTACGAGTTCTGCCCAGACATAGTTAAAATATACTTTAAATACCTAAGATATACTAACTTTACTTCTTTTATTCCCACAGTTCAGCAGTTGCTTTGGCTGCATGCATCTCTCTTTGCCCCTACACCCAAATTCATGTCACTGTGTCAGATCTAAGACAAAGAAAGTAAGAAACATATCTAAATACATGGATGTCAAGGGAATGATTTACCTAGCAACAGTAACTATGTGAAAGTTTTTCAGAAATGTCTGTGCATGTAACAGTATCTTAATGGCTTGCATTTCAGAGGTTTGAAGAAATGGCTGGGAGGATTCTAGCTAAGCAAAGCATCAAAGACATGCAATGCACATACATTCTGGGAAATATAATGCAATCAGTTCACAAAGAAATTTATGCTCATGCTTTCCATAAATATTGTAAAGCTTTTGCTCATAAATCCATAGTTAGAAAAACATTATTTTACCCTGTGCTACACTGGATATAACAAATATGTTAACAGAGGAAACATGTTAGGATAAATGTTTCTCTGTTCTAATAGCCAACATTTTTTAAAAGCAAACCACCACATAAAGAATTATGTGAAGTATTGCAACAATAACCCTGAGAATAAAGAGAGGTAAAAAGCTGAGATGGCACTGTGATATATAACTACCTACTGCTGTGTCAGTAATGCACACTGCTGACCGATGACCCAGGGGATCAAACCCCAACGTACAGAGTGAACAGCTTTGTCTTAAACAATGACATTTAATAGATCCTACTGAAAGAAAACTATGTTCCCATCAATTCAGCATAGTAACAGGTGAGAATAGGTTAAAATATTTTAAATCCAGAATAATCCATCTGAGGACTTAATTGAAGTCACTGTGCATAAGGATCTGTGCAATTTAAATTCAATGTACAATCTAAAGCAGAGTATCCAGGTGAGATCATAGCTCAGGAAAAACATATTTTCTATTTTTCTTTTCTATTCCAACCTATCTCCTCTCTTTCCACAGATATTTGATTTCCATTCCTGTAAATTCAGTGTCTTTTAAAAAGACAGTGTAACCTGAGTCACCAAAACTTTGATGTAGATACCCTGTAGTGAGTCTCCAATGAGGACTAGAAAGGTTAAACTCAGAAAAATCAGCTTTTATTATAGAAAAGTAATTACCTTTTTAAATAGGAAAAGTTCCCATTAGATCAGACTGAACAGACGTAAAGAAGAGATTACAGCTAACCCTGATCATTATGCCTTTGATTCCAGGTTTAGGCAACTTTCCAAACTGTAACAAACTCAGCATGTTCCAGATCGGCCCTCCAGTCATCTCCAAAGGTACTCGTTGCTCCTCTGAGGAGGATCCTTCTCTCCCTGATGAAGGCCCTAAAGCTTTTACTCCCAATGAAGAAACTCAGTTCCAAGGAACTGTACCTGTCCTCTGAGACAGTATTTCAGAAACTCACAGCTGAGAACAAACAACACAAAACACCATCAGTAATGCTTTCTCAGCTTCTTATTCTAAGATATGTTTCTTTTTCTGACAATATTTGTTGTGTTTTTCCTTTTCTATAGCCTTCTTCAACCTGGCTTCTTAGAATCGTTTCTATGTCACTGCCTTTCCCACAATTTATTTCTTAAACTTTAAGTCTTTGCATGAAGTTTCATTCCTTCTCTTCCATAACAATGATTCTAACAGATCTCCTTTCCCCTCCCCAAATCTTGAAGACTGAAAAGGTATTTCCAATGCTGTTCCTCTACTTCAGCTGGTTTCTTCTGTCAGACTGTCTGATCCTTTATTTCTCTTTCCACTC
This sequence comes from Erpornis zantholeuca, assembly GCA_013400515.1. Taxonomy (NCBI): domain Eukaryota; kingdom Metazoa; phylum Chordata; class Aves; order Passeriformes; family Timaliidae; genus Erpornis; species Erpornis zantholeuca. Next base: position 27,705 of record VZTN01021052.1, read on the forward strand.
ATCTTCTCACATCAACAGCCACTTCCTCTTTCTTTTCAGACTCTTCCTCTGATCTCCAAAATGACAGAACATTGTAACATTAAAATGATGGTATCAGGATCACAGAATCACGGAATTAGCTAGGTTGGAAAACACCTTTGAGATCGTCAAGTCAACCTATTTCCTAACACCCCCTTATCAATTAAACCATGTCACTGAGTGCCACAATTTCTTTAAAACACCTCCAGGGATGGTGACTCCACCACCTCCCTGGGCAGTCCATTCCAGTGCCCAATTGCTCCTTCAGAGAAGAATTCTTTTCCCAATGTCCAGCCTAAACTTTGTCTGGCGCAGCTCAAGACTGTGTCCTCTTGTTCTGTCAGTGGTTGCCTCAGAGAAGAGAATGACCCCCACATAACTGCAACCTCCTTTCATTGTAGAGAAAGTACAAATTGTACTTATAGAGAGCACTAAGTTCTCCCCTGAGCCTCCTTTTTTCCACGCTAAACAACTCCAGCTCCCTCAGCCATTCTTCACAGGGCTTGTGTTCCGGACCCTTCATCAGCATTGTTGCCCTTTTCTGCATGCATTCACGCATCTCAACCTTCTTCCTAAACTGAGGGGCCCAGAACTGGACACAGTACTCAAGCTGAAGCCTCCCCAGTGTCAAGTACAGAGGAAGATGGACAGATATATGACTCCATTCTTGATAATTATACTAGTGACAGAAGTGGCTTTCTCACTTTTCAAATGAAATAACTACCGTTTGAGAGAATCTCAGGCAGAGAGATCAACACCATTGGAAGTACTAGCAAGCAAATCAATCCTAAATATCAATACAAAAGCATTTAACCTAAATTTGACTAAATGAATTCAGTTAGCAAGATTTTATGGACAGCTCGAGTAACCTTCCTATTACATTCAATTCTTCCTGCAGAAATGTTTGCAACTATGTACTCCAGATTATCACTTTCCAGAGAACTGTTACTTTAAAAATCTACTTTACAAACTGTAGCTGAGGTGCTGTGATTTCTGTTCTTTGGACATTGACTTCTCTTCTTTCCTTGTCCCCTCCCATACATTTTGCTCACTTAGTCCCAGTATGTCTGTGCCTGGTTCTAGCCACATACTTGCTACCACCATTTGTTTTGTTGGAAAGAAGCAGTAAGTGAGCATAAACAAGGTCCATGTTACATGCTAAGAGGTATGTGATTGGACACTGTGGATGAAGTCTAGCCTTAGCACTCCCACCCTGTATTCTCTTTTTCCGTTTCCTGCTATCATTATCTGCTGTAAGATATTTGCCTACATAGATCTCCCTCTGTAGCATGAGGGCCACATGAACCCACTTTGTTTCCCTGGATACTTCACCTCACTGACCAGCTGCAGAGGTTAAATACCAGTTTGACATGGGTCTTAGGCTGTCATCTGAATAACACCTCTTCTCTTTCTCGCACCAAACTAATTAAGCCCTGGCTTTTCTCTTTATCTAAACAAAGAAAATCACACGTAATCTTCTTGTTCCTTGAAATGACAAGTGCCTTGACGGGAGGTTAACAAGGTACCATTGTGTTCTGGTAAAAAATGTAGAAACAAAAAATCTGCCAAAAAATTAAAAATGTACCACATTTAGAGTCAGCCAGTACTATTTTCCCTGCTAGCAATGTATTCACCTTTTAGTAAATACTGATATTTTGCGAAAGTATACAGATGTAAGACCTTGTTGGGATTTAAGGGGTTTCCCTTTGTTTTTATTTTTCTCTTAAAGGAATTTTTCCCCATGCCTTTGTTGCTAAGGGACAAATTGGTGGATACTTAAGAGAGACAAAAAGACCTGGCCAAAGGGGGAGGAGTCCAGCCAGCTAGCCCCTTTTTTCCTGGGTTTTTCTTATTGGGGCAGAGATGCCATGATATTTGAACTGGCAAAAAGGGGCTGGGTACAGCCCCTTGCTCTCTTGTTCTCCCGGCATCTGGATGAGAGAGAAGCTGCTCCCATGGTGGAGGGAATTCATCGCCATTTGCAGGCTCCTGCCTCCTGCTGCCTCCTTCTCCTGTAAGTAGAATTTGCCCTCTGGGGTGGCTGTTGCTCTGGGACCCTATTTTAACACCCTACCTCACCAAGAGGGGACTTTCCTCACCATCTGCTCGGGTACCTCAGGGGACCCCGGGATCCCAAGCCCATCTTTCCCTGCCCCACCGGGAGCCAGGGCAAGGCTGTCCTGCCCCTGCCATTCCTTTGCTGCAGCTCCAAGCCTTCGCTACACTACAGCCCCGCACGCCTGCCTGCAGAGACCTCTGGGGCTCCCACTGCAGCTCTGGAGCTTGATACATCTCATCTACCACCTGGGATTTGGGTCAGTCCCTGCTGTTCCAGCCTGCTCTTCCCAACCCAGGATTTGGGTCAGTCCCTGCTGTTCCAGCCTGCTGTTCCAGCCTGCTGTTCCCAACACGAGATTTGGGTCAGTCCCTGCTGTTCCAGCCTGCTCTTCCCAACCTGGGATTTGGGTCTGTACCTGCTGTTCCAGCCTGCTCTTCCCAACCTGGGATTTGGGTCAGTCCCTGCTGTTCCAGCCTGCTGCTCCCAACCCGGGATTTGGGTCTGTCCCTGCTGTTCCAGCCCGCTGTCCCCGAGGGTCCTGCTGGCCCCGGCCCTGGCTGCCCAGGGGTTTGTGCAGCACTTCTCGGCCGCCATCACCGCGTGAGGGCCGAGCTGGCTCCGAGCGCCCCCTGCAGGCGCGGGGGAACCATCACCCCCGCCCTGCTCAGCGGGAGCCGCCAGCGCCCCCTGCCGGCCGTGAGCAGCACTGCAGCGCAGGGAAAGGCCTGAGAGCTGAGCCGGGGGCACTGGGCCTGCTCTGCTTGGGATCGCTGTCGTGGGTACTGCTGCTTCTGTGCCTTGTTATATATACATAGTAGTAAAGAACTGTTAGTCCTATTCCTCGTGTCTTTGCCTGAAAGCCCCTTAATTTCAAAATTGTAATAATTTGGAAAGAAGAGAAGAATTTGCATCTTCCATTCCAAAGGAGGCTCCTGCCTTCCTTAGCAGACACCTGTTTCTCAAACCAAGATGCACCTACTTTCCTTATTTTGAAGAAGGCAGGAGGAGAGGCAACCACTGTAAATATGACCTTGGTTCTTACACTGTTTAGAGAAGACTCTTGACAGAACAGAGAATTATTTGCTCTGGTTGAGAAATATTCTAATTTCAAACTGCTACCAGGGCAGAAAATAACAGCCACTGATGATATGCACCTCCACTGAACCATGTTCATGGGCAGCATGGATTCAGTTTGCATGAAGTCCCAGATCTTAAAAGTCATGGTACATGTGTTTTGCAAATGGAAAACCCATTTATGAAATACTATTTCTGGATTACAGTTTTGAGACCTTGAATAAGAGTATTCTTATTCTCCATGGACCTTCTCTTCATGACATGAATGTTAGTTAGCAAAAATAAACAAATGGCAAAATTTAAATAAAACCTACAGTACTGCAGATCTTCAAAGATTTGTTTTCTCCATTATCCATGTATGTAATCTGTGCATTTCATTTTACTTTATTTTTTTGTCAGGCATTGGAAAGAACTGTAAAGTGTTATATACCTTTTCATGTACCCATCACTCAATTTATAATAAAAATTTCAGTGCACATCAAAAAATCCAACTTTTTATGGAAATTTGTTGTGGCAGATTTAAACTTTATGAAATTTTACAGTATTTGTAGAACTGTTAAAGTAATGTATTTAATTTTTAGCAAAACAACTTCTTTCTGATGTACAAAGAGTGTTCTATACATCCCATCAATAATGAACAGGGTATGTTAATAAAACTATCTGGGAAAACAATGGAGCATATGCTCTTGTAAAAAGGACATTTTCTAAAATGGCATAGCATGTATGACACAAAGTTGTGTCATAAATGAAAAGTGAAAAATTGCGGCATTTAGGTAGAACCTTATAAAATGAAGGCCTTGTTGCCTTTGTAAAATCATGGCTTAGGCCTGTTACTCTGGCTGGAGAAGGACTGTGAGAAAAGCCGGGGAGAAGAAAACCAATTAGTTTTTACCCATTAAAATGCAGTATCTACAGAAGAAAGAAATTTAAACAATAGAAGGGGAAAAACAGCAACATATCTGCACCTGGTATTTTCCTGAATGCTTGAATGCTTATGCTAGAGGTAACCAATAGTAGTATATTGTAGTTAAATAATAACCAATGAGTCTATTGTAGTAATTTAGCAGCCAGTGAATATATAACACGAATGATAACATACAAAAGTTCATAAAAGGAGGCTGCTTTCTTGAATAAACGCTTTTTGGCCCTTGTCTGAAGCACTGTCCGTGTGTGTGTCGTGGCTGTCCCAACAGTGACAAAAAATGAAAAGGGCCAGATGGTTCTTTTCACGCTTGGTTACCAAGTTCATACATACATGTATGGGATTCACTCTAGGGTTTAATCTTTGTTGGTAGCTTTTAGTAGTTATACTTCCCAAGAAAAATAATTTTGGTTCGATGATTAAAATAAGGTCTATGTATATTTTATGTTAAATTTATTATGCAAACTTATATTTTACAAGTATATTTAGATGTGCTCTCTGGTTGAGATCTAGTTCCTGTCTTCAGGTTATAAACCACACAACCTGATAGAAAGGAAGATCCATCCACTACTACACAAAAATCCCCATCTGCTGACTAAGATTTAATTGCTGCAACAGGAGTCAGCTATGACTTCAGCACTAGTAATACTTGCAGTTTGAGAAGTTATTCCCTCCAGTGAGACTGTTTGTGGTATGGATGCTTTGCTTATGGTGGATTACTGTTTTAATGCAATATGAGTAACAACATGGTTCTTTTATACAAGTTTTGGTCCTTTTTATTAACATGACACACCTAGTTTGATAAGCCTGTATATATTACCTATGAGAATGAAGCTTACTGCTATATGTATGGAATGAACTGAATGAAAAAAATGACCTCATTCTTACATGGATTTGTAAACCTTATAACAAGAATTTCTATGTTCTTATGGTGTATATGCTCCTCTGCATGGCTTACAATTTGCTTATTTATATTGAAGTTGTCATGTAGTCATTTTCATATAAAAACATTCTTTTAACATTCAAATAGTTTGGATGATAGTTACAGTATTATTCTGGAAATTAATCTAATAAAAACAATGTCTGTGGATAGAACTTCATGACACTCTAACAATTACTTAATTTGAACAACTTTTTTATCCCCAGCATGATGTGCCATTTAAATAATTTTACTGAATTAAATTTTGAATAAGTGGGGAATGGGAAGGGTGTGCTCTGTACCTCGATTTTCAAATTTCTGAATGAGAAACAATAACGTTGAAATCTGCATGATATGTATTTCACAGCGTGTGAAATTGACAGAAAATTTTTTCTATCTTCTCTAATGGATTATGAAGCAGTTGACTTTTTGCCAGAATATTTCCTCATCATCCACCCAGCATGTCTGTATGAATTGTCAATAGAGAAATAATCAGCTAAGCTGAATATGAGGCATGGAAGTTAGAGTTCAGTAAAGTGTAGAAAACACTAACATTTTAAAATGTCCTACTCTTTTCACTGAAATTAAAAGAAAAGGCAAATTATCCTTTGTAATATAGGACTGGCATCTCTCGTGTTTCAGCCATGAGATTTTCATGTTTCAGTGAAAAAGGTTTATAAGTTTGACTGATAGTGCAGCAGAAAGAAACCCTTGAAGGTGGCACAGTCAGCTATTGTAGGATTGATGTTGTAACATGAATTGGATAAATGGAATTGAAAAACAAAAAATAATAACAAAGAAATCACTTTGTTCATCAGCTCATCATTTCCAGTCTGACTGCTGCAAATAGCACAAAACCAAAGCTCTGAAAGCTTGTTTCCTGTAAGAAGCTCATTGCAGCTGCCCTGGCTGCTAATAAGAAAACAGTTTATCTCCCTAAACACTCCCATTTTATATGATTTGTTGTAATACTTGGGAAAGTGATATACAGAGACAAAAATATATCCAGGTTACAAAGTAAAAATCTAATTGAGAGTTGAGAGTTTTGGCTGCAAAGCAAGAATCATACTTCTGCATTTCAGGTAAGAGATGGGGCTGGTTAGTGCATGCAACTATAAAAAATCCAAACAGATCTGATCCTTGAAAAAATGTCATGTTCTCCCAGGAAATCTGAGATCTAAGCCAAAATGACCAAGGAAATCTTGAATCTTCAGAAGGTGCCCAGTATCTAGGGTGGGGTCAGAAGAAAAAGTCATGGTAGCTAAATGAAAAATAACTTAAATTAGTTGTATGTGTGATATTAGAGCATGAGTAAGTAAGCTGGAATCTAGTGAATATTAACATTCTGGCAATTTTCATATTCAATTATTCCTGTCAAAACCTGTAAAACAATTTGATAATTAAAACTAGGCATACAAATAAAAGAATTTCACTCAGGCTTTCTGTTTAAATTATCACTACACTGTGGTTTTTTCTGTTAAATAAAAGCACCTTTTGTTTCTTGTGCTTTGACTGTTTATTAAGTGAGACACAAATTCAAGGTACATTGAATACATATGGAGCCCTTTAATTATGCCATTAAAATACTGTGTCTTTGCAGTGAGATAATGGGCTCATTAAATAGATTCTTTGACATATTCTGCAGGAATATTGTGATTGGCAGCTGCTGATGCATCTTCAGGGCAGTGATGGAGTAAGGGACAATACGAAGACTCTAGCTTAAGAGATACACAACATTATCTTTCATGCAGTTTAACTGGTAAGGATTGTGATAAAAAAATGTGCCTTAATATCTGTAATGCTTTAGTGGTTGAACTTCACTCTGTTGTAAACTTTCTAGGAAATGTGAAGTACAAATAATGCATTGTAATAGAGATCAAGTTTGCCACATGTAGCATGTTCACAGAAGAGCTAGCAAGTGTGAATGTTAGCTGTATTTCTTGTTGTAGTCATTACTTTGAGAGATGTGCAGAATATAAATTTCATTATCATAATCTGGTTTGGTCGGCTGAGATTCCTATCACTGGAGAAAAGAACAATACACTTTAATGCTAACTTACTGGTATTGCTAACAGGAGGATCTTCAAAGCATTCCTTCTTTGGGCTGCAGTACATTTGGACACCTGAAATGAAGCAGAAATATAAATTAGTGATCAATCTGTAATGAAAAATTTTGATGTCTAGGTCTTCTTTTGTCCTGGTGAATTTCACGGGGGAATGTTTGAGTTCCAGTTCATATACAAAGCACTTTGTTATTATGAGGAAGAAAAGTATCTGCTCATGTGAACTACATGATGAATGTGTGAATTTGTTTTCAACACCCCAGTCTATTGTCACTAGATTCGCCACAACAGACTTCCATTTATGACCACACATGGTGAATATGTGTTTATTTTCACAGGTGAGGAGGAGCAGTCCATGGTATGTGCTACGACTCTTCTGCATGCAGAGTTGAAGGGCAGCAGGATCCAGATAGTCCAGGAGAGAGGGAAAGCCAATTACTGAGAGACAGCAGAGCAGGAGGGGCAGTACCCTCAAAGATAAAGGACATAGTCCCATGGCACTCAAGGGAGAAGAGCAGCTCCTGTGATTTGGTTCAGCAGGCTGTTCAGATGACCAGTTTAACTTACAGCCAGAAGGCAGCTCCATGACCAAGCTGGAAAGTCAAGTCCACAGGTCAGGAACAGCAAGATATACAGGTGACCACAGGCACAGGAAAAGCTGTAGTATAGCTCTGGCAAAGACAAGATTAAGCATCTTGGCTTAAAAACATTTCTTGTGCAAAGAGGAGCAGGATGCTAAAAAGGCTTTTCACAGCCTTTTCCATCCAGGCTGTTTTTGCAGCACTCCAACCCTCATTTCTGCAGCTGCATCAGATCAGAGCTGGCCTTGAACACAGTCAAACCCCAGAGGGGAAGCAGGAGAAAACTCAGGGCTCTGACACATAATTAGCGATGTTAATTTTTGCAACTGCATGCTACACCTGGTGTGAACAGTTACTACCAGCTTTCACAAACTGAATAAATTAATATTGTGTAGAATTAGTTTTATCTCCAGCATGCAGATGAAGTTGGTCTCTGAAAAAGAAATCCTAAACTCAAGAGTAATTTGACCTTGATGATTGAGGCCAGGATTTCATCCACAGAATTCAAATGTGTTTCCAAAGATCACAAAAGGTTCTTAATGTCCCTCTTTTATGTATGGTAGGAGTTCTCATGACAGTTAGGCTTGCATTGCCTTTATTTTTCCCTTGTATTAAGAGCTCAGTTTACATTTGTAGCAAAAACAAGGATAAAAATGGCAACCTATTTACCTAAGGCTTCCAATTTAATTTGAAAACTGTACTTGCTTCAAAATTACATCCTTTATTACACAATATATTTCTCACCTTCTTGAACTTGATGGGATAAAGAATGTAGCATGAACATTCTTATAATATGTGCTGTTTTTGTCTGGGGTAGATTTAAATTTTTTCGCAATAGTTGGTATGGGCTCTACTCTGGATTTCTGCCTAAAACAATATTGATAACTCAGAGATTTTTCTGTTATTTCTGAGTGGCACTTACACAGAGGCAAGCCCTTTTCTACTCCTCACCTCGCCACACCAGTGATGGTACTGAGGGTGCAGAAATAGTTGGAAGAGAACAAAGATGGGACAGCTGACCTCATCTGGCCAAAGGGAAATTCCATGTGGTGTCATAATCAGAATATAAAGCTGGGGGGAGAAGAAGGAGGGGGAGCATGACATTTGTCTTCCCAAGTCATTGTTACAAGTGATGGACCCCTGCTTTCCTGGGGATGGCTGAACACCTGCATGCCCATGGGAAGCAGTGAATGAATTCCCTGTTCTGCTTTGTTGTGTGCACAGCTTTTACTTTCCCTATTAAACTGTCTTTATCTCAGTCCACGAGTTTATTTTTACTTTTCTCATTCTCTTCCCCATCCCACAAGGGCACAGTGAGCAAATAGCTTTGTGTGGCATAGTTGCTGGCTGAGGTTAAACCATAACAGCACAAACCTAAAGATTTCACAATTTCTGCAGTCTGGATTAAAATAGTGAGTCTTACATGTTCCTATGCTTTGCCACATTCCAATTCCTTTATGGAAATTAGAAAACCATGCTATATGTTAATATCATTTTATAACATTCAACTAATTACAAAACTTTGTATTTTGTTAAATTCATATTTTTTCGATTTTTTAAGTTCTCCCAGTATTACTTTATTTTATCTCTTTCTGATTTGAGATATGGATTTGTTTTAGTTATCGACATAAGAAAGCAGGTTTGAAATCTCCAGAAGAAACAGATTACAGACTGCTTTGGTTGCAGGTAAAAACAGGTAAGGTGTAGAATTTTAGATTTGCAGAAACCACATTTTGAATTTCATTCGCGCTTTGCCTTTCTGTCTTGCATTATATTCAGATACACACACACATGTGTATGAATCCACATACATACCAAATACTGGGATTTTTTTTAATAGGACTGAGAATCGTCTTCAATTTTGTCAGTGAAAAAAAGTCATAGTATGATCAAGAATTTTCATTTAATGCAGCTAAACTGCCAATATCATGAAACTACATCTAAATAAACTTTTGCTTAAGCTGACTCTCATTGTGTGTCTAGTTTTAATTCAGGTAAGACCCAGCATATTTTTTCCAAAAGCTTAAGAGTTTTTGACAATGTTTTTCTATCTTTATTGTCAACAGCTTTACTCCTGATTTAATTTAGTGTTTAGTCACTTACTCTCAGAATTGCTCTAGAATTTGCCTCTTCTGCGTTTTTCAGTTCTTTCATAGAATAATAGAGCGGTTTTGATTGTCAGGGACATCTTCCACTAGACCACATTGCTTAAAGCTCCTCCAACCTTACTTTGAATACTTCCAGTGTCCACAATTTCTCTGGACAACCTCTTCCAGTGACTCAGCAGCATGACATTTCTTTCTTCTCTTTTATCTAAAACTACACTTTTTCAGATTAAAATCTGATATAGATCTTCCCTTTTTTTTGTTTGTTTGTTTGTAACCATTGTCCCATTAGCCTTAGTCAAAAGTCTTTCTCTGCCTCTCTTATAAACTTCCTTTAGATACTGACAGGTGCTATAAGGTCTCCCCAGAGCCTTCTCTTCTCCAAGTCAAAAAAATCCCAACTCTCGCAGTCTTCCCAAGCAGGCAAAATGTTCCAGCCCTCTGACCATTTTCACAGCCCTCTTCTGGATTTGTTCTAAGAGTTCTATGTCTTTCTTGCTCCAGGGACCTCAGAGCTGGATGCACCACTCCGGGTGGGGTCTCAGAGGAGTGAAGAAGAGGCGCAGAACCACCTGCTGGACACGTTCCTGTGTATGCAGCCCAGGATACAGTTGGCTTTCTGGGCTGTGAGCACACATGTTGGCTCATGTCCAGTCTTTCATCTACCCGTACCCTCAAGGCATTTTCCAAAGGGCTGCTCAGAATCCCTTAATCCCTCAGACTATATCAATGTTGGGGATTATCCTGTCCCAGGTTCAGGGCCTTGCACTTGGACTCGTTGGACTTTATGAGATTCTCATGGATCCTTCCTTCAGGCATATCAGGTTCTGCTTGGCATCACATGCAAACTTGCTGAGGATATACCCAATTCTAGTCTGTATAACTGATAGCTGGTCCCTCTATCAACCCCTGAGGGTCACCACTCAGAAGGGACTTTCATTCTGAATGATGAATACTCAAAGTAAAGTGTTAACAAGATGTTCCATATGATTATCACGTTTTCTAGGCGATCTTGACTTCATATCCTGTTATGTAAACAGATGCAGCAGCAGGTGTGCTCAAGGTTTGTGGACTGAGTCCCTGTAATTACTGAGATAACCACAGAGTGATTTACTTTAACTGCTCCCTACCTTAATGGGTATCCATACTCACATTGGGCCAGAAACCAGCCCTGCTTTTAAAGGTATTTTTAGGGTTTGTTGTTTTTGTGGTTGTTGTTGCTATTGCTACTGTTGTTGCTGGTTTTTGGTTGGTTAGTTGGTTGGGTTTTTGTTTCGGGTTCTTTTTTGGTTTGGTTGGTTGGTTGGTTTTTATTTATAGAGGGCATGTATTTTTTTGTTGTCTGGGACAGAAAACACTTCCATGTTTTCTTTGGCTCTCTTTTTATGTTTATTTTTTCCTATAAATAAAGGTAAAATATTATTTAGAAATGGAGTACCTTAAGATGAAGAAAATCAAAATATAGAGATAAGCAAATCTGTAAAGGACTTCACAGAAATCACTGAGAACTGAAGCAACTGAATTTCCTAGCACATAGATCAAAAAGGGTAAGAAACCTTTATAAGAAGAGAATAAAATTATTATTAAACAAGCTATCTGGCCATATAGTATAACATTGAGAATTAAAATTGAATGTTGAAAATGAAATTTGCTGTACTATGTTCTTGCTAACTTTTTTGGTCTTGTGGCAGAAATTCAGCAGCTCTCCATGGTGCTCACCTCCTACCTGCTCACCAAAATAAAATGGAAAGAATCAGATCCTATTATCATTAAGGGAGTGGAGGAGGTTATAAAGGGAAAATGATAAAAGACGGCCAACTGTCTACACTGCAAATTAGAATCACCTCACAACCAGGTCAGGACACAGCAGCACTTTAATCAAATTCTATACCATTCATGTTTGCAGTATTGACAAATCCTAATTGTAATGAAATACTATTTGTTCCCTGGTGTTGAATGTTTCTGTTGTAATCACTATAGTGACTTGAGCCAACTGAGCATATAATTCACTTTCTTGGTTAAGATTAAAAAGTAAAAAGTGAAAGCAACAGAAAAGAGGGGAAAAAGAGGGTAAGTATAGGTCAGATGCAAACAGAGATGTTGAAAAGTCTTTAAAAAATGTTCTCTCCATAAACCCTGTCATTTTAGCGTCAGATTGTTATCCAAAGGTACTTTTAAAACTGCAGTGCAAATTCAAAATGGTGCATAGCTGATGACATTTAAACCTCTTGAAAACATTCATTAATATTAATAATATTAATAGACACCTGTTTTTCTTTATGTAGTCACTGTAAGATTACTTGGATGACTGCAAAAAAAGTCTATTGACTCTTGAACGTTTATCTGTACTCTGGGTATTTGAACTGGGAAGATTATTTTAATAGTCATCAGTATGATGCTCCAACAGAACTGCTGGAAAAATTATTCAGTAGCATCATTCAAATATTAACAGAACCATAAAAGGTAGTAAATTTAAACAATTTAATAAGATTGCAGTGTAAGTTTTTATATGTTCAGAGCTTCGTTAGCATTCCTTAAAAAAGTATTTCTTGTATAATTGCAGTCAGGTTAAAGGGATAGGTGTGGGATGAACTACGAGGAAATGGTAGGTTGTAGTCTAATCTTCCACTGATTTGTTAAGGGCTTCAAAAATTAATTTTTCACATCATGCCATAATCTTATCAAGAGCAACAATGTACTATTTGGCCCATTACCTCCAAATAGCCTGCTTAAGATGAAACTTAATGTATTTTTGGTCGATCAATGTTAAGTGCAATCATCAAACACCTTAGAGCCTGATTGGATCTTTGTGGTGCTAGTAACTATTTACAGTACATAGTGCCAAGTATCTCAACCAAATAGAGCTGAAATAAAAAGGAAACCTAATTCTTTAAAACTTATATAACTACTTTCCTAACTTTAAAATAAAAATATTTCTAGGGTGTTTGAAATCTATTATTACTTTGAGAAACCATTTGAATATTTTTAGATTAATTCAGCACATAACATTTATAGCACAGGAAAAGTTAGAATACTCAATGTATATTTAGCTGTTTGTAGATCAGATACTACCAATTTCTGTCAGTAAGTGTTGTGCAAGAGCAGCAGTGACAATAAACAGCCAACTTTATGATTCCATGAAAATATCTTTCTTTGTTTCCTGGGCCTGTGAAATAGCTGGACTAATATAGAAAATAATACCACTTATTACATTTTTTCTTACATTGACTTTTGTTATAAATAAAACTTATTGTGAACCATTAAAATATTACCATTTTTTTAGTCCAGAAATTTCCATGATAAAGGTGAATTCTGTATCTCAATGAGGAAGGCAATTATTTACGAAAATATCCTTCTTTGTTCAAAAAACACTTGCATATGTTTAAAGTTTCATTCCATGTTCAAACACACTGAATTTATATTAATTCCGACGAAAAAGCTGAAAAAAATGTTTTGTTTTTTGTGCTTTTCTTTCCCTCTTTTACTTTTTAAATTCCTTTTCTTTCTATTTCATATCTGGAAGAAAGACGTCTGCATAATAAATCCAAAAAATGAGGGAAAACTCAAAACTGTAAAAGAACACTTCCTTTGTGCTCACTTTACAAATAAACAACAAATCCAAAAGCAAACAGAAAGGGCAAGAGGAGGCAACCTTAATCACTGATCTGTGAATTACATGACACTACTGATTATTTTTTTTGAAGTTCCACCTCAGCAAATTATTTTGAAACAATAAAAAAAAAATTAAAAAGTGTTTAGTCTATGGCAGTGATAAAGGATCACAGAAGCATTATTTATTTCTAAAAATTAAGAGGTTTTTTGCAATAAAGATAAAATCTGTGCCCCATTCTTTGCTTCCATATAACTTTTCTATTAATACCCTTCTTGTCTGGCTTCTTGCTTGCCCTTGCTAGTACTAAAATGTTAAGGTACATTTTAAAGAAAAACAAAACCAGGAAAACAGTATATTGCCACATCACAATAAAAGTTTAAAAAAGAAAGATTAATTTTAAAAATAAGTTTTCAGGGAAAATTTTCGACTGTGTTCTCTGACTTCTGGATAAAAATAGAAAACTGTAGAAAGATTTTGCATTATCATTGTTCAGGGCAGAGATCATCTGAGACAAGCAAAATCCTCCCACGATAAAATAAATATTAAAAATAAAAATGAAACCTAGAGTAAAATAAATTATTGATCCTAGATGTCAATAAAATAATTATAAATAAACTTAATTATAAATTTTGATACAGGAGACACTGAAGAAAAAGAAGTCAAGAAGAGAAGACTAAAAAAGCTGAGCCAGGGGAAATAAAAAGACATCAAAATTACCTAAGAATTGAAAAGGAAAAGTTAATTTCCCAAGACTAAAGAAATGGGAACATGTCCTCTAAAAGAGTAAGACCAAGCTGGAGTTTTGAAATATCTCATGCACAGAGATGCAGGGAAAAAAAAGACTAACAAATCACCGAAACCACTTGGTTCACAGCTTTAGAGCTTTTCTTTATATTTTGCACATGCAATATCACTAAAATTAAAAATATCTCCCCATAACAGGATTTGAACAGTATTCATGACTTTCACTGCTGTTAAGAGTATGAACAAGTTTTCTCACACAGCTCATGAAAATACTCTTTGGGCTGTATATTTACTATGAGAAAGATATTCCACTCAGGAACATTGATTTATGACACTAGTCTCACAGCTCTTATAGTCAGGTATAAAGTCCTGACAGAAACAGCCATACGAATTTTCCTTTGGAGATAGGTTATAATCTGTATATTTTTTGGTAATGCTTGGTCTGAAGTTACACAGATGCTATATAATACTGTGACATTTAATGGACTTACACCTCAGTGGCTGAATAAAAAAGAAACACTAGGATTTCCTTTGCTTACTACCTTTACATGTAAAGAAGTTTCAGATTATCGTGATAACAACTGACCATGTGTTATTCCTCCTGCTCTCGTACTGTCTCTAGAGGAGTGAGACATACATTGAATTTTGTAGGTGCACAGTGAGGGAAAGAACTTTGCTGTCAAATAGTGAAGGAGAGGAGTATGCCATCGTATAGTTCAGGGAGGTCCAAACTTGACATAGCAACAGTGGCTTGCATTCCTAGGAATCTTACATATGCATATACAAGAAGAAGTTTGTTTCTCTCTACTTAGTTCTTACCCTATGATTACGATCTTAAAACCTTGGCCCCATGAAGGCATCAGAGCAAAAAACAGAACAGGAGCAGTTACTCCTCAAATCCACAGAGAAAACTTGACACAAGAAGATGGATTTTGTGTGGCAGCCAACATTTGGAACATTTTATTACAACCTGGATTCAACTGTAAGATGATTCCTTTTACGCTGTTTTTGCTCTTTAACCTGAACAAACTTGGAAAAACATAAATGA
>VZTN01021055.1:7609-17673 GCA_013400515.1 Erpornis zantholeuca
CCCCGGCCCCGCCGCCGCCCCGGCCCGGCCCCCGCGGGGCAGCCTGGGTGTCATCCCGCTGCTCACGCAATTGTCCTCACTACTGTCACCTTCCCAAGCGCTCCCCGCGGTCGCGTTCTGTCGCTGTCCGTATCGCCCGCACTAGTCTGCACAGCCCAGCGGATCCTCGCACCGCCCGGCACAAAGGCTCTGCAGAGGGATCTGAACGGGCTGGATCGATGGGCGCCAACTATATGAGGTTCAACAAGACCAAAGGCCAAATGCACTTGGGTTACAACAACCCCATGCAGCTCTACAGGCTGGTGGCAGACTGGCTGGAAAACTTCGCAGCGTAAAAGGGCCAGGGGGTGCTGGTAACAGCATCTGAAAATGAGCCAGCATGTGTCAAGTTGGCCAAGAAGGCCAATGCCATCCTGGCTAACAGGACCAGGGCAGTGATCCTGCCCCTGTACTCAGCACTCATGAGGCCACACCTCGAGTACTGTGCCCAGTTCTGGGCCCTTTAATCCAGGAAGGACATTGTTGGAGTGGATCCACATAAGAGAAATGAAACTAGCAAAGGGTCTGAAGCTCCTATGAGGAGCAGCTGAGAGAGCTGGGGGTGTTTAGCCTGGAGAAAAGGAAGCTCAGGGGTGACCTTACTGCTCTCTAAAACCACCTCAAAGGACGGTATAGCCAGGTGAGGGTCGTCCTTTTCTCCCAGGCAACCAGCAACAGAACAAGAGGACACAGTCTTAAGCTGTGACAGGGGAGGGTTAGGTTGAACATTAGGAGGAATTTCTTCACAGAAAGGGTGGTGAGACGTTGGAATGGACTGCCAGGGAAGTGGTGGCGTCACCGTCCCTTGGTGTATCTAAGGAGAGGCTGGATGTAGCACTTGGTGCCATGATCTGTTGACATGTGGTTTTGGGTCAGAGGTTGTACTTGATGATCTGAGAATTCTTTTCCTACATAACTGATTCTGTGATTCTATGATTCTGTGAAGCTGAATGTGAGCTGGTGGAGCACTGGTGTTGGGGTGTGAGTCTGTGGGCCCAGGCAGTTGCTGATGAGCAACACAAGCAAGCAAACTGTGAGGCTCCTGTGGCAACTCCTGGAAGCCAGTCTAGGATGGAGACACAGCTTTCTGCACGCGGTCCCCACAGGGCAGCAGCAGCTGCCAGGTGGAGGGGAGCAGACCTGGGGCACTGTCTGGGCACCAGTGGGTTTTGCTCCATGCTCACCACTCTGACTAATGCTGATCCATGATATATCCTTGTTCCCAAGGTTTTTTCCCACCTCCTCCTTAGCACTGCCAGTACCAAGGGTCACATCATGGACCTCTTCTCTATGTCACTGATACAAGACAATGAAATGCCAAAGGACTTAGCTGCAGTCTCCTGTGGGCTAATAGACAATAGGAAAGGGTGGTTGTAGCTTTCTGTATGGGTACTCGAAGTTAGATGCTGTGAAAACTTCCTCTTCGTGCTGCCAGAGTAAACACTCATGGCAAGGCCTCAGGCCCTACCAAGACAGGCCTGGTTTCCATCAGTAATTTTGCTAATTTTACTGTATGTTGAAATTGATATTTTACCCCTAATGGTCAAATTTCTGTCTGAAGTTATACCTATTCTTTCTAAAAGTATTGAAATTGTGCTAGCTGGAGGACATTAGTTCACACTCACATGCTTCCACTTTTAATGGATCTTTACAACCAAAGTAAATAAGGCCAAACCTTTCTTTTAAACATGACTGGTGAACCACAAAGTTGCAGTAGCTGAGGTGCCAGAAACCACTGCTTACACATGTATGTACTTTGTAGGATTTCAAAATGAGAGTATCTCTCTCAGAGGGCATGTTGCGTGAAGAAGTGCCAGGCACAGCCTTTGTCTCTGCTCTAGTACAATATACTGTGTAAGATATGTCACTGTAATTTTTTTTTTGCACACCAAAAGATCCAAAGTAAATGGTGTGCTCTTCTATACCCTAAATCACAATACCGATAGACTGAAGTGACTCCTGTGCTCACAGAGAGGTTTGCACATACGGTGTTACAATACCATATTTTAGATATAATTTCTGAAAAGCTGTTGTACATCACACAGCCTAGGGTGGTATTTTTTCCTTTTAAAAAAGCTCATAACTGAATGCTAATGCTCTCTTAGCACAATACATTGTCTGCAAGACAGATTTCTTCACCATAAAATTTTCTATTGATTTAAAAATAACTATACTCTNGTCATCCCGCTGCTCACGCAATTGTCCTCACTACTGTCACCTTCCCAAGCGCTCCCCGCGGTCGCGTTCTGTCGCTGTCCGTATCGCCCGCACTAGTCTGCACAGCCCAGCGGATCCTCGCACCGCCCGGCACAAAGGCTCTGCAGAGGGATCTGAACGGGCTGGATCGATGGGCGCCAACTATATGAGGTTCAACAAGACCAAAGGCCAAATGCACTTGGGTTACAACAACCCCATGCAGCTCTACAGGCTGGTGGCAGACTGGCTGGAAAACTTCGCAGCGTAAAAGGGCCAGGGGGGGCTGGTAACAGCATCTGAAAATGAGCCAGCATGTGTCAAGTTGGCCAAGAAGGCCAATGCCATCCTGGCTAACAGGACCAGGGCAGTGATCCTGCCCCTGTACTCAGCACTCATGAGGCCACACCTCGAGTACTGTGCCCAGTTCTGGGCCCTTTAATCCAGGAAGGACATTGTTGGAGTGGATCCACATAAGAGAAATGAAACTAGCAAAGGGTCTGAAGCTCCTATGAGGAGCAGCTGAGAGAGCTGGGGGTGTTTAGCCTGGAGAAAAGGAAGCTCAGGGGTGACCTTACTGCTCTCTAAAACCACCTCAAAGGACGGTATAGCCAGGTGAGGGTCGTCCTTTTCTCCCAGGCAACCAGCAACAGAACAAGAGGACACAGTCTTAAGCTGTGACAGGGGAGGGTTAGGTTGAACATTAGGAGGAATTTCTTCACAGAAAGGGTGGTGAGACGTTGGAATGGACTGCCAGGGAAGTGGTGGCGTCACCGTCCCTTGGTGTATCTAAGGAGAGGCTGGATGTAGCACTTGGTGCCATGATCTGTTGACATGTGGTTTTGGGTCAGAGGTTGTACTTGATGATCTGAGAATTCTTTTCCTACATAACTGATTCTGTGATTCTATGATTCTGTGAAGCTGAATGTGAGCTGGTGGAGCACTGGTGTTGGGGTGTGAGTCTGTGGGCCCAGGCAGTTGCTGATGAGCAACACAAGCAAGCAAACTGTGAGGCTCCTGTGGCAACTCCTGGAAGCCAGTCTAGGATGGAGACACAGCTTTCTGCACGCGGTCCCCACAGGGCAGCAGCAGCTGCCAGGTGGAGGGGAGCAGACCTGGGGCACTGTCTGGGCACCAGTGGGTTTTGCTCCATGCTCACCACTCTGACTAATGCTGATCCATGATATATCCTTGTTCCCAAGGTTTTTTCCCACCTCCTCCTTAGCACTGCCAGTACCAAGGGTCACATCATGGACCTCTTCTCTATGTCACTGATACAAGACAATGAAATGCCAAAGGACTTAGCTGCAGTCTCCTGTGGGCTAATAGACAATAGGAAAGGGTGGTTGTAGCTTTCTGTATGGGTACTCGAAGTTAGATGCTGTGAAAACTTCCTCTTCGTGCTGCCAGAGTAAACACTCATGGCAAGGCCTCAGGCCCTACCAAGACAGGCCTGGTTTCCATCAGTAATTTTGCTAATTTTACTGTATGTTGAAATTGATATTTTACCCCTAATGGTCAAATTTCTGTCTGAAGTTATACCTATTCTTTCTAAAAGTATTGAAATTGTGCTAGCTGGAGGACATTAGTTCACACTCACATGCTTCCACTTTTAATGGATCTTTACAACCAAAGTAAATAAGGCCAAACCTTTCTTTTAAACATGACTGGTGAACCACAAAGTTGCAGTAGCTGAGGTGCCAGAAACCACTGCTTACACATGTATGTACTTTGTAGGATTTCAAAATGAGAGTATCTCTCTCAGAGGGCATGTTGCGTGAAGAAGTGCCAGGCACAGCCTTTGTCTCTGCTCTAGTACAATATACTGTGTAAGATATGTCACTGTAATTTTTTTTTTGCACACCAAAAGATCCAAAGTAAATGGTGTGCTCTTCTATACCCTAAATCACAATACCGATAGACTGAAGTGACTCCTGTGCTCACAGAGAGGTTTGCACATACGGTGTTACAATACCATATTTTAGATATAATTTCTGAAAAGCTGTTGTACATCACACAGCCTAGGGTGGTATTTTTTCCTTTTAAAAAAGCTCATAACTGAATGCTAATGCTCTCTTAGCACAATACATTGTCTGCAAGACAGATTTCTTCACCATAAAATTTTCTATTGATTTAAAAATAACTATACTCTGAGACTCTTGAGTATTATCAATGTGAAAAATGAAGGTAAAAGGCACATAACTTGCAATGGGAAACTGTTCAGTCAGTAGTTGTCATGTTCTGTTCACCTTGTGAGCTCACATGCATATGACTGGAGGAAATCCTTTTTTCTCTATCACCATGCTTTTTCTTCTGTTTCTGCACTTTTCTTTCTTTATCTAATCTCATATTCTGCTATCCACATTTATAAGAGCTGATGAATTAAGTAGGGCTAAAAAGGTGTAGGATGATGTTCTTGAAACAAACATGGTTCCCTCACATATAATCTCGAATTACAATCACAGCGGGAACTTGTACTTTTATGTAACCGCCTTTTTTCAGAAATCTCTCTCAAAGCAGAGCAGTCTGTCTTGACTCTCTCAGGAAGCTGCTGCTCCAGTTCTTGTTTCCAATCTTGACTATACCATTGCAGTAGCAGTTTCCAGACTTGATTAGAGTGTGTTTATTTACAGTAGAGGGTGTAACATAAAATGATATTAAAATGGATGGTGACTGAGCATTAAAATTATACCAACATTAACCTCCTGAAACAGGGGCAAAGCACTGTGTGCTGGTCTAAAAACTCTGCTATTCTAATTGCACCAAGTATGAAGAAACTGATTTCTCAGCAGTGTGAATACTGCCATTGGGCTGATGACACCCTTTGTGTCCTACACGTGTTGTGCAGCCACAGAATCTTCTGGCCTCATTTTATTGAAGTCTAAAATAAACGTAATAAATCTTTTCCCCTTCTTAAAAGTAATGCCACAAAGCTGACATAACATTGCTTGTTTCATTTCTTGTTTATGGTATTGATGGGAAGCTGAGAATGTATTTGCATAATTACAAAACATCAAACACAAGTATAAGGCATCAAGACTACTACTTAATCCATTTTTTTTCTAGGTCTTAACACAGAGAATGACATCTAATAAATTTCCTGTTATTCTGATTTTAACATTTGTGAATCCATGTTGTTCCAGCAAAGCTTGATATTCAGAGCCACTTCTCTCCTTTCCCTCTGTTTGCACAAGCATGTTCAAAGACTGCAGCAGAGCTGTGCTCCTGTTCTTCTTCTCATCATCCAACACCATTTCAGCCAGCAAAATCGCGCAGCCTGATTTAAAAACAAATGCATGCAACAGTTTTAATCCATTATCAGGCAAGAAATTTTCTGCTACCTTATATAAGGGTATAAGCTACAAGGCCTGGGTGATTTCCTTTATAATTTATGGATTTGCTCTGCTATTATATGAATAATCCACTATTAAATGAATAATCCATTCCTCTGACAAACCCCAGGAAATTCCCTTTCACTATATGGAGTGATCAAACACTCACAAGTTAAAGCACATCTCTGTTTTCAGGGGAAAAGGGGATGACTTCTGTAGCCTTGGCAGGAGGACTATAAAAAAGTATATCTCTTTGAGATATACTGCTGCTTCACGTTCATATTGAAATGATGCCAAGCAGAGAGAAGAGTGGATAGCAAGCATTACAGAAGCAGAGAAATCAATGTTTCTGTTCAATACATTCTGTATGTTATTTCTGTAGGACCCAAGTTCTTTGTGGTGGGAGTGACCTAAGGACGAGAGCAGAACTTAAATGATCTGATTTACAGAGTCTTTTTCTCCATATTCACACCTGTGAAGGGAAAGGGAAGCCAAGAGAGCGCTACTGACAAAACCAGCATTGCTATTCATACTTGTCTTTTGGCCTTGCACCAACTCAGATCAAAGTAGCAGCAGTTCATAGTGATTTTATTATTAATCGGTGCATAACGTTCGTATCTTTCTGACCTTTAAGACAATCTCCTCAGAGCCATTCCAACTTGTACACCTCAAACATTTAATAATCATCACAACATTTTAAAGTTTAACCACCCTCATTCTTCATGTCAGAAAAATTTTCCTCAGTTATGCATATTGCTTGTTTGCTTGTGAAACCTCTTCAGTGTTAGACTATTAAATCCACTCCTTCTACCAGTCAGCAAAAGATATTCAGAGCAACTGAAAAACTCATTTTGTATATTAATAAGATGATCTTATAATTCTGCAGGTGATGGGGCTGCATCACGTGATTGCAGAACAGCTGAGACTGAAACAGACCACAGGAGGTCTCTAGTCCAGCCTCCCACTGAGCAGGGCAGCTCTACAATCAGCTCAGATTCTTCAGGGCTTTGCACATGGATGTCTCCAAGGACAGAGATTCCACAACCTCCCTGGACCCCCTGTTCCAATGCTTAATTATGCCAAGAGTGCAAAGCTGTGGTGCAGAAGCACAGACACCATGCCCAAGGGACTAATGGTTAGCACTGTGCCTTAATGACAGAGTACATGAAGGTTGTGTGGTAGCCAAACACATTCTATTCAAATTTTACAGTCAGAGACACAGTACTTAGGGGCACAGTTTTAAAGTCTGTGACATTTACAGGTGTGCCAACTTTAGGATTTGATTGTTTCTGACTCAAACAGCTTAGAGCAGCTTAAAGAACAGCATTATGAACTTTATGAATAATTATGAGACACATCTGATTGCCAGAATGAGTCTCTCTCAACATACAAACCTGTTAAGCTAAGAGCAAGCTTCATCTAAATGTGGAGAAGAAACATTTTAAATTTATTCAGTTGTTGAATATTTGGCTTTATCTATTTTAAATGTCCATACAGAAGAGATCAGTCAAATTTCCATTCATAGAAACCTTCTGCTAAGAATTAAAAACCCCAGTGTGGTAAAGTCTGACATTTCCCTGATTCTGTGCACCTGAAATGCTCTGTAATAAGCATGTTTCTCCTGACGTTTTGAATTACTGTGGCACTTTTTCTTTACCCATTGGTCAAGGAGCAAAGTAACTCCTGATCAAGTAATATCCGGGCAGATGCAACTCTTAACCGTCCTCATTAACTCTCTCTAATTTGCTGAGGTTGGTGATTCAGTATTGGCACAGCCTCTTTCACACTGGTTTATTGGGACTATTGCTGTACAAGTGACAGGCAAGAAACTCACAACTGATAGAGAAGAAAGCTAGTTTGAAAGTGCAACTTTAATCTCCAGAGAGGCTTCCACTAAAAAGTACACTTTAAAAAGAAAAAGTAAATATCAATGAAGTATCAGGAAAGGAATAAATATTAGGAGATGTGACATTGGTAACAAATTACTTGAAGAGATAGGTTCTCCAATTAAAGACTGAAGCATGAAGAAACTTTTATTAATTTTCATACAAGGTTTTATACATAAATCCTAAAACTCATCTCAATTAGTGAGACAGAAAGCATATATGGGCAATTCAACCATATTCAGAAAACCCAGAAGTGATAGTAAGCAATATGAACAGCTCTCAGCTGCAGGCTGTGCAGGTTCATACTGTGGCTGGAGATCAGAGGCTGCTGAAGTTCCTCTGTAATGTTATTGATGTTATGGCTGTTATAGGAACATGCTTGAGGTTTGTTCTGTTTTCACTTTTGCTTGTAGAAAAAGTGCTTAAAAAAGACTATCCTTGATATGTTTTTGCATAAAGTCCCACACAGCAGTGAAAAACAGGACTAACATCCTCAGATTTGGCAGATGGTACAATATTCATTTTTAATTTTTCATTTCTGATAAAAATGAGCAGTAACCACTGAATACACTGTAGATGGAGAATTCTCTTTAACTTTAAGGTCCACAAAAACTAATGAATTAATGTAGCTCAGTATAAGCTTGCAGTTTTAACTTGACATGCTATACACAGCTATGTCAAGTCTAAGCTTAACACAGTCTGCAGAAGAACTGGACATTAAGCTATTTCACACACAGGAGTTTCAGCCTGCCCCAGACACTTTTAAAAATGCACAGAATGCACTCCAACTTGTATCCAAGGCCTGTAACAACTATGCTTCAGATAAAGGGCCAGAATGATTCTAAACTGCCCACAGGAGCTGGTTGATAATAGGTATATTGCACAAGTGGGTGAAAATTCAGCATCCCAGATTGCTTCTGGGCACACTACAGTGACAGACTCTTCTTGAAGCACAGAACAGCATCTAGTAAGTTTCCTGTGATCTTAATTTGTACATCTGTGAATCCGTATTTCTCCAGCAGCTGTCTATATTCTGAGCCGCTTCTCTGCTTGCCTTCAGTCATACTGAGGGATTGCAGCACAGCTACAGAAGGGTGAATCTTCTGTTCATCAAGCACAGTTTCTGCCACTAGCAAGGCACTTCCTGCATTTCCAAAACAACCAAAAGTGGTTCCGTGTAAGTATTTTTAGCTTCAACTTAGAAGTGTTTTGTTCAGAGACAGTTACAGTGGTCCCCTCAAACAGATTTTTTAATGGTCTTCAGTGGAAATCAGTGAAAGAAGATTACTTTCAGCAATCTCTTCCTGGAAGCAGCCATTTAATTGTTGCTTTTTTTTTAGAAAAAGGGAGAGTTCAGAGCACTGTCTCTAGAAGTTCTGATCACTTCCTACCTATGCTCTTAAACTCAGCCTTGCTTTCATTTGAACCAAACAACTCCTGTAAGCATCTGTCATACTCCAATCTTTGCATGAGTCACCCACAATCTTCTTTCATAATTTATAATCAGGATTATAGTTTATGGGCTAGGTCTTATTTTGCATGCTCTCCTCTGAAACAAACTTCAGAGCTACAATTGGATTAAGGAATCAGATGATCTTAGTGGCCAGGCTTTTCTGCTTTTTGTCTTCTTTGATCTTTAATACTACCTGAATATGAGTCAGCAGTATGCCCTGGAAGTCCAAAGGGACAACTGTGTCCTGGTGTGCATCAAGCACAGGATAGGAAATCACTACACAGGTGATTGTCTCACTCTACTCTGTGCGGGCACTGCCTTGCTTTGAATATTGTGTGTGGTTTCAGGGACCACAATATAGAAAAGACATTTGGCTCTTAGAGACCATCCAAAGGAGGGCCACAAGGAGGTGAAGGGTCTTGAGGGGAAACCTTAAAAGGAGCAGCTGAGGTCATTTGGTTTGTTCAGCCTGGAGGAGACTGAGGGGAGACCTTATTGAGGTCTTCAACATCCTTACAAGGGGTGATGGAGTGGCAAGTACTGATCTCTTCACTCTTGTGACCAGTGACAGGACTCAATGAAGCAGCATGAAGCTGAGTCAGGGGAGGTTTAGATTGGATATGAAGAAAAGGCTTTTCAACCTCAGGATAGCTGGGCACTGGAACAGGCTTCCCAGGGAAGTGATCACAGCACCAGCCTGTCTGAGTTCAAGGGGTGTTTGGACAATGTTCTCAGGCACATGGTGTCACCCTTGGGGTGTCCTGCATAGAGCCAGCAGTTGAACCTGAGGATCCTGATGTGTCCCTTTCAACTCAGCATATTATTTGATTCTGCAATTGTGTGCAGTTTTGCATACCTCACTGTATGTGACCAAGATGGTGAAGGGCTGTGAGGGCAACATTCATGAGGTGCAGCTCAGGTCTCCTGATCTGTTCAAACTGGAGAACAGAAGGCTGAGGTGTGACCTCATCACCATCTACAACTTCCTCAAACGGAGCAGTAGAGGGGCAGGTGTTAATCTCCTCTCTCTGGTGAACCAGTGACAGGAAATGGAATGAAGAAGCATCAGGGCAAGTTCAGACTGGACATTTGGAAATGGTTCTTCACCCACAGGGTGCTAGGCACTGGAACAGTCTCCCCAGGGAAGTGGTCACAGCACCA
>VZTN01021055.1:18536-32004 GCA_013400515.1 Erpornis zantholeuca
TAGAGACCATCCAAAGGAGGGCCACAAGGAGGTGAAGGGTCTTGAGGGGAAACCTTAAAAGGAGCAGCTGAGGTCATTTGGTTTGTTCAGCCTGGAGGAGACTGAGGGGAGACCTTATTGAGGTCTTCAACATCCTTACAAGGGGTGATGGAGTGGCAAGTACTGATCTCTTCACTCTTGTGACCAGTGACAGGACTCAATGAAGCAGCATGAAGCTGAGTCAGGGGAGGTTTAGATTGGATATGAAGAAAAGGCTTTTCAACCTCAGGATAGCTGGGCACTGGAACAGGCTTCCCAGGGAAGTGATCACAGCACCAGCCTGTCTGAGTTCAAGGGGTGTTTGGACAATGTTCTCAGGCACATGGTGTCACCCTTGGGGTGTCCTGCATAGAGCCAGCAGTTGAACCTGAGGATCCTGATGTGTCCCTTTCAACTCAGCATATTATTTGATTCTGCAATTGTGTGCAGTTTTGCATACCTCACTGTATGTGACCAAGATGGTGAAGGGCTGTGAGGGCAACATTCATGAGGTGCAGCTCAGGTCTCCTGATCTGTTCAAACTGGAGAACAGAAGGCTGAGGTGTGACCTCATCACCATCTACAACTTCCTCAAACGGAGCAGTAGAGGGGCAGGTGTTAATCTCCTCTCTCTGGTGAACCAGTGACAGGAAATGGAATGAAGAAGCATCAGGGCAAGTTCAGACTGGACATTTGGAAATGGTTCTTCACCCACAGGGTGCTAGGCACTGGAACAGTCTCCCCAGGGAAGTGGTCACAGCACCAGGCCTGCCAGAGTTCAAGAAGCATCTGGATGACATTCTTAGTCATATGAACTAGTTTTAGTTACTCCTTCAAGAAACAAGGAGTTTGACTTGATTATCCTTATGGGTCACTTCCAGCTTGAGATACTCTGATGATTCTATGATTCAAATGTGGTAGAAAGTCAAAGAGGCTATGTATTCTCATGGTATGTGTGCATAAAGTAGTACAGAATTTCAGTTTACTGTACTCTGGACACTACTGAAATAGCAAATCAACAGCAAAACCAACTGCTGCTTCTTGATTAATCCAAAGGAGCTTTAGTTAGGCTAATTTTATGTACAGAAATAAGCACATGCTTAGTTAATTGATGATACAGGGCTTAATAAGACTGGGCATGGCAGAGACTGGGGAGATGATACAGTTGTATGTGAAGCCTGCAACTATAGTAAAAGCTTAATATATGTAGTTTTATTTGCAGCTTTGTTTCCTTCCTTTTCTTAGTAAATAGTATCATAATGCAAGCCTAGACATTCAAGCAAAGGCTACTACGATTGAACAGAAAAACATCACAAGTTCATATTAAAAAGCATTACTCAGTACTCATTAAAGGTACATTAACATGCACCTTTAAGCTCACAAGAAGAAAAAAACATACCTGGTCTGCAAAGAGCTGATATCTTGCTTAATAGCACATGTATCTTTTCATCAGGCCAGTCATGAAGAACACGTGAAAGGATGTAAAGATCTGCCTCTGGAAGATTATCCTTGAAGAAGTCACCTGTTGGAAAACAGAGTTAGTACATTCCTACAGAAACCACAGAGCACATACTACAAAACCAAGGTGCTCAGCAGAGTAAAAAAGTAACAAGAATGAACAGGTACAGGTATGCCCTGATTTGCAGATAAGGAAAGTGTAGTTAAAGAGCAGATCACAGGCAAGAATTCTGTAAAAAAAATGGAGAGCAAGCCTAAAGCAGGGAAGGAGACAAAGTTCTTTGTAGTCACCACGTTGATCTTGTCTAGAAATGAAATGCCTCAGACAAGCACATGCATCCTCTGCTTCCAGAGGATTATTTAGCCGCATTATCCAACCATTTTTTATCTCCACAGACTTGAAAAATACAATGTCCCCATTCAGCATGGGTGAACCTACATTGCCTTGTACTAAGATATGTTGTGGGTTGGAACAGCAGCAAAAGAGCCTGTTTTGTACTCAAGGGTAACAGAAATCAGACAAAAGATCATGTGCTACATTTACCTGATACAAATTTCACTGGAGCAGTGTGTTGTCCTGACGGCTGAAAGTAAGCGGTGTTCGCAATGACTTCTGGAAGGTCAAATACTGTGACTTTGAGATTTGGGTATACTTGTACTAATTCATGAGCCAGAGCTCCAGTGCAACCTGTGAAAAGTTTAAAGAAGTCAAATCAAGTATTTTCTCCCAGAATTTGCAGACATTTTTAAGGGCAAAAATGTACATAACATTAGAGACATCTGATGAGAACCAGAGGTAGACAGTCAGCTCGAGAACTAACATGGGCAACAGGACTTTGTAGTTGCTAGAGCAAGGTTTTAAACCTTCTGGAGTGCAGGCATGACTCCTTACTGACACAGAATTACTGATGTGATCTTTGATATCAGTACCTCAGGGTTGTTTTGGGGAGTATCAAAATATAAATGAAAAGGCAAAGACTTCTATTTGTTGCAGAAGAGCACCTCTCTGTAAATGTTTAGCATTTACAAAACACTGATATATGAAATTTTACAAACACTCCCCAGCATAGTAAAGATTGTGAAGTTTTGGAGTCTCTGCACAAGTGGCAACAGTTGTACAGTGTTGGGTTAATCCCTCTGACATGCTGTCCACCTCCCCAGGCACTAAATAAAGTGTGCTTCCTTCAGTGGATCTTTCACTATATAACAACACTGCATCTGTGCAGCTCCACGCACAGGGCAAAAAAAGGAATGCTAAAAAGAAGAGTTTCTTCAGGTATATAATTGGTCTTCAACATTTCGGTGGACATTTGAGGTATTAATAACTACAACAAGACAAAAACAAACCCATTAGAAAAGAATCAAAACTTTTGTTCTAGCAGTGCAGCATTTCAAGTTTGACACCCCAGTAGTGGTGGTTCACTACTTTCATTACTTTTGAAAATCTTTGATATGCCTAAGGAGAGCAACAACACTGCTGGAAATGGCACTCCCAGCCCAATGCTATATCACCTAAGCCACAAACTCTCTTCTTTCCTGCCTTGAATTGTGTACCTGATTTAGACAAACATTCACTTATCTTAAACTGTTCATATACCATTTAGGTAACTCAGCTTTCAATTAGCTACACTGTTCTTTTATTCTGACATCATAATATCAGAAAAATAACAGATGATATTACTGCAGTTCCCATAAAAAATATACTTGTCTTTTAAGTAATAAAATGTGGAACTGAAATCAAGCTTTCCCTTTAATTTGCATACAAATTCAATTACCTACCTCCTAAATCACATGCAGATTTAAACTGTGAAAGATCAAATGCTGTAGCCACATCTCTTGCTGTCAGGTGAGCAATGCTGTGCATGGCAGCCATAAAACGTTGCTTTACCTCCTGGCTGTGATAATAGTCCTAAAAAAGGGGGAAAGCAGAGTAATTGAAGTTTAATTTCATTAGTTATCTAAAACTATATACAACCAAGGCAGTAGGTGAACATCAGAATTCCCAAAATGAAAAGGTCCATTAAAATTGCCACTATTTGCTCATCCCAATCCTTTGCTGTAGTGAACAGATTTTTGCATCCCCTCAGGAATTCTGATCACACAGACATCTTCAAAGGACAGACTTAGGAGACTAAAAGAAAAACTCGAATGTTCCTTCTTCATATCCTCACAAATTGCTTTCATTTCATTCAAACGTTTATTCTCCCATGATGGGAAAATAACTAGATAATTGGGCCATACCATAAATCAGAAACATTAAAGATCATACTGGTTTTTTCTTATTAGGGAAGAAGCAAGCATTTAGTACCAGAACCTCAGGCCTTTACATTTTCAAGGATACATCCACACAAATCCCTTTACATTTCACTTTTATTCAGATTTCACCAGTTATGGCTGGCTTTGCAACTACCATGAAGTGAAAGTATTTCCAGGCTGTGGCGTACATAGTACCATAGGCAGCCCATATATTCTGCTCAGACAATACCATCCTGTACATATGTGGAGCCCAGGTCCAAACTGGACACATGCATCACCCAAGCAGAGTTGATACCCCAGATGTTTAACAAAGGATGAGATCCAGTTCACATACATTAAACCACTTAATTTGTATATACATTTAGGCATCTACTGCAACAGCTATGCTAAAGCTAAGTATCTTAACTCCCTTTAAAGACCCTTTGAATGATTTCCAAGAGTTTCTGCCCTCCAGTTATTTAAGTACTAACATGAGGCTAGCAGAACTTCTAAGTCTCCAGAAGTCTTTACTTCACTTTACTTCACTGACTATATATAATGGATGTAGACACCTCCTTCAGGAGATTGATCTCGAAGTTAAATACAAATTAAGGACCTCAGGATGTAGTCTGAAGTACAATTTAAGCCAGCAGTGCTGTCAGAGATGAAGTCCTGACATATTCTCCTGCTCACACTACCAGCTCTCTGCTTACACAGGCACAAATATTTATGCCTCTCAACCTGCTTCACCAGATGGGTAACTGACAAGTCAGGCTAGTTATAACCCTAAGTGATTCACCAGTCTGATCACATCCACCTGGGCTAGCATTGAGAAAGGAATGCCACAAATCAAAACAAATGGCAGAAGGATTACAATTTTATCAGCAATAGATATCAGCTTGAAGCTTATACAAAACTACAGAACTTCATAAAGGAGATTAGATCCCTTCTCCACTGCATCAATGCAAACCAGCTTTGACTGCACAGCACAGCCTAAACTGGACACACATCAGTATCAACAAACTGGCATCCAATAAGGAAGGACTGCATGTGTGGTAAGGTACTATCTTGTATTATAAAAAGGACACAAATGTAAACTAAACAGGCCCAGAGGTTGTTCTGAGAGGGCGTCAGTGGTATGGGCAACACTTCATCTGGAGAGTTTCTGTCAGCCCTTGAATTTCCCAATATTTTCTGTGATTGTTCCACTATTTCTATTCCATTACATAGCATAAACTTGAAGGGAACAGAAGCCTGGGACTGGTGAGTTGCCTTGTGTTTCTACCCTTTCTGAGACTGACAAACTCTCTTCAGACAGGTCTGTCTCCATGTGCCCCTGGGTCAGTTCTGGGCTCCTCACAGCTGATTCTGATAATAGTAAGAGTTTATGTTACCTTAAATAGATCATCTGCTTTCTTTCCAAAGGCTCGATGATTCTGCCTGCTCCCTTCTTTGACAGCAGACTCCAAATTTGTGAAGAGAGGCCAAAGGTGATCATTAGAATGGATAATGTAGCCATGAAGTGAGTATTTACCATCTGAGGTCAGATAGGTATTTGCTGAGTCTGAATTACTGTAACCTTATGGAAACAAAACAATTGTAACTAGCTTTGTTTCAGTACTTTACAACTGTTATTTAAAATCTGAAGGCATATTTTCCTGCATAAATAGCTAGCAAATCCTGATCTTATGATCTATTTGCACAAATTTTGCAGAAAAAATAATTATTCTAAAAATCCTGTCATTCTTAAGAGAGTAAGTACTTAGTTTATAAAAAGAGTTTAGATGCTGGAAAATATAGATACATAACGATTTATTTGTTTTATTTTAAACCAGAGCATGTCAGTTAGATGCCTAATATTCAAGGGACAGTATTAAAAGTTCCTCGTTCTTGACTGTATTATTGTTTGGATTATGGCTTCTTCTTCCCTGAATTCAAGCTTTCTCCACTATGTTTTGCTTTTAGGGCTTTCTCATTTGTCTTGTCCTCTAACAGAATTAAAAAGATTCCTTTATTTCCTTTTCTTGGCACTTCACCATTTCAAGTCTTACTATGTAAAATATGCACATGAAAACTTAGAAATACATAGTGTGGACAGAAAAAGTTAATCCTAGTACTGACTCCCTCACTTATGTACACCCTCAAGGACTGTTCCAGTTAGGAGCACTGAAATTTAAGTTGCTGTCCATGAAGAGGGACACATTGCAGAACTCTCCTTATTAAAAGCCTGATCATCTGCTAAAGACTGACTGCACTGCTGCAGCAGGGAATGGAATTTGACAATTATTTTAGATAGAAACATAGAATCACTTCAATGGATAAGACTTCTATGGTTATCAAGCACAACCTTTAACCCAGCACTGTTAAGTCCACCACTTAACCACCTTTCCATGTACCACACCTACACACCTTTTAAATACCTCCAGGGATGGTGACTCAGCCACTTCCCTGGGCAGCCTATTCCAATACTTGACAATCCTTTCGGGTTAGAAATTTTTCCTAATACTCAATCTAAAACTCCCCTGGCGTAGCTTGAGGCTGTTCCCTCTTATCCTGCTGCTTGTTACTTGTAAAAAGAAACTCGCTACAACTCCCTTGCATGTAGTTGTAGAGAACAATAAGGTCTCCTCTGACCCTCCTTTTCTTCAGGTTTAATACTCCCAGCTCCCTCAGCCACTCCTCACCAGACTTGTGCTCCAGACCCTTCAGGAGCTCCATTACCCTTCTCTGGACATGCTGCAGCACCTCCGTATCTTTCTTGTCATGAGGGGCTCAAAGGATTCAAGGCGTGGCCTTACCAGTGCTGAGTACAGGGACACAGTCACTGCTGTGGTCCTCCTGGCCACACTATTGTTGATACAGGCCAGGATGCCATTGGCCTTCTTGGCCACCTGGGCACATGCTGGCTCATGTTCAATTGGTGTCAACCAACACTCCCAGATCCTTTTCCACTGGGCAGCTTTCCAGCCACTTTTCCCCCAGCCTGTAGTTCTGCAGGGGGTTCTTGTGACTCAAGTGCAGTGACACATCTGAGCTATTACAATGTTCACTGGGACTGTCTGCGCAGCATTTTCTTAGAAATTTGGTCAATATTATGTCCAGAGAGCAAAAACAATCTAAAGTTTCCATAAAGAAGACCTGAATGTGTTCATTATATAAAGCCTGCTGCCATATGAAACAATTCTAGCTACAAATAATGAAAGCAAAGGAATAACAATCCATTTCCCTCTCCCCTAAATCCAAGTTACCTACAATGTCAAGTCAGAACATGTGACCTTAAAAGCATTTCTTTCAGTCCTGTCTTTCAGTACCATATGGAGTTACAGGGAGGATAAATCAATCACCTTGTGGTGTTTTCTCCAGTAATCCAAGAGACGCACATGCATCAAGGAGTCTTTCAGTTCCACATACAGAGGTTCCAACATCATTTGCAATATCCACAGCCTTCATTGGACCTTTATCTTTCAGATGATCAAAAATCTTCAGCTTAGAGGCTACAAACAGAGCCTATGTGTAGGTAAGAAATTGTTATCATGCTGCATTTAGATGACTTCAATCAAAAAACAAAAGAGCTATACCATTTGCCTAGAATTATTCTACTCAACTACTGTTAAACTACTGCAACGCAGTTTAACGAACCTTCTAAAAATTGCTCCCTTCCTTCTCAGAGGGTTTCAGTGTCTTGGCCAAATAACAGAACTTTTAACAACAGTGTTTGGGAGAGAAGGGAACTCATGGTATTCTGGAATGCAGCCTACAAATTTTGTATGAAGACCCACTTCTTTATTCAGCTATTTAGCACTTCCCCATCTATATGGCTGTTTGACCTTATGGAACATTCTTGAGCATATGAACCAAGACCAAAAGATCAAATTAAATTTGATATACCCAACGCATAAGGATCTCAAAACTCTCCACTAAGATAGTGTAACAGCTTCAGTTGCTAAAGTACAGGTCTTTGTTTTATTGAAATTAATGAAAAACCCCAAAAAGATTAAGAACAAAAATAATAAAATTTCACAGGACAACTGTACTACTGGCACATGGTAACAGGATGTGTACACATGGAATGGGGACAAGAGAACAGCTAGTGCCTCAAAGAAAAGCTCATGGGCAATGGCAGTCTTAAGCCGAAAACCTTAGCTGAACTTTTAAAAAGATATGCTAATTAAATCATGGAGTAAAGTTAATGAGATGTGGTAATATATACCTGTCCATTCAAAATTAATTTGCAATTCTACAGTTTCTGTATTCTGAAGTAGGTAAAACACCTAAAACCAAGGAACTTACTGAGAGCACAACAATAGAGGCAAATGCAGCAATCACAGAATCCATTTCTTTCCAACTGCAAGCAACTATAATGAAATTTAAAACTAAAGGTAATCAAGGAAAGAAGGGCCTTGGCATTCTGCTTAATAAAAATCAAAGGGAAAAAAAGAGATTAACTTTGAGAGGTAGGTTTGCTACTGTGTGTCTATATATTCTATCATCTTTACCTCTTTTTACAGTTTCCTTTGTTATTCTAATAACAACATTATTATTCTAATAAGAACATATAGCTGGGATTTATTATAATTCAGGCATTCACCATACTGAGCCAATTACATGTAGCGTACAACCAGATGGCTTCCAAGACCTGCTCAGTCTTAGGACTGATACCAACTGGAAACTATTGCAACAGGAAAACGAAAGTGAGAAGATAGGGCAGAAAACTTGGCCATTCAACAATTCTCAGTTGAAAAAAAAAAGAAGAAAAAAGTCAAAGATCTGAGTACAGATCAGACTATGTAAATTCAGAACATAGAAAACTTGCAAGTTTTTAAACTTGGAAGTAATTAATCCCCTCCTGTTCTGTGACAGAACTGTTCAGAGTAAAACAGGCAGCAACATCTTCACCTGCAGGAGATTCTACTATGTTATAGTAGAATAAAAAAGTTCTTGAAGCAACACTCAAGAATCAGAATAAAAAAACCTGTGAGTTTTTGTGGAAATAAATGCTTTTGTGTGCTCAAACCTATTCTGCAAATGAAAAAATAGAGTTTTGTCATATCACAATTCGTCGCTACTGGTAATTTTACAAATTCCCACGATGAGGGAAAAAAAAATCCCACTAGTTCAGCATCCCATTCAGTACTTTATAATATGACTTTACACTGGAGTAGCGGGAAAGCAAAGCTCTTCTTTTATTTCCAGCCTCCACTGTCTTTCACTGCACAAAACGGAATTCAGCATCACATCACTGTCAACAGTGTATAACCACAGTGTACACACTTAGCATGTGTACAACCACATGCTAATGATTTGCCATATTTATTTCTATTTGAATTTTATTTTTATTTGAATTGAAGAAATGCTAAGCATCATCTCACCCATTTGAATACATTGCTCCCTATGGATACACAAGCAATTCACAAATGCAGCAACCTCAAAGTCACTTTATTCCAAAACTCTTCGCACAGCTTTGCATGCCTGCAAGCAGCATGCCCACAGATCTACACCACATGATCACACTACAGTCCTCCTTCAGAGCTGAGCACAACTCTCCACTGTTTCAGCAAAGCTATTGTTCACTGTCTGGTGTGCCTCCCTCCATTCACCCCAAAGCTGTCCTATCTTTAGTTCCAAGTTTGCATTTCACTGCCACTTTAGCACTTTTTTCACTTCTTCCTAAAACACAAATAACTTGATGGAGACCAGTGATCTATTAGAATGATCACTGTTCATTTCTTCTTCACTATTCTCTTTGCTACACTGGAACTATGAATAGAAAATCTGCAAGTACTTAAAATGTGCAGCTATGCATTTCTCATCATGCTTGGCTGATACATAGAGCATGTGACCTTGTTTGTGAGCTGTTATGAGTATGCGTCCATCAGATAGAGCATGGATATTATCGGTTAAACACACGTGGAACAGGAAACAGCTTTTTAAAAAATAATATTCGGAAGAGGCAATAAAAAATTAAGATCTTCCACAGAATTCTAATGCAAAGCATTAAAAATTAGAAAGGAAATATAATGTATACAATTTTTGTCACAGTTTTAAGTCAGGTGAGTTAACCACACTAAATGCTTTCTCGGCAGAGTAAATTCCAGCTTGGTTGTGCTCTTCAGATTAGTTAAAAAAAAATACCCAACCACTTTTCCCTCTCAAATCAAGAGATAAAACTATTGAATAGGTAACTGACATTTCATAGAACACATAAAAACAAATACAAAAAACCAAACCAAACAATGTTTGCACTGCACCAGAAGCTTCAGCTGTCTTAGATTTTCCAGAACTTCAGTGGTCCTTTCTTACTAATTATTAATTCTTTCCCCAGCTCAAGTATTTCAAGTAACTGGTATGTCCAATGAAACAAATGTATCAGGCAACAATGTAATGAGTAATTTTATTTTGTTCCCTTACCTTTGAAGCTCTAAAACCATCCATCAGCTCTAGAATTTTGGATGGAGGTTTTGCTGCCTTCTGCGACACTCCATTCTGATTTTCCAAAGGTACCGTAAAACCAGTTCTGACAGCAGAACTGTTTTCAGAAGTGTAAACAGCTCCAGAGGAACACATCCCACTGCTGTCCAACTTAATAGCACCTTTGTGCTTTGTGAAATTTGAAGATTCACTTTCTCCATCACTTAGGTTCTCAAAAGTGTCCACAGAAGGGATAGAGTCGTACTTTTTATGTTGTACATTATGTTTAGAGGGTGGATAGTACAATTCTGCTAGCTTTTTGCAGAAGTGATTCAGAGGAAATCCCACCACATTCAAGAAGTCTCCATGGACATACTCAACTAACATTCCACCAAGAGCTTGGATACCATATCCACCAGCCTTGTCCCTGGGGAAGAGAAAGCAAAAACAACATTGATCTATTAAAGGTTAAGAGTAGAGGTATCACAGAACACTAATAATCTACCACTACTGCAGAGGATAGAATAAAGACTAGTGTACCTAAACTAGAGGCAGATTAAATCTACTAGCTAGGCTCAACACTTCAATTTGTTAATCACAGGATAAATACAAGCATCAGTATTTCCATTAAGGGTGAGTAACCAAAGGTCTTGATGCTTCCATCAGTGCAAGTGTCACAGTCACCTAGGCAGCAGGTGATTGCAGTCAGAGTCTGTTGTCATAGGGTACCCAGCATTTGCTAAGTTGTGGCTACCAAAAAGGTAACAGTAAGTGTCACCAACACCAACACTGCCAGTGGGTCACCAGATGCATACTGACCCTCACTCAATTCCACAAAAGGCTGAAAAGCCTTTAGGAGTGTTAAGTTCCAAAGGAGCTCAGCAAAGACAACCCCTTAGAATGTGTATTGCAGATCTCAGCCACAGAATACCTGAAGTGAGGATTGGGAAGACAGGACTTTCTTGGGAAAGAGCAACCTATTCAAACAAGATCCACTACTCCATTTAGCCCTATCCATCTCTTGTGCAACCATTCAAGATAGAAGTAGACTTGTGGTTCACAACACTGTGCCCACAGATGTCATGGTAACACTCATAATTTGGCACAGTAATGTACATGCGCAGAAATTAACCTTGGAAATCTAATTTGTCTTTAGGCGTAATTATGCAAATTCCACAGAGTGGAATGGAAATACATACAAGTCAGATAACCTGCAGTAGATCCAACAATTTTACTGTTCTCATACAAGGGAAAGGCAGTTAAAAGTATGTTTCCTAAATAACAGCAGAATCTGAAAGCCTATGTCAGCAAGCTTAGAAACCAAAGGTCAGTCAGCCTTGGATCTATTAACTTAAGGTAGCATGGAATTATGCAAACTGCTTGAGAAAGAAGGTTACTACAAAAAAAATTACTGCTAATTTTTTAATCTTAGATTTGATCAGAAACAGCTCTTTAGCTCTTTGTCATTGTCTAAATTATTTCTTCTTTTATAACATTCTTACTACTTTCATCAACTCAATTAGGAGTATTATAATGATTAAAATGTCTTCTCATTTTTAAATGAGGTTGCAGTCATTTTCGTATATGCTTACAGAGAGGCAAAAAACATTATGACCATCAAAACCAGCTGTATCATACTCCCAGCAAGAACATTAACCCAACTGGCCACATATTTATTTTTCTACAACACTTTAGATTCTGGGATTGCATCCTGACGAGAACATTTACATACTACATTTTACTAATTCACGGTAAAGTCTGAAACTGTAGAGCTCCAGGCTCTGTCATCACCTCCTTCCCAGACTGCTGTAGGGTCCTTTGGTTTCACTGCCATCACGGGAGAGATACTAAAACCACATAGGATTTTCAGGCTAGAAGTTGTAAGCAGAGACAGCAAAAGTTGTTCATAAGGGAAAGATTACAAAATAAAAAGCTGGGTCAAAGAGGCTGGCAGAAATGAAGTCTACTCATTATACAAGCCCAAAACAGCTAAGGTTACTGTGGTACAGCCCTCCTTCTACAGACAGAACAGAAGAAAAGAGACTGCCTGAAAGCAGAAAATCCTTGGTTAGAAAGAAGAACAAGGGAAAAAAGAAAAAAAAAAGCAAAACATCTTTATGCAGCCAAAATTTAAGGGTTTTTATTGCCTCATCACAGACTATCTTGAGACAGCAATTTCCCCCTCCTTCCTTACCCATATTTTACATCAGCTATGTATTTCTAGTATTAGTCTCTGTCACTAGTGATTGACTTAAATACTATATGCCAATTTTCTTCTTGCTAAAAAAAGAACTCAATCTAACCGTCAACAGCACTAGGCATTTTTCTTTTATTTTTTCATGTGATCATTAAGTCTTAGATTAGTTCATAAAATTATTTTGCCGTTTAAATTAAATTAAAAAAAAAAAGAAATGGTCACTTGACTGCAATATAGTGTTTAGAAAAACTTGTATGCATATAACTGTGTAACCTTTATGGGAGGCCATGGAGGAGTGAACAAAAATAACCAACCAAAAAAAATCTACTGTGAGATACTTCTTACTGTTTTGCAAAATTTATAGGATACTGTTTAGTGGTTCCTTTGCAAAGTCAGAACAAATACTTCCTATCCTCAGATATCCTATTATATAAACAAAGATCAATTGGCTTCTGCCTCAGAGCGTAATGAAATACATTCTCTGAACCTTTGGTTCCTGAGAAACTCTTGATGTCCCACACCCTGTTTAGCAGAATGAACAGAATGACCCAGCACTGCTTATGAGCCATTTTGCTGCAGCAAAGCACAGATAAAACCTATTTGCTTCGAGAGGAAATATTCAGAATATTCCAAAATAATTTTTAACCTCACATTGTTCCTAAAAATCCATGGTCATTTCTCCTTCAAACTGTAACTTTATGACCCACTAATCTAAACATCATGCTAATTATAATCACCTTCCAAAAACCTACCTAGGAATTTGTTACAAACTGTAGTCTTGCCAAAACATTCTCTCCATGTAATCCAATTTAACATCAGTCAGTTCAATAAGCTGTCAACCTTACATGTTCACAAAGTATGCCTCATTTACACAAGCACTGAAGTATATCCAAAGCCTATATTGGTTTCCCTTTCCCCAATAAAACGTGACTTTATTGTTTTATAGCACAAATGAGTTTAAAAACCACCACCATTTGTATTCTTACATGGCCAGAATTGAAGCTACAGAGACAAAAGTTCATGTCAGATCACCTGATACACAGTCCATAGTGCTAACTATGCCTTCACGAGGCTTCAGCTAACACAAAGGAAAGACAAAGTCCTTTCCCTTTCCCTTGTTGTCTCCAAATAAGTACTTTTTTTTTTTTTTAA
>VZTN01021058.1:0-40669 GCA_013400515.1 Erpornis zantholeuca
ACTCTGAATAGAACAGGGTCAGAATAATTAATACATCAAAACTAGATGAACTTTTTCTAATTATTTTTATTTAATCTCTATTATAATTATTGTTATACTCTGCTGAGCATGATTGCCTCATGTTCATAGATTTGAATGCTGTCTTATAGTTGCATCCTGGGACTTTGTGGAATATTAACAAACCGTGGCCTGGAGAAATTAGAATGGTGTCGTTTCATGATGGAATTCTAAATTGGAATTTTTCTATTTTTCTATGTAGTTGCACAAATTTTGCTTCACTATCATTTAAAAAATGAATTTAAAAACAAAGTCTTTTAGTTTATTTATTTTTACATTAAAGGGGAACTTCTCCCAAAGTTAAAAGCAAGCTCTTAAAATGCACCTCCCTCCCCCTCCCTTCTGACTCCTGCAACTTTTTTTCAGATCTCATCATTTTTCCTTTTAATTAGATTTTTTTTTCTGATTGCATAGTTTCTCCGCAAGCTTTTGAAACATCAAAGTTAAGGCCAGACTCCACCGACTGAATTCAAACAATCTCTCAGAGGCATGGAGAATAAGGAGCACTTCTGTAGTGAATGTTGATGTAATTGAAGGCATGTGAGAGATTTTAGTCTGCATCTTTTTTTTTTCTTCCTTTCTTTGAGAAGTGCAAGCATTAAATATAATCACTACAAAGTCCATCAAGGGGAGAGATTCAACAAGGTCTGCTGGACAGGGTCTGGGGATTGTTTTGATGACTTAAATATATATCTATTCTCTATTATACAACATTTGCTATGTCTAAGCAACAAAACATGTGGCTCTGGAACATGAGTCTCAATTGTAGTCTTTCCCTTTGCTTTAGGTGGTATTAGTTTATTTACTTGATGCAAAAGGCTACATCTTCAATTTTGGTTAACTCTGGTATCCCACCAGGGTTTTTTCTTCAATACTTAATTTACGTGTCCCATGTATGCCCAGAAACTCTAAAGTCATTGCACACTTACACTGATATAATCATAAATAGAAATAAGAGGTATATTCACTTTTGGACTTAGGAATTCTCACTAGAATTGGCTGTGAAGAGGTTTTTTGAAATGATTCGGGTTACCAAAAAGACCTATTGGTCTTTTCTTTCTAATACCTTCTGTATACTATTATCTTTTATCATCATGGACAGAAGGTGTTAAGCAGAAGGAATGGTCTGTAAAATGAATTCATTTTTTTTCACTTCAGAAATTAATTCCATAAACACTGTGTTTAACCCAACCCTGCTATATTGGATCTGCACACCAACTCTTAACTAAATCTCCTACTTCTATCCCACACATGACCTCCAAGGGAGAAAAGACAATATATTTCCTCAGCTTTCTCTAGCTCAAGGTTTGTTTTTTTTATAGCAAAGTAACCTACTTTTCATCCCTCACCCACTCCTTGTCTCTAAACATGAGTCCCAGGCCTTGTCAGATTACTTTACAATGAGCAGAGATACCTAAAAAGATAAGTGACCATCTTCCCTTTAAGGGATGCCCAAGATGACAACACTTTCTGCACCAAGAAGATCTGACTAATCTCTGTAGGATTTCATAACAGATAGTCAGCACTCTGGGAAAGGAACCTGGCCTCATTTCCAGAGCAACCCTCATTCATTTAATGTCCTCACTGGTAGATCTCCAGCACACACAACCCAGCTCCCACGAGAAAGAAAGTGGACAGCTGGAACTGAGGGATACTGAGCAGACAACGAGACCAGGCTGGGTTTCATGCTAATTACACAGAAGTCCAAACTCTGTATCATAAAACCCTAGAGTGGTTTGGCTTGGAAGGGATTTTCAAGACCATTCCAACAGCCCTGCCTTGAACAGGGACACCATCCACTAGACCAGGTGGCTGAGGACCCCATCCAACCTGGTCTTGGACTCCACCTCGAGGGGTCAGCATATCCTTCTCTAGCAGAGAGAACTGGAAGAACACAATGTAGTTTTGTCACTGGAGCCTTGCAGGTTCATTAGACAGATGCTGCTATCCAAGTGTACATAGTATGTTCTGTCATGGGAATCCCCCTGGAATAGACTGGGCTAAATCTTCCTCCTAAATCACCTTAGGGCAGTCATTGTAATCGAGTTTTAATGTTTTCTTATAAATGGAAGAAAGTCTTTCCCCATCTTATTGTGTTAGAATCACAACAGTGAGGGCCCAGATTTCACCTAAATAGGGCACAACCTGCTAGGAATGATGGCAGAGTCCTGTGAGTGCTGATGGAGCCTTGTGAGGACAACACTGAATGGATATCATTCAAAATTATTAGGTAGATGAGTACCTAACCTACATTATTTTGTTCATCTCTGCACTTCCAAACTTTCAATAGACTCAATCCTGAAAATGGTCATCTACATGGCTAATCTGCTGGAGTTAAATTATTTTTCACAAATATATCTTCCTCTGATGCTGGAAGGAAGGAGGCTGAGTAAAATCTGCCTGCAAAGTCCATCAGATGATCCTTCCTCCAACTGGAAAGAGTTCTTCAGTCCCTCTTTCATATTGTGGCAAACAACCTTTTCCTCAAATAAAGCTGCATTTTCATCATTTTTGGGTGAACTAAAAAAAGGTACATTTAAACTTGCACAATTCTGCCCAGCAATGCACTTCCTTGAAGCCTGCTATCATGGTTAACTTGTGCCCTGGGTCAGCTAATTTATGGTTGATATCAGTGAAAGGTCAATCATCCTGGGTGTGGGAGGAGGGAAAAGTGAGCGTGTGGAGGAGTTTCCAACCGGAAGGTTGCATTCAACTGCTGATGGAACTTAAGGAAAACATTTAAAAATCTAGATTAAGAGGAAACCAGTTTAAAAAAAAAGGAACAAAGCAAAAAAACTTCCCAAAACTTAGAAATAATAGGGGACACTGATGTAGTCAAGTACAACTTTTGTCTATTTCTCATATATCTTTTCCATTCGTTCTTCTCACCATCAAGTTTTTCCTCATGTCTTCTCACATCTCTTTTTTGTTCCTCTTGGGTTCTCATGCCCACCTAGATTCCACACTGTTCTATTTTTTGTATGATGCATCTCCTGATTTTATAGAGCAGATGAATTAACACTACATTGTTAAAAGTCCCTAAAACTTCTCAGATACTAAAGGTACTCACCTGAATGAGAAACTGACTGCTGTCCCTACAGTAAAAGTGTAAGCTTTTACAGAGTGGGGTTACCAGTATGATGCCTAAATACTCACCTTAGGATGAAGTGAACTGCACCCCTAGAGGCCTTTCTCTCCCCATTAACAGTCTGGGGGTTTTAGATAAGTGACTAGATAGATTTTAGATAATGACTTCTTCATTCACATGCAGAAGTTCATGAGGCATTCTCCTAAAATTAGATGACAACTTTCCCAGTGAGCTATGGAAGATGCAACATTTTTCCCAGTTACAAATTGTGCATCCTTTCTCTCTGAGAGTGAGAGGTGAAAGCAGTAAGCAATTTTCATTTCCACTTCTGAGATGAGATCATTTCCACATTAGTGAAGTGTTTGATCTGCAGTTTCCAAATGGTGTCCAAAATTTTCTTTGAGGGATATTTTTTAGTGGTACAGGGAGGTGATTCCTGCTGGTTTTAAAAGATGGTGAATTACATAATTTTTCCTTACCCTTTTTACACTTGTCCATTTAAAGGCTACCTCATAACTCCACTTCCTCAGCTCTGTTTCACATTTCCACACAGGGCACAAAATAAAACAACTCAGTGTCTGTGCCTTCAGCCCAGATTTAGGCTCAGCCCCAAACATAAAAGACCAAGTAAAGACTCTTAGTTCTTCCTAGTGGTACATAGTTCAAAACTGAAATATGTTTCCATCATGAAAAATATTTCCAGTATACTGTTTTGAGCCTCCAAACAAAGCCAGGCATTGATAGATTGGAGCAATTTGTTGGAAGACCTCCAGGATGGTCGTGAGCTCTGCTCTTGCCCTGTGAGGACACGCTGAGAGAGGTGGGGGTTGCACTTTTACATTTGAAAAATTTTTCAACAGATTTGTTAAAATTCACAGCTGATATTCTTCCTAATTAACAAGAGAAAAGCTAAATCATCATCACAGCAAAATGAGATGTATAACATTTATATGTGGTCAATTCTGTTTGAATTTTGGAGTGACAATGCCAAACTCTTCTGATTAGAAATACAAATATCTGTTTGTGACTAGACACAACTGATACATCAGTAGAAAACAATGAAAATCTCAGCCATAAATGTGGTATGCTGAGGTTTGCAAGAGTAGTTGTTGGTTGAGCTCCCACCACTGCTACATGAAACTGTTATGAGCATTTCTGTCTTTGCACTTGGGGTCTGCAGATCTGTTGTTTGCCATCTGCATGAAGCTAAAAACTCAATAACTTTCAGGTACATCAGAGAGGTTGCACTGTTTTCCTTCTTGGTGCCAAACTGAGCACATAGGTTTGCAAACATATTGGCTGTATCACTGCACAGATCAGAAGAAAAATGAATAAGCCGTGGAAAACCTTCATGCAGAACTCATGTTTAATTGGTGAGTCCACTCATTTGAACAGCAAGAAAAGATTAGGGCAAAGGGAGATATTGGTAGCTGTTTTGTGTATAAGCTGTTGGATACAGCAGTTCCCTCTCGTGTTACTCACGTGGGATGAGCAGCAGACCAGCAGATTCCTGTGGTGGGGAAGGAAGTCTGCTGCTGCTGACATAGCCCAGCACAAGCAGATCCCTCAAAGCTCTGGTCTAGGGGAAGGTGTCCCTCACCACGGCAGTGGGTTCTGGAATGACCTTTAATGCTGTGTCCAACTCCAATTCCATGGCTCTATGATTCTCTGATACAGAGTCTCAGCCTGTGGCAGGTGAGACATGCAAGGAGGTGACAGTGACATGCAAGCTCTCCTCTCCTCTCCTGCCCTCTCATGATGTTAGAGCAGCCCAACGTCTGTTCTACCTCACATATTGGATGTAAG
Organism: Erpornis zantholeuca; assembly: GCA_013400515.1. Taxonomy (NCBI): domain Eukaryota; kingdom Metazoa; phylum Chordata; class Aves; order Passeriformes; family Timaliidae; genus Erpornis; species Erpornis zantholeuca. Next base: position 4,952 of record VZTN01021058.1, read on the forward strand.
TTGCCAAGGCTCAGAAACCTAAAATCCATTCTGTGAGGGTCTCTGCCTACACTGCAAAGGGTAAGAACACAGGAGAAAGCTGGGCAGTACTTCTCCATTCTTTAAAAGATATTAAGTCTAATCTTGCTCTGGCGGACAACAATGCAAAAGTTCTCAATAGCTTTGCTGGAAGGAAACCAGGTCCTCTACACTGCAATTCTTTGCACAGAAGATCACAGTGACAGGAGTAGAGTTAAAAGTGCCAATGACAAATGTAACCATTGCCATCCAGTGGTACCATAGGCTACTGCATATGGATGGAAAAACCCTCCTTGCACCATATCACAGAAAACACGTTTCATCCTGGTACAAGACTTCCACATCATCTCAAGGGTCTAAGAGAGTTGAAATATTGCTCAGGACTTGAACGGGGCATCTACACAGGGCTGGGTAGAAGATTTTGACTTTTTTCCTCGTCTGTGGAAAAACTAAGATATGGCAATCAGACTTGTTCCTTCTGCTCTCTTCTGCTGTAGAAATAAATGTGTCTTTTATGCCTCGACTGCAATTGTATGCAAGAAATCCCACTTCTATCTTTAGGCTATTAGAAAAATAAGAACATGTAGTGAGTGCATATAATTGATCTGAACTTTTCTTTCAAGTTAACAGAAAGCTCAATAATTCCAATAATGAGTTCAAACAATCCCAATTTAATCATTTTCATACAAAGATTTCTCCCTTTCCTGCCTCTCCTTCCACAGACAAAAGTGAAGTGATTAATATATTTTAGTGCTTTTATGAAGAATCCAAGTCCTTGCCCATTATTAAACAAATCTCCACTTAGGAAAAGGAACAAAAATAGACACAGGGAAAAAAAATTATTTCCCATTGTAGCGACAGAAAAGGCTGAATATCAAGTAAGGGGGGAGTAGCCTACGATGTGGCAATTAAAAGTTATGACTAAATCAGGAGCATGCTGGATAAAGTAGCTGGCTGTGATGTGTTTTGCATAGTGTAAGTGATCAAACTGTGAGCTGGAAGTTGCTTCCTGGAGAAAACATTTAGTCATTTAGGACAGTCATTTAGCAGTTTGATTTTCCTCCTGCTTGCTAGTTGTGTCAGCATAAACCCTCTGTAAATCTGATTGATCAGCATATTTCACACCATTTTCCTACCATTATACATCCTAAACAAAGCTGACACCACTTCAAAGTTATAAAACAAGTGACATGAGGCAATGAATAAGGTTAATGCATCTCAATCAGGAATGAATTTGACCCTCTGGGCTATGTCATATTTATAAGATTTACAGTCGGCATCAGATTCGCTGGTGCACTCTGCTTGCTTTGTGACAAGGAGGCAGAGCAGCTGTGAAACATCCAGATCAGTTAAGATGGAATTGTTTTGCTCATGAATTTGACCCTGGATGCCATATGGACTGGGAAGCTCATTTGATTTTAGCAGCGCTGCTGTCATAATGTCTTCCCAAATGATGCAGCTTCAGATGTTTAGGAGCTGCATTTACCTCCTAATGATGTATTTGGAATGACTGAGGTCTTCATCGCATGGAAAGCCATCAAAATATAAATTATAACCAGGGTTCAGTTTCCATTTCTGGTAGAACTACCTAGTTTTGCAGTTGCCTGGGAAAAAGCAAATGACCAACCACCATAAGCACCTGAAGAAGAAAGCTGAATCTCATTAAAATCTGAACAATCTTTTTAAGGTGTGTCCATTCTCCCCAAAGACTAATAGGGAATTTGGTGTGACATCTGCTAATCCAGATATAAGTATGATCTATATTTTGTCTCATCTGCTAATTCAGGTACTAAATGCCTTAAGTTAGGTGTGATTCTGGGTCTGAGCTTCTGGTGATATGAGAGACTTCTGCATCAGCTCTGAGGAGTGAGAGCACTTCCAGCTCGACAATACACCCCATGCTTGCCAGACAAACACTCTATATTGTGGATACAATAATCAGGATGAGCATGTTGTTGGCGAAATATTTCATGGCCTTTACAATGGTTTTATAAACATTTACCTGTGTGAGAAATTATGGTACTTTAAATATTTTGACAACATTTCAGTTCTCAGCTATCCCTGTTTTGAGCAGCTTGGTTTTGATACACATCCAGTCCATCCATTGTGGCATTCAAAGCCAGGTATGTTTGCTTTGGCTTGTCCTTGAGAAAATAAAAATAAAATTAGACATTTAATGCCCCCCCGAAAAAATATTAAACATTCTCAAGAAATGGGAACAATTATTCTGTTGAGTAGGAGAAAAACTGAAAACCTTTGAGTCCAACCCACACCAGTTGGCTGTGGTCAGTAAGGCTTGTCCTCTAACAAAGTTTTGCAGAATTTTAAGAGGAGCTTGTTTGTACAGACACAGAGTTGCTTTGCAAAAAATGTTAGATACTCTGGGGTGTTCAACAGACTATCCCAAATATTCCTCTCTTTTCTGGTCAGACCAGGTGCATCTCAACTTGATTTCTCTAAAAAAAACTTTCATGTGCCCATCTGTCCATATAAAAAGAGAATGTTCTATGGCAATTATTTGCCTCCCTGTAGGCAAAGGGTGAGATTGGGAATGAATTACAGGCAACACATTAATTACACATACATTGCACAATTGGAAGTGAAAGAAATTTAAGAAACTGCACTGAATATGAGAAATAGCCTAAATGTGTTCTACAGATCAGATGATAGAAAGGGAGATTGGGCTGATAAACTACAGACTTTAAAAATACCAAGTCAATACTAGCTGCAACATGGTGAACCAAGCAGCTTGAATAACCTCTGGGATAGTTTCTGCTCATGACTAATACCATTACCAAAATTCCCTAGAGGAAATTTGACAGGAATCTGTGCAATTAGGAAGATAATAAGTATGATCCATATTTTGTCAGGTCTGCTAACACTGCCATAGTTCAACTAGACAATCAATTTTAAACTGTGTTGATGTAATGAAATCAATATCAAATTTGTATCATGGATGGGAGGAACAAAAATGCCATTTTTCTTGACATTTTGAAATATTTTAGTATGTTTTGGACATTCTACATTGGTGCAGAACCCAGAATTGGGTTTTGCCTCTTTTTTTTTACCAGAAAAGATCATTATGAGGTCTTGGTTTCTTTCCTGGTCTTAAAATACCTCATCAAAGAGTTTTGCTTTAATGCCAGGTATGGAACATCTTCATCTGAGTCATTTGGGTCCTAGATCAATCAGACAGGTGTGATTAGTTTCTTGTAATTCACAACAGTAAAGACTGAGAACAGGGGAATATAGCAATTTTCACTTTGAATGTCAGTGTATTTTTATGCATAGACTACATTTGGGTTTAAATTCTGGAATAATCTCTTTTTGCCTTTCAAAGGAAAATTGAAGCTTACAACTCCATGCACCATAATTGCAATGGAAATGAACACACAGGAAGACAAAGCAGTAGACCTCAGCATAACTCTATTCCAATCTTGCTAACCTTATCAGGTTCTTTGCTTTTGTGAGTCCTGGTTTGCAGAAGTACACAAGGAGGTGGAAATTTCAATTTCCATTAAAAGAATTTTTTAAAAAATCACAAGTGTCTCATTCTTGTGCTTCTTGTTGCAAATTTAAAAATATGTTACAGATAATATAATCCTGTATTAGCAGTTGATGACTTTAGATATGGTGAAGTTTGAAAAAAAAAAGTCAGTTCATTGTGTGCTACATTTTAATCAGCTGAAAAATATGGCTGTAGAGAAGGAAAAAGGCATGTAAAATGAAACAAAATTGAGCATACAAGCATATGCCCAACTCCTGATCCGTCAGCCAATCTTAAGGTTTTTAGGATCTAATTTATGTTTAAACATTGCATTTAAACATTGCTTTCTGCAATGCATGACATTCTGATTATAAAATGTGGCCAAGGACAATAGAAAAAGAATAGACATGGGAATGACTGTGCATAGTTTTGGCTCGGCTATGTTTCTATTTGGAAATATTGGTGGGATATATGAAATGCCCCACACATGTTCAGGATTGTTTGACCTAATGTATTTATACATAGGGAGCCATGTATGAATATATTATGTTGGATGGGAAGTGTTGTATGCATTTTATGGTACTAGACCCAAGAATCAGAGGCTTCACTTTCCACTTTGGATGGGCCATAGATAACAACATTCCTGGAGAAGCAATGCAACTCCTTGGTGCTCACAGAGTTATAAGGGAAGTGGTAGAATCACTGTCCTTGGAAGTGTTCAAAACCCATGTGGATCTGGTGCTTAGGGACATGGGTGGACCTGTCAATGCTGTGTTAATGCTTGGACTTGATGATCTAAGAGGTATTTTAAAGCTTTAATGATTCTATGATTCTATCCATTCTTCTGGCTTTATCATAAGCCTTTACAGAGGATTATTTTTGTGGTATCTCCCTTATGGAACCACAGTGACAATTTTCTAAAACATGTAAAGAATATTTGTTTCTTTAGGTTCAAGCAAACAAAGGAATGAAAAATCTTTTGTTCATTAATTTTTTTTTTCCTCTTGCATTCCCCACTGGGAAGGGAACATAGAGCTTCCAGTAATTGGTATTTTGTGTTACACATAATGTATGCTCTGGCTAAAGCTTTTCCTGACACAAGAGATTATTTAAAATGCCACCAGGTCCGAATGTACACAACAATTTCTGCCTGTACAATGCTTTTTTTTTAAGTCTTTGATCTCACCTTAGTTCTAAAGCATACTGTCCACAACCTAATTCAGAAAGCTGGTCAAGCACTTACTTAAATATGTTGTTACCAATGCAGTTTTCCAGACTGAAGATGGAGACATGTTAAACAAGTTAATGAACTGATGCTTAATGAATGTATCTGCCACTGAAAACCTCAAGCTGATAGAAACAAAGATTTTAGAGCAGAAAGGACCATAGGGTGATGCAGTTTAACTTCCTTTAAAACACAAACTACCATATTTCATCAGCTGCTTGTGTACCAAACCCAAATGTTTGAGAAACAAGTACTTAGTAAGGGGACAAATAACTACTACTACCCTTTAAAGAGTTGTGTGACATTCTCAGATATCTGATTTTTAACATCTTTTTATGGAAATGCTGTGGAGAATTGACTGAAACTCTTGCCAAAAGTCAAGCTCGTTTGTCACAGATTCTCCCACAGTTGTCCATTAGCAGACTTACTGACTCATTTTCGAATTATCTGCCTCTTTTATGTATTATTTTTCTTTATTTATTTTTTCAATTCCCTCTACTACTTCTAGCCTTCTTTGGTAAGTTTTTTTATGACTCTCCATAAAAGACTGTGTACTGACATTTTATTAATCCTTCCTCCCTTCACTACCTCCAGTTCACCCCCATCTATCCTTCATAGTCCCAATCTGCCCACTTTATTTTCCCTGTGAAATCTGGGAACCAAAGGAGAAGAAGGAAATCAGTACTGATGTGTGGGCTGCAGAGAGGACAGAAATCATTGTCTCCCTTTGAAAGCAAAGTTATTGTAATGATGCTGGCTTGCCTTGGGAGAAGATTAACCATCTCAATACTTGCCCATTTTTGGGTCTGTAGTTCAAATCTAAAGGCCTACTGTGACTATAAGAACAAGCAGTAGATCTCAGAAAATTTGGACAATTAGAAAGAACTTCACCAAGGAAGCCACTGTGATATGAAAAACAGTGGTGCAAAACCCTGGATAACATAACACAGGAAAGGAAGGATGCTTGGAGAAGGGTTTAAAAGCATGTTGGAAACTTAGGTGTACTCTGCTCCTGGACTTGAGTTTAAAAGAAACTCTGCTTCTTAATCCTCTAAGAGCTCTTGGAAACTTTGTCACCTTATCCTATTGAAATTCTAGTTTGAAAGGAAATTAGGCAGCTTTTCAAATTAAATTTTGGCTAGGATACAATTACTCAGAAAACCCAACCACTGAAAAAGCTATATTCCTTGTTTATTTATCCAAAAGTACAGTCCTGTCCAAACCACAAGCTGATGTCCACAGTCCAGGTCTTTCAACTCAAGCCATTTGCTTTTCCACCAATCCAAGCAGTGACAGCCTGTAAGAAGGGAGGGGGTGAGTTGAGGGTTTCTAGCTGGTGTTTAGTGTCCATAAGGCTGATCCCCACCCCGTGTGGTAGGACAGATGCTGAATGGAGCCCTGATCTCAGAACCTGCTCTCTGTGGCAGCTGAATTCAAATGAGGACTCAATCAGCAACTTAAGCCAGGTCTTCGCCAAAAAAACCCTCCCAACATGTTGTCCACAAGGATGCTTTCCATTGCTGTTGTTTAGGTGCTTATCTGCTAGAAGGATCTGGCTATGATAAGCAGCACTGTGCAGAGATTTCTTCATAGAAGAAATCCTAACACTGGGATCAGCTCAGGACCCCGAAGCAGTGGAACCACATTGCCATGAAATACCACCAGAGGAACAGGTTAACTAGGCCAGGAACTAGCCACAGTCATGTAATCCTGCTACAATCCTGCTACCTGTAGGGCCCAATCTGTCTTGTCACACCTGCTCCTTCACAAGTAATTTGGGTACCTTTCAAAGCCCTGCAGAGCACAGTTACCTGAAAAGCTGGATGGCAGGAGATAGCCCACTTAATGCTGGCCACCAGCATTCCTGAGGTCACTGCAGAACACCAGAAACCTCAGAGGAAACTGAGCCCATCATGAAGTTGGTATTAAATATAAGTGGGAATTATCCTATTTTAGAAATACCTCTCTTTCTGTTGACTGTAGGGTGTCCATGATAACTATCTGAGACCAAACATCAGTAAGATAAAGTTAAGGGAGGTGAGTCCCTGTTCCAGGGTAGCTATTAAAGCAGAAAAAACACTGTTTTTTTTCTTTCCTAGCTCATTGCACTTGCTGAGCCAGTATAAGCCATTCCAGCAAAAAGTCAATTTTGCCAGTATAAGCAGTGTCCTCATAAAGAAAGTGTTGTTAGTACAGCTCTCCCTATAAAACTGTTGAGTGTAGATGAGACTTTATTTGTTTTATTTTGGTTTTCAGGCTTCTTTATGGGTTTTACTTTTATTATAAACAAACTGGAGATGTTGCTACAGTCTATGAGTTTGCAATGGGTTGTTTTTAGTGGTATCAAGGCATGTAATCACCTTGACAACAGAAGCCAAACACACATGTTTAACAAACCAGTATGCAGCAAGTATTTCCTATATTAATCTCCCCAAATTCAGCAACTGGCTCATTTTTCCTAACTCCAGCTTCTCAGTTTAGTTTGTTCTTGAGCTTTTGAGCTTATGTTCTTTGCATGTCCCCTACCTCAGAAGGGGAGGGAAGGTATTCAATCATGCCCCTTCAGTGCTTAATCACAACTTTAATATGGTTTCCTTCCTGGTTGGTCGTGGCACATATTGAATTAGGAAGCAGTCCTGTCCCAGATCCACAAACATACTGCCAACCTTATTTCCTCCACTTAATGTAATCCAGTCTAGGCCTGGATAATTGTAGGCTTTTGTTACTCCCACCATGCCCTTTTCACATGCTTCTTATATGTACAGTCTATAAGTCACTTCTTAACCCAGTTGTTCCCTCAAAACAGGTGGTCTATATTAAGTTCCTTTGGGGTCTGACTCTGCTTTCATTTACCTCGTCATAAATCAGGAGTAGCTGTACCAAACTGAATGGTATTATGTCAGTGTAAAACTGATATAAAGTAAAGAAAAGAATTTAACATTATTTCCTGCTCCTGTTCTTCTTTGGGAGAGGGACTCAAAAGGCACTGCTATTATGTGGTATAACCTTTAATTTCACTTTTATGCTCCTTTTGGGTCCCTTCATTTTATAAATTGTCTCCACCCCTCAGTGAAGCAATTTTGAATGGCTGGAAGGTCTATTCAGCAGTAAAAGCTGAGTCTGTCCTCTGACTGGAACATGCCTGTGGGGTTTGGGAGCTGTACTCGTACCTGCTGCACAGTGAAGCTGATGCACAGGCATCTTTCTACTATTTAATGTCTACAGTCCTTCCTCTTTCCATTTCTGTGAAGTGCAGAATATGATTGACAAAGACAGAAAACTGTAGCACTTGAGTAAATCACTGAGCCTGACATTGATTTTAATGGGTCCAAGATTTAACCATCAACACTTATTACAGAACTACCAATCACCTCACTGAACCAGGTCCAGTTTGTATCCAGTCTCTTCACACTTTAATTTCCTGTACTAGCCATAATCTGGAAGAGGGGATATTTGGTGGTATTTAAAAGAAAGGAAGAGATTAAACAAAAAAATAAAAAAAAAAATTACCCAGACTCTCTGTATTTCCGTTGGTTCCATTTTTCATGTTATCAGGTTGATCCATCCTTTCATTCAGCAATGGAAGTCCCATATCAATCTGCACTGCAGTGTGGTAAAACAAACAGGACTGAATAACATCTGGAATATTTTTTTCTCCATTGGCAATTGTTCAGAACAGGGTCAGAATACATTTTTCTAAAGTTTAGAGAGTGTGGATAATGAGGAAATTGTAAATGACAGATTCTAAACAGCATGAGTTTTTTTTCCTTTTTAAAATTTTAATAAGGTAATTCAATCAGTATCAGGTTGGAAAGGAGTAAAGGGAGGTAATGTCAGTTCATTGGAAAAAACTCAGATTAATGTGAGAACTGCTAGATTTTCCACTTAATTTTTTCTTTTTCTTTCTGATTTTCAACTAAGAAAGAGAATTGTCATAAATGCTTCTTCCTTTCCCAAAAATTATAAAGAATGCTACTCTGAATGCATAATTTCAGATTTGATTCAAGATTCTGTAGCATTACACTGTGTTTCTCTGCCCCAGACTGATAGAGACTATCTTTCATTTTGAAGAGCTGTTACTACTTAATATTTAGCAAATCACAGGTTCAAAAGTGAAGCACCATTACTAAAAGAGCATTTTATCATCGAAAATAAAAAAAAAATTAAGAGACTGAAAAAAGTGTTCATACTATGATGTATCAAGTCCAACTTTTATTTCCTCAAACACAGAATTGTGTTTTCTGTCCTCCAAAGAAAAATTTTTATTCATATCACTGCTAAACAACTCTCTAGTTCATGCCTCGGTCCTGTTAGGATTTGTCATCAAAACCTCTCCCTGTCTGTTCTCCAGGGAATGCAGTATTTTAAATGTTCTTTCACCATCATTAGAACAAATCTACAAAATACAACACTGTCCATCACATTGCTTAAAAAATATGATGGCTTCATTTTTCGCCGTCATAAAATGTCTTAGAAATTAAGCTCCTATCAGGAAATGCTTGACTTCATATGATAGACTATTCACATGATCATGACTATTCACATGATCCCTCTCTCAAGAATGGTTTGTGGCAGGACATGTCTGTCCCCTCTCCACCACAGGTGAGGTTGGTGCACATGCAAGAGAGAACTCGGGCAGGTCACAGGCCCAGCATGGGTTACCTCTGCCACCAAAAGGGCTCAAACCTCCAGCAAAGAGTCAACATCTCAGACTGGAAAGCAAACGTGGGAAGAGATGAAAGAAATATTCTTGACCAGAAGACACAGTTCTTGTGTCTGTAAAAGCCCACAGAATCATCACAGAGGCAGAAGTCTCTTACACACTCCTTTGGGAACGTGTGAGAAGATTTCTCCCTGGAGCTTGGATGCAACTCCAGGTCCCTTTTCCCAGGAACTGAGAGAGAGGATTTCTTGATGTGTACTCCATCAGGATGTGTACTCCACCACTCTTGGATGGTAAGAAACACTGAATCCTAAGTTATACTATTTCTTAGCTAGCTGTAAGTTTAATGGTACCTTTGACTCTGCGTGTATAATACTAGTATTGCCTCTGTGTCTTATCCCTGTGTAGTAATAGTGTGTTTTAATTCTTATGTTTGTAAGTTTTATGTCTTTTAATAAATAATCCATTTTATAATAGACCGAATCAGCCATTATTAAAGACCTTTCAAACAAGAGTGGATCTCTGGGGTGCTGGCCACCTCAATACAGCTACTGCCTGCTGCCAGGGCAAAAGACAGGAGCAGATTTAAACTTACATCATCCATTCATAACAAGGTTCTATCAATTCAAGCTCCTTTTGAGGTGGTTCTTCCACATAAGAAATATTTGAGGAGCTTCAGAGTCAAGGACACTCTTTTGAGGATGTAAATAAAATTCTGAGTCCTGCTTCAGCAGCTAGAGATCCTTTTTTTGGTAACTTAACTAAAGGGGTGAAAATGCATCTCCTCTTCTCTTTGCAGGAAATCTTTAACTTTTTGCCAAACATTTAGCCAAGCCAAAACAGTCTACATGTGTGTGTTTGAACCCTCTGAAACAGAAGAAGAAACTGGACAAGTACCTCCCATATTGTGTATGTATATTTTCTTTAATTGCTTTCTTCTATGGAAAGATGAATGAATTTTTGAGCATAAACTATAATTGCATCTTGAAACAAAAGTTCAACCCCCACTCAGCCTTTGAGAATAACAGTTCAAGCAGTAAAGACCAACACAAGTTTTAGCAATGACTCCCACCTGGAAGTAGGACACATTTGCTTTAGACATGACATGGATATGTACAGAGTTCTACCTTAATTAGGTATAATGTCTTGGAATACTCTGAATTTTGAGAATATTCAAGTATGCACATGTACAAACACATACTTTAGTTTTGAGCCATGAAATTGTACACTTAGATGGCCATTATAGTATTTGACTCTCTAGTCCAGAGCTGTCCAGAGCAAAACCCAGTTGCTGAACGGGTGCAGTGATTTAAGATGAAGTCCACACCTGCATCTCTCACCTCCCTATTCTCACTTGCAACATGAAGGAGAATATTTTGTTTACCCACCACCATTACTCATCGTTAGGGAGAAACACCCTTGTGAGACCAGGAGAGCTGATTCCCATCTCTCTTGCCCCAGTTCAGCTCCATCTCAGACTGGGAGGACTGCACCCAGCCAAACTGGAACACGGGAGACAAGAGCTGTCTTTAGCTGCAGGAAGCCCAGAGGACCCCCATGGCGAACATCTGCTGCGAACACAAATAGCAGCAGACCTGCATGGCTCACCCAACTCTTTCAAGCCCTCCCAGTGGTGTGGGTTTTGTGGGTGAGATGTTCAGCTTTAGGCTCACGAGCACGTTTGTTTCATCAGGCTATGAGTCTGAAAACAAGGACATGAAAAGGAGTGGGCAAGATGGCTGGGCATGAGCCACCCCAGAGGTCCAGGCAGGTTGTGCCGCCCAGCACATTGCTCTGCTTGGCTTGGGTTAGCTTGGGAGCGAGGTGTGACGTGAGTCAGCCCCAGGACTTGTCCAAACAGCTCCAAAAGCCTACAAGAAACATTTCTGAGGTGGGACTGGCTCGCAGTGGGAGTGGGGGAGTTGGGAGGGAAGAGTGTACATGGGACACGCGGGTGGCAGTCACGCAAAACCTTGATTTCTCACCGGGCGGTGACCTTAGCATGTTTTCATGTTTATCTAAAAAGATAAAAGGTATGTGCTTGCTCAGGAATGAAAACATGGGTAACATTCAAACAGAGGAAAGCAGAAACAGCAGTTTAAAAGGCAGGGAAATGTAAACCAGCACTGAGAAACGTTTGACTTGGCCTTTTTTTTTTCCCACTGTAGAGGTCATGGCTGCATTGCATTGAAGCAAATAGGAATGACCGAGCAGAAGGTTTTGATAATGTTGAGCAGAGCTCTTCTAGGGATACTTCTTGCTGTCAGAATTTGTAAGATCCTAAGGCTAACAATATAAATATGACCAGAGTGAACAGCTTCAGACTTTTCTAATTTTAAAGGAGGCATTCAGTTCAGGATTTCTCAAATGAAAGAGGCTAAAACAAGAGCAGAGTTTGTGAATGTGCCTTGTCTTTTGCATAATACCCGAGAAAGACCAGGTGTTTTTTGAGAATTTTTCAGCTGTTTCAGCATCTTTACCAAAGATGAGGTAAAACCATGTCAGTAAATACTTTCAGACCAACATGAAATAAATGAAATTAAGGTTTAAAACTGTTGGGAGGGAGTGTTTTGTTTAAAAACATGGAGGCAGCTTCTGAGTGGATACAAATTCAGTTCACTCCAGTGAAAAAACAACAATTTACATGGCGTGGATTGAGCGCGTGATGTTTCTCAGGTATTCCTGTATACATATCTGATTTGATAGAAGTGCTAGCAAAGCAGACTCCCTGTGTGCAGACACAGACAGCAGGCTGCTCAGACAAAGGTGCTGATCCTTATCTCGCACCAGTTTCACGCTGGTGCAATCCCATCACTCCCAGCCACTTCGCTCTGGATCCACTTTTGCTGCTCGGACTTGTGTCAGCCCTGGGCCCAAAGTTTCCCTGCGAAAACCGGCAGAGAGAAAAATCACAAAGAGGGGGGAAAAGGATCAATTTTTCATTTGACACCGAGTGAATCATGACTTCCTTGTGGGATGCGGTACCTCTTCCCACTGTTGGCTCCATCTCCCATAATGCCCTTGACCTCGGAGGTCACCTGTCATTGGAAGATGAAGCTCTGAATAAACAGAGAAGACCCTGTGGTGTCTCTTATCTCTTGGTTTTGCCTCAAATCTCCGGGCGGTGTTTTAAATTATTCATCCGCTGGTGCTCTCTGCGAGTTACACGTCTCTGTCACCTGCCCCCCCTTTGCCTGCCCATTTGTGAGTGAAGGCGGTATCCTTGGGAACCTTATCAGAGATCACAGATTCAGGCTCCAGAAACGAAATAAAAGAGGAAATTGGCTGTATTAGCATAAGAGGAGTCAGCCTGGAGTTGAATACACACATCACCCAGAAGCACCACTGGCTTCTCTTATCAGTAACGTCTGATCACCACTTTATACACACAGGCACACAGGCACACATGCACCTCACACATGCACACACACTCTATAATTCCACCCAGCCCATTCCTTTGTTCCAGCTCACATGAGGGAGCACACGGAATAAGGTCAGATGGCACGAGTTTCCTGAAGCAGTTTTCAACACTCCCAAGTTCTCCTAGGTAAAACAGCAGACAGCAGCATAAAAAAAAATTAATTAATTAATTAATTTTGTTAGCAGAAATGATGATAATCCTCCACTGGAAAAAAAAATCCAGGATAAAGATTTCAGATAGAAGGGTTCTGTTATTAGTTGAGGTATGATTCCTAGACCAATCTCTCTGTTTATCTTTCTCTCTCCAGTGTCTCAATGATAATACATAACCATGGTTTATACATTTTTATTAAGAATATAAAAATCTGATATCCACATAACATCTTTTTGAAAATTAACACAATGAATAATTTTGAAATTTAGGGGTGCAGATTTGTGTAATTGAAACAAATTATTTTCCTGTGCTTCCTTTTTGCATGGAGATGTTATCTTTGATACTACTTTTGTGGGAAACACTACACATTGTTCCTTCTTAATCAGAAAACTTCACTGGAAAGGAAAAAAACACAATTGTTTTATATTTTTCATGGCATAGTCAGTTGGAATTATAAAATTCTGCCTTCTTTATCTTTATTGGGACATGACTGTATATATGGCTTTGAACTTTGCTTTTGTTTGTAGTTTAACTGGCAGACATTTTTGTTCTCAGAATTGTTGGCAGGGTGGCATCTGCTGCCCCTGTTGCTGTTGAATCTTGTAACCAAAGAAGAAAAATATGTTAGAGGGAGATGACAGTACAGACAGAGGAAAACATGCCCTGTGAGATCAACTTTGCTCATATTTTAGGGTGATTTTTCTCCATGTCGTGAAAAATAGAAGAAATTAATTTCCCTTCTTTTGAGAGCTGTTATTTTGTTAATATCCAAATTCAGTAATTTCCATGCAGGGTTTTACTCATGGCAATATCACCATATCTCTGCAGAATGAGGCTCCTTTGTTCTCTAATGAATATTACCAACGCCACACAGTAAACATGCATTTGCTTTGCACATTATAAGTGGTGGGCTAAAGTCTACAGTCCTTAATTAAGCAGAGCTTTAACTGAACTGAAAAATAAATCGAAAAACAAACAAGAAACCCAAAGTTCTTCCTTCATTTTTAATGATGGAAGCAAGATGAAATCTTGAGGGATTTGATTTTTGGGTCAAAAAATTCAGAAGAAAGTAGCTCCAGTTCTCCTCTTAGTGTTTTTTATACTGGAGTTGGTACTTTGTACATATAATAATATCATATTATCATAATAATATATCATCATATAATAATGATAATGGTGATGATGATGATGATAATGATGTTAATAATAATAGTAATAATAATAATAATCATTCAGTTGGCTCCATTCATGTTGCCATGGATAAAAGATAAGATGATTGTTCAATAATTCTTTCCCTTTTGAGCCATGAATTTCCAGGAGTATTTGTTTCATTTCCCCTTTGATCTCTGCAAAGTCCTCCCCTTGTCCTTGCCATCCAGAATAACATCTATGCTTATAGGGCCTTGGTGATGTTCAGAGGAAGGGATTGTAGTGGAGAATCAACCTTAATTGGATTTGAGTGGGAGGCATGATCTATTAGTCTGTAGCCATATGCAGGACTGATGCCAAATTATTCCACAAAATTACTCTGGATGTACTGAAGTTGTTGTGAAAACAGCCCTTGACCTCAGAAAAGCCAAGCATACACCCTTAATACCCACCTCTCTGCTCTTTCAGTATTCATCAATGTAGGAGGCCATGGTATCACAAGAGGGTAGCTGGGAGGAAGATGAGGGTGATAAGAATAGCAGAGTTCACTTTTAGTTGTAACATGAAAATCTTCTTCAGTTCCTTATTTATATGTAAGTTCTGCTAATCTGACCAAGAGAAAAACATCTGCTCTGCAATATCAACAGCAGAAAATGAGCAGTGTCATTACAACTTCTATTTGTGTCCCATCTGGAGGTTGAAAAGGAAAACCTATGCATTAATGAAGAATTTTTTACAGATGATACACATTTAAAGCAGCAAGGAGAGCTGAATGCATGGTGACTTCTGTTAAACAAGATTAAGCTCGTTCATTGACTAATTCAGCCCATCCAGCTGAATGGAGCTGCTATAAAAGGGAGCTAAATCTCAGTTGGGTAGGTCACACCCTGGAGGTTCCTGATTATGTGTGAGCTTGAAAAGAGAAATTGGGAAACAACTGCTCTTTGTTCACTACTGTTTCAGTATGTTGGGCAGAATGAGAATGGACCAGAGACCTTAAAATATGAAAGTAACATTGCAAAGGTGTGAAGTGACTAGATAGTAGACTCTGGTCTTTCCTGAGTCATCGAGATTAATTTCACCATGAGACTTAGTGAGAACAAGATTTAATCTTTCTAGATATTCCTGAGGTCAATTGAAGCTTCCCAGATAAGACATACTTTTCTTCAACCAGACTTTCTAGTATTTCTTCCTGTTAGAGTTATGACATTGATTAACATTCTTCTAAGATATGGAAAATCCCACAGACTCTGCAGAATGGTGAAAATCACTGTTTCTGTTTAACTTGGTGCTGCAGGATCATGTGGGAGAGCTTCCAACTCCTGCCATGGAACTGGAGCTGGGCTCCGTTCAAGGTATTATATGCTAAAGAATTTGCCTTCTAAATAATTTTAGCTTATTAACTATGATTTTAATGAAAACATATTTACAGAACTGCTTGTGAATTTAATGGAAAAGAGCTCCCTTTCATGTGAAATAAATGTGGGGCTGATGTTTCTCTCTTAAAAGACATCATCCCTTTTAACCCATGAAGATGCCATATTTGTCTTCATTCCCAACACTTTTTTTACACATAAACATTACATATACATCACCCAAACACATTTTTATACATAAACATTTTATTCTGTAGCAAATTGGGACCTTTAAGAATCAAGGTACCAAGTCCTCTGGAATTCCATGGTAATACAGGTTCTAATCCAGATACCTCAAACAAACTACACTGCACTCATCATGCCTGAGGCAACCCTTTCTTCTCCAAGCCTCCAACCTCCCTGTAAATCCAGGTAGTTTCCATGCACTGGCTCTATATAACTCATGTGATCAAGCTTTCTGTCTTTTCCCAACCAGCAGGACAAGAAACATATTCATTTATTTCCTGAACAAACGTTGATATGTTTATGCAATCACACACAGGTTTGGGACTCAGGGACTTGTGCCTAAAGGTAAGCAGTAAGTCAGCCTCGGACAGGGCTCTGCAAAGAGCTCTTGAGTCTGTCTGCTGTTGCTCCTGTGAGTCACTACAGTGTACTCCCATTTACTGGGCAAGAGGCAATTGCTTGTCTGAGCAAAATGGGTGGCAACCTGGAGGGGCAGAAAGCTGCAATGTTCCCTTTCTGCAATAAGTGCATTGTGACAAGCTGGCTGCCTGGTATCTACCTCACAGAGGAAATAAGATCCCTAATTTCAAGAGCTGAGACACAGCATCTTTAATCCCAGGTTTTGGAAGCTGATGTTTGCATAACAAAACAAATCTGCACGTGTCTGCAGCTCACGAATTCATTACATCACCCTACTGATAAGAAACCTCAGTCTACAGGAGTTCTTAATTTTGAAGGTGTGCTGTATTTTGAATTCTCCCCCACCTCTCAAATATGCATTTGTGAAGACACAGTCTCTGGAGTTCAACTTATACCTCCAAACACAGGGCAGAAGTTGGCAGTTGGGGTTTGCATTTGTAAACATTTCACTGATGATCTTTTTATATTTGTAAAAATATAAAAATATTTGTATATTTGTAAAAATGCCAATAGTTTTTTGTCTTCTCCTAAAAATCTATTAACGAATGCATGCCAATTGTCACTTATGTAAGACAGTCTTATATTATGCTTATTTTATATGCAAATGAGCAGAGCCACAGAAGACATTTTGGAACTTGGTCAAAGCTATTCTCTTCATTCAGGGCTAAATCTCAGAGTTCCAGTCTGGATCCCATTCCCATCATCAGCTGGCTTTTGCATTTTGATAGTGTCAGGGGATAGTATCTAAGAGCTCTCTTTTTCCATGGGGACCAAGATCTGAATCTATGCTATCTATGAATCACAGAGCAGATACATGGCTGCAGAACAAAGAATGTCCGTGGAGCTCTCCAGAGATGATCATCTTTATATTTCTCTTTCCTAAAAAAGGCTTAAATTATTTCTCTTTGCACTGAAGAAACAGATGCCCCATTTCTTATCTGGAGGAGGAGACGAAAAGAGCATCAATATGTTACTGCTGGAAAGTCCTACACACTCCAATGTAGCCATTACATTTCTGGGAAAAAAAAGTGATTTATAATTAAAGCTACACAAGGTGTATCTGAGCTCTGTTTACGTGTACCAAAACCTGCCCAAGCTGTTTTCCTTTTCCTGATTCTCCAGTTATAAGCAGAGTATTTTTACTCCCTCTCCCTCAATTAAAAGCCTGTATTCATATTTTATAGGGAACCTTTAGCCCCTGAATTGCATTTCAAGAGAATTTCAGGGACAGTAATATGAAAGATGTTTTGGAGACAAGACTTCATTTATGCACACAAATTTGGAAAATCAGCTTTTACCTGGGAGGCAAAACATTCAATGTTCAATGTAGAAACCATAATCAAAAACCCAAGAGAAAAGATGCTTTTCTCCTGGAGACCTCTGTGCTGCTTTTTTGGATGGCAGTGAATTTCAGGTGCTAATAACTTGGAAAGAATTCAGACCAATGTAGGAAACACACTGCTCATGTCCAAACTAGTCATGGAAATTAGTTCTGTATCTGGCCCTGTTCTTCCACTAAGAAATGTATTAAGATGAAGGAGATTGCAAGTTTTTCTGCATTCACATAATTTTATTTAGGTTAGGATTTCCCTGCCATGTGCTGACCTGGGACCCTGCAGCTCAGGTTACAGGGGGAGCTGTAAGAGTGCAGGCAGGTGAATTGGTCAGTGCAGGAATGCACCTCCAGGTATTCCACATGGCCAGGCCTCCGTGGGGAGAAGTCTACAAAGTTCACTACACTTGTGACAGCAACATGACCACTGGGTCATGTAATAAAACAAAAAAAGGCTACTCATCTTTAACATTCAATCTTTTTGTGTTTCCCAAACCTGTCAACAATGAGCCATAATTTATGCACAGACTTATGGGAGCACATGAAACCTACTCTGCCTTCCTGAGTATCATCCCAGAGTGCCTCTGCAGATATCAAAACCAAGCTTGGATTGGGATTTCCCCCCAGTGCTGGGGTGGGTTTTTTTAAGGGGTTTCAGGTAGGCTTTTTGGCTGATTTTCTAGGTGTTTTTGTTTTTTTGGTTTTTTTAACAGCAGTGGTTATCACCTGAAAACACGGAGCTAGTGAGCTCTCCATTCACATGTAATGGGCATGGGGGTAAGGAATCAGAATTCTATAACTAATTCTGTAACTATCCAGTGCACTTTTAGATCTATTATCTCTTCTCAGACTGGTAGCAAGCATAGTTTCTTTAAGGAGTTTTCCTAAATGCTCTGAGCTCTTTCTGAAGAACCTCAGTTTTCTACACCCAGTGCCTGGAGAACCATAAGGAGAGGCAGAGAAGTAAATGTGGCCAGGTAAGCTTGCATACCTCCAGAAGACTGCTCAACCTTGGAGTCTCCCTCTGAGACATTCCAAACCCATCTGGACACATTCCTGTGTCGCCTGCTCCGGGTGGCCCTGCCTGGCAGGGAGGTTGGACTGGGATCCCTCCCAACCCCAGCTGTTCTGTGATTCTGTAATTGGGTACTTCAACCTGAGATGTTGTGAATGTGCCTTTTTGGTACCAGAGCAGGTACCCAGGTTACCAGAGAGGTTGACAGAGCCTTCTTTTGTATCTATTTAAACACACAGATTGGCATTCCACACAAGATGGTGATTTTCTCATTTTCCCATGCTCTAATCAGTAACTACTCGACATCTGAATTTTGATAAAATCATGGGCAAAAAGATTTAATTTACTTTTGCTATAATAAACTTAAAAACCCAATTAATATCAACTCTTAGTTAAAAACCAGAAAAGAATAAAAAAGGAATAAACACAAACTTTATCTTCTAAGATACAAAAATATCTGGTAAAACTGTTAAATATATAATACACTGGCTAGCACCTTACAACCAAATCAGTAGGGTGTGCTACCGATGGTGCTTCTTTACTCTTTGGCACTGCAAAACATAATGATTAATTAATAATATTTTAGTGCTAAATGTCTGAGGTTCTGTATGAACTGACCAAAATAAAAAAAAAACGTTCAGAACCACTCCTGATTTTCATCATTTGTGATGCTGCTCTAAAAAATGCTGTATTGATTTCCATCAGGCAGCCTCCCTGTGTGGATCAGACTCTACAGGTAAATACAGTCCACAATGTTTTTAAGGCCATGATTGAAAAACAGAAATAAAATATGCAGTTATTGTTCAACTTAGCAACTCTCACAGCTATTCAAGCTCTCTCATATTCACACAGAGAAATATGGGTGTGCAGATAACCAGACCACCCTGAAAAAAACTCATTTAAAACTGGACTTTGGAACTCCTACAAAGGAAAAAAAAAAAGAAAAATAGAAAGGAAGACTTGTTTCTTTTCACGCACAATGCTGATGTCTATTCCTGCTTGCTTCTTTCACACCAATGCATAATGTCTTTGGATGCTTATCACAATAGCCCCCTTGGTAAATGAATATTTTTATTGCAGTAGCCTTTGGAACTTTAACAAAGAAGAATTGGTAGATTCCCACCCACAACATTAAAGTTTTCCTATTCACTGACACCAAACCATGTTCTAATGTTTAAACAAACCCAAACGCTTGGGAAAATTTAGATTTGACCTCTGTGGGCATGTTAAACAGTTTACATTACAGCAAACTCTAGTTTTCCCTAATGTGCATAGCACTTTGGAACTTTGTCAAAACGGAACAGTTTCAAAGCTGTATGATCTTCACCCGGGGGCCTAATTGAAGCAGCATGAAAAATATTTCTTTCTTAACTTCTTTATTTTTTTTTTTTTTTCCCCTTATAAAGCTGGATCTGAAGCTGGGTACTCTCCAAAAAAGCTTATGAAGCTGACAAACATTTACCTCCCAGTCCTACAACCCTAAAACTTCCATCGTAGAAATTCAGAGCAAAGGTCAGATGGAGGAAAAACATATTAGAAGCAGCATGACAAGCCAAGTTCTATTCTACTTGAAAAGCCAGCTTTTTCAAGTCCTTTTTCTTTCATATTGGTTGTTTGAAAAGGGATCTGAAGAAAAGTCGAAATCCCCATGTAAATGCATATATTTTCAAACAGGAGGATACCTATGCAGTTGCATATTAAGCTGCATCCAGCTTTGGTGGGCAAACCATGTTTGAAGAGCATTCCCAATGCAGCTGATGCTCGTGTCCTTTTTGAGTCCCCATTGATGTTCATTTGCATGAAACTGAAATGAATATTTTTAAAAAAATTAGATGTTTAATTTGTGGTTGCCAGTGGCATAAGAAATATGCATATGTGCTACTTTCCTGCCAAGCAAAACACTTTTGCAGGAAATGTTCTATTTGTAGAGTTCTGAAATGAATTGTATATTCCAGGATTTATGCCATAATCCTGGTTTGGGTACTATATAATATTTTACTGGGTGTCTGGGGGTGTCAGTCCAATCTAGAAAATTTATGAAAGAATCATATATACATATATGTATATAAATATATATATATATGTACAGGTAACTTATTCTCTGCCCATGGAAAGGGTGTTGGATTTAGATGATATTTAAGGTCTCTTCCAATCCAAACAATTCTCTATACTTGGTAAAGCCCTATTAGTGTGTATTGATTTGAGCATTATAAACACAAAACAATTGAGTAAAAGTTTAATATGGGAAAATCACAGGCTTCTGCATGTACTCATGCAGATACAAAACAATATACATAATTTGAATAGTCCTATTTATTCTAACATAATTCTAGTATTCTTTTCAGGGTCATTCTTATGTGTCACTTTGAAAGCTGTTCAGGGAGGGGAAGGATTGGGGAGGACAGGCCCACTGGTACCCTACAATTTTCAACACCCAGGTAACACAATCTTTGTTCATCTCCCTAAGTCCATGGATGGGGATATTTCAGTTTGGCTCAGAAAATTAAAGCCAGCAAAGATTATTGGATATGCTTGCAGAATTAATATGAAACTTTAATCACCCAAAATATATGAGCTTCAGTGTGTTCCTACAAATCAAATGCAAATAATATACAGCTCCTTGGTCAAATCCTCAAGTGGGGAAAATCAACTAATCTGATCTATATCAGCGGAGGATGGGATCTCTGGTTTAATCTGTGGCAGATTTTCTCAAAGAACCTTTCCCAAGTTTAATATTCGAGATCCCGAGAACTTTTGAAAGGCTTCAAAACGCGAAGACTCCCTGAAATTCTGAGAGCACATCTCAAACTGCGACTTGAGACTTGAGGGACATGAAGTTAAACTCTTTACAGCACTCCCTGAATATTTATGAGGAAAGAGAGATTTCACAACTACAGCTCCACATCATATTAAGTACTTGCAGCTACTGTTACTGTCAGAAATGAGGGTCAGGGATTTTGTTTCATGTTAGGGGATCTCGTGTCATGTGTAAATGCTTCAGATAGAGGGCACATATGATACCTTTGTCCATTAACTGAGCAGTCTGACCAGACCTTTCCGTATGTCAGATTCTTGAGACTGATTATTTAGCATTTGCCAATACAGATGTACTGTATTAGTTTCAAACAGAAAAACTCAGTGTCAATAATATTCATCTTTTCTCGCCCCCCCCAAGAGAGGTTAGAGAAATGTAAAAAGTCTTCAGAACCCTGTCAGTTACTGTGTATTTTTGGATAGAATCATAGAATAAAATTAGCATTATTTGTGAAAGATACTTTATGTCCATCCTCGTGGAAAAAGATCTGATGCAATTTTAGAATGATTAAATAAATGAGAACGTGTGTACACATAAGGGGATTCTGCAAAAAGTATTTTCAAAGCTTTTGAATCTAATTGAAATGAACTATCTTACTAGAAATATTCTCTTTAACCACTTGCTTTCTAAAAAGGAAGAGTTAATTATAAAAAAACCCACTTTGTTTAATGATTTTTGTCACTTTTCTCTTTGCACATCTTAGTGGATCCACATGGCAAGTGAAAAGAATTTATTGGGTTGTTTCTGATCTCTTTAAACAGCAGCTCATCCAAAAGCATTTAAAAACAATATGTAATACAAAGTCCCTTCTCTCAGGAGATCCTAAATACTAGAACTGCTTTGATATGTGATAAGAAGGCTGCTCCTCCATGTGCAGAGCCTGACGCACAAAGGTGTATGCAAGGTCAGAAATTCCAAAGTAATCCTGATTTCTGGTCAGGATACTGAGGAAGCACAGTTGCATTTGCAATTGGATTTCCCCTTGGGACAGTGGTACCAGAGAAAACAGACTTTTTATTGCAGAACATGAAGAACTAGCCATGTAACTAGATAAGTAGTACACTATTGCAGTGGTGAAATTTATGCACTTATGCACCTGGAGGCTTATGAAATATCAGTCACTAGATGTTTTTTAAAGAACTTAGGGGAAACTATAGAAAAACATTTTAAATATTTAAAATTTTTCTCCTGTTTTTATTTTTATACTTGTCTTTATTTCTGTCCCTCTGAATTTTTTTTCTGCCACATGTTAGAGGAGGAATTCTTCGCTCGCAGTAGCAATGATGATAATGAAAAACAACTGAACATCTGATAAATATCAGAAGTGTTATTTGCAGTGGAAGAGTTAAAGCAAACTTCTGTGTGGTCAGAGATTCTTCTTTCTCATAGTAACTCAGAGTTTAAGTGCTTGGACAGAAAGAATCATATCCTTTAGTGCAAGCATTCTGTTTTTCTTGTCATTTATCTCACACAGCCTACCTACATTTTCCCATGATTCAGGATCCCAGTCATGACTATCAGATAGTCACTGTCCTTCTCACACCTACAGAGTGTTCTCTGAGTGCTGCCCTTATTTACTCTTTGGGATTTCAGTGCTGCAGGCTGCAAAGCAAATTATATGGAAGCAATCAGTTCTCTTTAGAACTTCAGCCCACAGAGCCAAGGAATTTACTGATGTGATCAGCATTAGCTGTGATTATCTCTATTTTTTAGAGATGCTGGCCCAAGCTAAGTGTTTTTTTTTTCACTCATTGTTTTTCATGTTCTGGGATTTCTCACTGTATGAAAGCAATTTCTGAAGGAGGGTGACTCTACTGGGTAGGGCCATTACTTGATAGAGTAGCATGCAGAAAATCCACTCTCTGTAGAGTAATCCACTGAGGAAAAACAAAATCAGCTAACTCTTTGAAGTGAATCCTAATAGTGATATCACTCAGCTAAATATGAATATTCTTGTGCCTTATTAGAACTATTAGATTATACATAAATAAGGGGACTA
The DNA here is from genome assembly GCA_013400515.1 of Erpornis zantholeuca. Taxonomy (NCBI): domain Eukaryota; kingdom Metazoa; phylum Chordata; class Aves; order Passeriformes; family Timaliidae; genus Erpornis; species Erpornis zantholeuca. The sequence goes on from VZTN01021058.1 coordinate 28,251, forward strand.
AGCTAGTCTTTGGACAAACCTCTTTATTTTGGTTTATTTTCATGAAAGGAATATATCTTATTTTCACTTCTATCTTACTGATATTTCTGGAAAAATAAAAATTTGGTAATATCCATTTAGTTTGCTAAAGTTCTGCACTGGCTTCCTTTCTGAAATGTAAGTTGTCAAATAGTGCTGACTTGAATTCCTCTTTATAGTGACTCGAGCTGTTCTGTGAACCTGAATGCCTGGAGAGCAGGCTTATCTGAAGGTATTTCCCATCTCTCCTTTCCTCCAGCTTTTGCCCAAAAGATTTGAAAAGGAGTTTCCATCACAGCAATTAGCTGAACTTCTCAAGAGCTCTTAAGGTTAAGTGTAATTTTAGCAATTTTATTTTACATAAGCAAGGAAAGTCTCACATTTATTTTGCCTATATCATTTCAGTTATGATTGAGTAGTAGCATAGGAAGTTGGCATACATGAGGGATTATGAAAATTCAGATGAGAAGGTTCTTCTTTGGCTGGAAGAGATCTTCCAATCTCTGTGGAGGACAAATGGAAACAGAAATATTCTTGAGAACAGTAAGTAACATGACTGTCCTGCACAGTGTCTGCATAGTGGGAAGTGCTTCCAGTCTATCAGGCACAGAATCATTCTTTACTGTCCAAATTCTCAATACTGAACTTATTTTCAATTTTTGTTTTAGCTTGTTTCTGAAGCTCCCAGTACATTGTTTATATGTGGGCTTGAGGCAATTTTCCCAGAAAGCCCTGATCACCCAGCAGAAATTGTATTGCCTGCAAGGAGATAAAGATCATCCCCAGTCAGTGCATGATCTCTGCTCTCTCCTTGTTTTAATCATGCAAAGGTGAGTGAAAACACCTAAGAAACTTGTCAAATGATTCACATTTCATGGAACATATTGCAATTTTTCAAAGAATACTTTTTCAGTATTCAGATTGAAAAGTGTTCAAGTGAACAGCTCCTACTGGAAGGACAGAAAAGTAACTGAGATGAGTGGTAAGGATCTGGGTCCAGTTCTTGCCATGCCTACAGTGTCCTGATAGCTGCTGTTGGTCAGCACCATTTTCAGTGTCTTCATGAATTTCTGGTTATATAGCTGAAAAAACAACTGTGCACCATACCACTGGTGCTAAATCATCTCATTTTCATGAAATTTGCATCAGAGAGATTGTGGAGATTGGAGGTATGATCCCCTTCCATCTCACATCATATGCTACTATTGAAATTTCTATTGCATTGTAGTACTGGATCAACATTCCTGAACCTTCTGAGGTGAGAATGTCACATTCTGCTGGCTAAAACCCCAAGACTTTGTGCAGAAACACCAGGGTTTTCTCAGCTCCCTAACAAGGTAGAAAAGCAATATAATTAAAGAATTTTTGTCGAACTTTGAAAGCTATACTTCATATCTTTTAGTCAGGTTTAACTTCATCTGACACTTTTTATCTTCAACTTCTTTTTTCATGTTCTAGGCTGCATCAGCTGTTCCATGGAACTCAAGAGAAAAAATGGAAGGAAAAATCTGTACATTTTCTGGAAATAGTTCCTTCAAGAGAGATAAAATTGATGGCAACCTTAAAGCATGAGTTATTTAGATTCTACCATCTGCAGGAAAGAGTGCTGAAATACAATAGAGATATTTATTACCATAGTCCAATTAGGATTTTAAAAACAAAAGAACGACGAGGTCAAGTCATAAATGATTTCCATATGTAGGTGCTAACATGGACCTTAGAATAACTTTCTTCATCTTCTGGTCTTTCCACAGATTTCTTGTACAGCCTGAGAAAAAATTTCTCAGACTTTCCAGTAGCAAAATACCCACACGTCTGTGAAACATCAAAAACAATGTTTTTATCATCACTGGGAATTTACACACGGCAACTGTGGAAGGTACACAGAGTACCTCAGCAGAAAAAAAAAAACAAAAACTTGAATCAGTAGAACATAAAGACATAAAGAAAATACCTTTTCTTGCTAAATATTTTTCACTGAGAAAATGCTGATTATATGTATTACAATGATAAGAAGCAAAACAGGATTCGCATGTTCAGTATGCTTGGACAAATACATGGGACTAATTAATAACAGCTGGGTTATTTTCCATCTGAGATGATCCAATATAAAACTAAAGTTTCTTTCCATGAAAAATTTTAAAAACTTAGGGAGAAAAATGCATTCATCATCTTCTAAAAATCTTAAAATGTCTTTCCAATTAGGGGCATAAATATTTTCTTTTTCAGCAGGGAATCCCTTTTGACCTCCCTCTGACTTCTTCAATGAAGAATTATTTGTTTTATATTGCAGACATTATTACAGACCCCAGAATTGCTTGGACACAAATTTTAGGATTTTCTGTCATAAAACTGAAGAGCCTTCATTTCAAGAATCAGTCTGAGGACAGCTTGCCTCTTCACTTCCCACTGCCCCTACCTATGTGTATGAAATAGGATTGACATATAAGTAGCCAGAAAACAGAAAGTTTGAGTAGGGGCAGTGTTGATGCTGCCAGGCTTTCTCATGCAAGGTCTTTGTGGTTGATTTCTCAGCAAACACTGTTAACCCTGCAGAGAAAGAGGCTGGGAGGTGAATGATTTGTAATGCTCAGGGTACCAAGAGTGGGATGGACAGCTCTGGGCAGCAAGGGGAGGGTTTGCTATAAGAGTATAAGGGTTTGCTGCAAACAGGCAGAGCTTTGGATGATCTCATACCTAAAAAATTGCAGAGAAGTAGCCTAAGAGAGAGACTAATTCCAATTTCCACACTACTGGAGTAAGTGAGAATAATTCTAGTGAGCTTTGGGAGTTTGACTTCTGTGTCAGAACAGTCCAATAGGCAGAATACAAGCAACAACAATAGAAAGTTCATAAGCTAATTGAATATGTATTTCATAGAAAAACCCCACACATCTAACATTCTTTCCAGGAAACATACACAAGAATAATGATCTAGATATTAACTTATGAAATGTTGCCTACAATAAGTTACTGTTGCGTGTCATTCTACTGCAGGCAAAATGAATGGGAGGCTTTGACTTAATATAATGAAAATTTTCTGTATTTTCCTCAGTTGAGAAGCTTCATTGAGACTTTATATTAGTGTTTCATTATATGTGAGATGGGAGAGAAATCTACCTGCTTTTCTCTGCCAAGTCTTTTATCAGACAGCAACATGTATTTCTGCAGTCGTGTGAAACAGAATTGCAGATGTTCAGAGCCTGTATCCAGAAGTTACCCTTTACTCGAGGACCCAGCACGAATTTCTATCACATCTATCAGCAGCTATTTTTGTGCTAGCAGGGACACGTTAGGACATGTCAGGGTGATAATGTGTTGCTTCAGCTCCAGCACTTGTGTAAATGTGTGTGAACAAAAAAATAAAAAAAAACAAACAACGAAACCAAACCAAACAAAAAAGGTTCTGCTTAAATTTCCATCACTGCAGAGTCATGCTCTGAGGATTTTGAACAGAATAAGAACCAAGTGTTGAATAAAAATATGGTAAATTAAATCTCATTTATACCTGGCAAATTCTGCGTGGTTTTATTCATATTAAGAAATATTACTGGCTCCTCACATTGAGCAATGTACTGTTTTCTTCTCAGAAAGAAAGAAAGATCTAAATGTCTTCAAGCTCTGCAAATTAAATTGTTTATATCAAATATAAACAATTAACTGCATCTATACAGCTTGTATTTATTATCTATTTGTCTAGTTCAGAAGTAATAGCTGATAGGGTACTTTATTAATAAATAAATAATGGGGTGGAAGAAGTTGATCATGCTAAAGTCATTCCCACATGCAGTTTGTCAAGATGTTGTTAATTTTTTTTAGTGTGGTTTGAAAATTGTCACAAAAACCGCTTTTATATAAAAGATATGGTTTTTGTTCTCCAGCAAGCAGACACTTGGTTTAGGCTTCCTTGTTGTCTTCAAAACATCTGATTTGGTTTTCTAAGCTGTAAATGATAAGGAGTCAGAAACTTTACAACACAGAAGTGTCGGACACCTTAAAATCAGTGACTTTTATCAGCTCACTTAGATAAGCCAATACCTTTTGTGCACCCAAAATTTGGATATTTCAAAGCAATTTTAAAACAGTTTTTTTTTTTCTATCAGCATCCAGGGAAATTCAGCATCCAAATAACACCAAATATCAGCACAAACTCCAGAAATATTTCCCTGCATGGGGTTTGTGTGGCAAGGCTTCACTACCAGAGGAGGCTGCAGGCATGGCACCTGTGAGACGACACCAGAAGCTGCCTGAATGTTGAAAAAAGTCATTTCCAGCCATTTCTAGGATAGATCCAGAGCTGTCCAAAACTAAGCCCTTCAGGAGCCAGGGTAACACCTCTGTGGTAACATATTTAAGGGGGAGACAAGAATGACAAAATGTGAGAGTCACAGCCATGCAGACACCCATGCCAGTGAGGAAGGAGGGGCAGCAGCTGCTCCAGGCCCTGGAGCTGAGGTTCCCCTGCAGCCCCTGGTGCAGCCCACGGTGAGGCAGCTGTGCCCTGCAGCACATGGGGTCCATGAGGAGCAGAGATCCACCTGCAGCCCCTGGAGGAGCCCACACCAGAGCAGGGGGATGTGTCCTGAAGGAAGCTGCAGGTCAAATTTTAGCAGATTCCTGGCAGGAACTGCAACTTCTGGAGAAGAGCTCCCACAGGAGCAGGTTTTCTGGCAGGNGCTCGCACAGGAGCAGGTTTTCTGGCAGGACTTTTGTTGTGGAGGACCCATGCTGAAATAGGAAAGGACCCCTGAAACCAACCCATGCTGGAGAACTTTATGAAGAACTGCAGCCCATGGGGAAGACATCCTCCACGGTGGAGAAACTCATGAAGGACAGTATTTTGCAAGAGGAAACCTACTCTGGAGCAAGTGAAGAGTGTGAGGAGGCCTGTACAGCAGGGGTGAAGCATTATGAACTGAACACAACCCCCATTCCCATTCCCCTGTGCTGCTCAGGGGTAGAAGAGTTGGGAGTGAAGTTGAGCCTGGGAAGAACAGAGGGATGAGGGGAAGGTATTTGTTCTCATTTCTCATTAACTTGCTCTGTTTCATTGGCAATAAACTAAATTAATATCCCTAAGTCAAATCTGTTTTATCTGTGATGGTAATTTCTGAGTGATCTCACTCTTCTTACTTTGAACCATGAGCTCTTCATTGTTCTTTCTCTCTCTGTCCTGCTGAGAAGGGGCAGTGATAGCACAGCTTGGTGACTTGAACAATAATGATGACAAGATTGTCAGTCAAGATCAAACCCACCACATTAGAATTCACTGAAATCCCCTCCTTGAGCTCTCCTCTCTCCCACATATCTCCTGCCACATCAGTGGCTGAGCCAAGCTAGACCCTGCTGGCCCTACAGGTGCTGAGGGACAGAGCTGGGATGCTCTGCAGAGCGTGGTCCAGCCTGCTGGGCAGCTGCACGAGGAGCCCAGGTCGGCTCTGCTCCCGTTCCAGGTGATTCATGTAATTGCCTGGGCAGCAGAGTGAAAATGAACCTTGGTGCTTTCACCTGCACCCCCTGGACTTGCACAGGACACAGGTGCATACCTCAGTCCCACAGGAGACACCACTGCCCCAGCCCCTTCTGTGGCAGAGAGAGTCTCATGACTCTTGTCCTCTTCATTGTTCAGATTATGTCAGGATACCACCACGCTCTTCGTTCCACCTGAGTATTTTATTCAATTCTTCCCTTAGCTGTGCTTTTAAAAGGTGAGTGGGCACACTCTGCCCTGACAAAAAGACACATTTTCTGCTCATTTCTGTAGTGTGACACTACAGTGTTTAATTACACATTCACCTGAAATCACTGCCTCCCTGAAAAAAAACCCAAATTGTCCAGCACCACCAGAAGGAAGGAAGAGAACACCCAAATATCACTATTCATCTACTAGACTCAAAACTGCAGTGCTTGTTTTGTCTGGTATTTCTGCCACCAACACAATAAATGAGCTGCATTAACATACTATCACTAAAAACATAAGGCATCTGGTATAATGGGAATGGAAACAATAATCCTAAAATCTGTCCAAGTCTTAAAATATTTAAATCATTAAATCTATCTCCATCTTTCAGGAGGTAGTAAGATGCATACCAACCACTGTGAATGTGTTAAACACAGAAAAAAAACCCCAAAAATTAAAAGTTAAATATATTTTCAAAACCCAAAAGGAGCCATTTATTGCTGTAAGAGAGAGAATAAATTGCTGAGATTTTTTTTTTTTTTTTTTTACAAATGGCTGGGAGTGTTATAATGTATTTGATTTTTTTTTTTTTTTTTCTAGAGGTAATCTTAGATGTGGAGTGAATGAAGTGAAGTCTGTTATCAATCCATAACATCTGCTGCAGTGTCAAGTGATGAAATGGGTGACTCCAGAGCCCAAGACAGCTGGGATGGCTTTCTTAATGCAGTAGGGTATTGTGCAAACAAACAGGCACTGATACCGTCTATGGTTGTCACAATTATTCAGGCTGGTGATACATCTTCCTGTATTAGCTGCTTGAGAAGCCCTATTTCTTTTAAAAGTAAACTACTGTATAACAATCACCCATTCTGGTCTCTAACTCAGTTGAGTGCAAACACAATAAAAGATTGGAAATAAAAATAAATTAAAATTTGCCACCAGAGCAGCAAAGCATAGAAATAAGTATATATGAGCTTGGAAAAAAAAAACCCCAACCTACTCACAGTTGATAGAGCTAAGAAATAATGTATACCTTTATAGCTGGATCTATACTAGCAAAATTATTCTGCTTCTCTGGAGTGCTTCCCTGTTCCTGGGAAATCCAGCACATTGTTCTGAGAAGTAAAAGACCAAAAGTAAAAAAAAAAACAAAACAAAAACCAATTATGGATCACTGCAAACGTCCCTTTGCCATTGTGGGATCATTACTGAGATCACTTAGGGGATTTTGGATTAAGGCCAATATTCAAATGTTGCAAATATAAAGAGAGATAATCAATTTAGATTTAGGATCCTACATTTAAACAATCATCAGCCTTAAGTCAATAAAGCATTTTCTGCTTGCAGACTGTAGATATATATGTATAAAAATGCATAAAACTACAAGAGATAGATGTTGTTATGAAAGAGTAAAACTCAGTAACTAGTTTTCATGAAAATCTAAAAATTGTAATTTTGATTTGAATTGTATCATTTAAGGGCAGAATGTGATCCAACAGTCCCTTTCATTCTCCAAAATTAGGAAACATGCGTGAAGGAAATGTATAATTTTTAATTTTTTTTTTTCCCAAATGAATCATTTCAACCTTCAAGCATATAAAAGCAATATTTGCTTTTGGAAATTGAGCCAAATTTATGATATTTTAAAGAAGATCATGAGAGCTGAAAAGAGTTTTTTTTTCATTTGCATTTAATAATATCTTCAAACTAAATATAACAAATAGAATATGTATGTAATACATAGATTATATTCATACTATATAACATATGTTATTTATAATATATATGCATATATCATTTTTAGGTTGAACCATGATAGGTTTTCTTTATTTTAGCTCAGGTATCAAATTAATTATATTTTTTTAAAAAATAAAACATATTTACTAAGTACCTCGTGTAAGTTCAAGCNTACTGAGTACCTTGTGTAAGTTCAAGCACAAAAATTTTAGATTCTCAGACCAAACTTGATCTGCTTTTCTTCCTTCTTTGTCAAAAAAACCAACAAATCCAGCACAACTGACCACTGTGGCCATGGCACCGAACTGCCTCTGGTAGATGTGGGAGAGAGGGCACCCAGACCTGAGGAACAGGTTGGTGGTGAGGAGCTTGTGGTGCAGCATGGAAGTTGCAACACCAAGGGCTGAAAGGCAAGCCAGAGATGAGAACAGTGAGCTTTCCTGGATGCTCTGCCTGACNTATCTTCAAACTAAATATAACAAATAGAATATGTATGTAATACATAGATTATATTCATACTATATAACATATGTTATTTATAATATATATGCATATATCATTTTTAGGTTGAACCATGATAGGTTTTCAAGATTTTAGCTCAGGTATCAAATTAATTATATTTTTTTNTGTTATTTATAATATATATGCATATATCATTTGAACCATGATAGGTTTTCTTTATTTTAGCTCAGGTATCAAATTAATTATATTTTTTAAAAAATAAAACATATTTACTGAGTACCTTGTGTAAGTTCAAGCACAAAAATTTTAGATTCTCAGACCAAACTTGATCTGCTTTTCTTCCTTCTTTGTCAAAAAAACCAACAAATCCAGCACAACTGACCACTGTGGCCATGGCACCGAACTGCCTCTGGTAGATGTGGGAGAGAGGGCACCCAGACCTGAGGAACAGGTTGGTGGTGAGGAGCTTGTGGTGCAGCATGGAAGTTGCAACACCAAGGGCTGAAAGGCAAGCCAGAGATGAGAACAGTGAGCTTTCCTGGATGCTCTGCCTGACACATTTGCCTCTCTCTCACTCTGAATCAGACCCACACAGCCCTTTCTGGCTGAGTCCCCTCTCGTACCTGCAGGCACCTCACAAACACGTGTGTTCTGAGAGAGGGGTTTGGTTTTTTACCTTCTAACTGAAGCTGGTGAATGGTTTTGAGGTTGGAGATTCTCCCTCCTGTTTCCCAAGGTGATAATAAATTACTAAAATGCCAATTTTATGTTCTCATGCATTCCTGACTTAATAATGGTACCTTATTAGCCCAGAAGTGTAGCATTGGCTATTGTTTACCAAGAGGCTGGAAGAACCCAAAGGAAGATTAACAGATTGTGCCAGTTTAATTTGGTGTGATCTGATTCTGTTAGATCTCCTCATCTGATTTCGTTTTCTGAAGCAATGAGTGGAGAGGGCAATTTTCCAAGATATGACCTTTCAACAAACCTTGAGATGCTCCTGGAACGCCAAGGTCATTACACCAAGGGTGGTGGTTATCGGGAAAATTCATCGAAGGGCTAGGCAGGAGTCAGGCTGGGTGGCCCCAGAATTGCTGGTCATCTGTCAGGAGCCAGCACTCATGGTTTTGCCATGAGACTTGGGGGGACCATAGACAGAAAATGTTAAGGACAATATTCAGGTCTGATAGCACATATGCCTCAAGATATTTTAGTACCCCTGACTGAATTTCACACTAACTATTTCCTAGGGAAATTTTCTGTTTTCCTGAGGTAGCAACATTAAAAGTTCTTCATGGAAAGGGTGATTGGGAACTGGCATTGCCTGCCCAGGGAGGTGATGGAGTCACTGTCCCTGGGCGTGTTTAACAAAGACTGGACGTGGGACTCAGTGACAGGGTTTAGCTGCTGAGGTGGTGTTAGGTCATAGTGTGGCCTTTCCCTGGTCTTAAAATTAAAACCAAAATATGGTTTATGGGGAAAAAGGGCTTTTACCTTGGTATTTATTTAAGGATCCTTGGGTACAGCACTTGGTCCAGGTGGAATGCCCTGAAATGCATGCACACTGACACACTGAAATGCACACAATTATAGGCCTTGCAAATAAGCACATCTATCAAAGATTCCCCAGTGAGAGGCTCGAGTGAACCCCTGTTCCGAGGAACCTTCTCTCTGGATGGGCCTATCTGAGGTTGCAAAATATGTTCTGGAGAGGACCTTGGTGTCTGGGGCTCCCAGGATGTTTGGTCTCCTGGTTTAATGGTGCCGTGGATCTGAGCTGAGTTATCAGCCTTGGAAAGTTACAAGTATGCAGGCTAAAAGCACTAAGAATACATGAAAACTGTATGAAAGTGTATATAAGAGAGATACAAAAGACAAAAAATCATCCTGGCATCAATAGGTTGGACTTGGTGACCTCAAAGGTGTTTTTCAACCTGGTTCATTCTGGGTTTCTGTGATTGATCTATTACTGGGGCAAGGCACTGGCAAAAAGCAGCGAAGGAAGATGCACAGAACATTCTGGGTCAGGGACATGAAGGGTTGGCTCCATGATCGAGGAACCACAGAGAAGCACAACTCCTTCAGCTCATCAGTGAGATAGAAGGAAGTTCTTTTCCTGCGCAGAAAGGAGGATGCATCTCCAAGGAGGTGTAGATTGCTCTCCCACCTGCCAGTGAAATGGAGCATTATCAGCCTAGTTGCCATAAGGAGAACTTGAGGAGCTTCTCATGTAGCAAAGACTTCTTTACACTGAAGGAATAACCTTTGTGTAGAGCCATGAAGATAAAAAGAATTAATCCTTGGTTATTTTTCTTGTGTTCCTAAAGAAGTGAGCTATTTGATCAAACACTGTTCATCCTCACGTGTTTCTTTCAAAAACTTCTAGCCTTAAAAGTGTCAGCCAAATTCAATAGGTAAAAATTTCATGTGTATTGAAAAGCTCAGGGTGTTATGGAAGCTGACAGCATGAAGGAGAGGCTCCATGGAGGTTCCACATAAGGAACCTTATTTAGAGAAAAAAATAATGGAAAACTCAACAGCTGCACTCTGCAAAATTACTGAAATCCATAATGTTCCTCAAACCATTCATCTCTTCGAGAGATTGATTGCTGAAACTGGTAATGTTGCAGGTAACTTCCATTATCCACTTCATTCATTCCAACCACCTAAGAAAACACTGAAAAGCCTTAAAAACAGGGCAATAACCTGCCTCTTCTGAGTGAGTTTTCTACTTAATTTTCTAAGCATGGCTCTCTTTATATAAAAATAAAAACTGAGGTAAGATGTATTTCCATCTTTATTCTATTTCATCAGCCATTATTGTTATATAAAATCTCAGATAGAAATCTGATTTTGCAGTATCTGTTCACTTCTTTTGCTGAGATGCCACCCAGACCCTCATGAGCATGTGCTCACAGCAGAGCTGCTCCCACCTTGAGGATTTGCTGGGGATTTGTTCTCTTGGGGATAAATGGCTGGATAAATGAAGTATCAGATAGCTTATTTTACCTTTCTTGTCCCATTTATCAGCCCTTAAAAAAAAAAAAAAATAAAAGTGTCCTTAAAGGCTATTAGTAAAAATATGAAGAAGCTGCAAAGTGTTTGCAGAATTTCACTGGCACTGGTTGGAAAAAACCAATGGGAATTACAGTGGCTGTTCAATAATGTTGGCACAAGCCCTTATATCAATACTGGAAGTGTTCCAAAGTTTTTCATTTTCTCATGTATACTCTCAAGGAAAAAGAGTTTGCTGGTGAAATTTTCTCATCTATTGCATAGAGAAATTTGAGCTGTATTTTCCAAGGCTGTGTTTAAGTTAGTTCACACTGACCATGAGAAAAAGCAAAGCATAATTATTAACAAGCTTTTATTGTGTTTTCATCCCTCGCTGCTGCGGAGACTGAATCAGATTGAGCAGATGATCAACTCAGGTAATTAGTGGAATGGCTGAATAAGTTTGAAGATTCCCCTGTTGTGAAACCTGTATGCAGAGGGCTGGACTATCTTTCTGTTCTGTGTTCCTTTTGTACAAATGTGGGTGAAACATGGCCTATGACAAAACCAGGACAGTGAGAAAGAGATGGAAATATTACTGAAAGGTCTTAAACAGCCTTCTTGCCCAGTTGCCAACTGATCCCTCTCTCACCAACTCAGAAGTCTGTAATCTGTTTTTAAGTTCCAATTTCTCTTTCCTTTTCTCTCTGTAAGAAGATAGAGGATTTTTTGGTATGTATCCCCAAAAGGTTGAAATAAATTTCTAGCGCGTTGTGACGAAAAGAAAATAAGATTGGAAAATATATTAAAAAAAGTCTTGCAAGTGATGTTTTCCTGTGATTCTGTAAAATCAAACTGGGTTAATATTACACAAGCTGAAGAAATCTGATGTCTTTTTGGTAGACAATTTAGACTTTATACAAGGATTGATATATCAATCAAAGTTCTGTTATTTGAGTTCTCTAGTGGAGTCGAAAAATCACTGTGATACAGTACTTTGCACACCTTATGTATTTCAGTTTTCCTGTCTGTTAAACAGGGATGTTTGCAGGACTGGCTAATTTTTATTTTTTCTAATATATATATATATAAAATAAAACTAATTTAACACCACTGAAACTTTTACATTAATTATTTTTAAGTTGTATTGATTTATTTTGTCCAAATTCCCACCTCCAAAAATGCCCCTTAAAGCACCAAAACACACATCTCAGAACTTGCAATGCTTTTGTTCTGAAATGTACTAGAATTTCACCCAACAGAATGATTTTTTCTTTTTTTATGTTTGGTTTTTTGAAAAAATACTTGTCATTCTCATGGCTTCAAAAACTCAGAGATAAAAAAAAAGGCTCTGAGATTACCAAAGGGATCAAAAATATCAATCAGGTACCTGTGCTAATACCTCTGTTCTTCTAGTGGTCCTGGAATTTTAGCTAAGCATCTGAGATTTCACCTGAAATTTGTTTGGTTGGTTTGTTTTGTGTTGTGTTTTGTTTTTGTTTTGTTTTGTTTTGTTTTGTTTTGTTTT